>JAUKNX010000044.1:455000-787500 GCA_030762935.1 Hymenopus coronatus | reverse complement strand
ATATTGAAGCAGCTTAGGGTCAAATCGCAATGCCTCCGAAAATCTTGATTTCTCAACAGAGATAAAGAACTAATTTCAACTCATTGATAAATTACTCATTGAAAGTGAATAGTGTACCTATATAGCAGAGTGTAAGGGTATAAAATGAATGTAGGTAAGTTAATTTCTTCTTCGTAAAGTTCCCGGACACAGAGTTTATTAATTTTTTCTTTAAATTTTTTGTAGATACAAACCGAGTTGATTTTCATATTTATTGCACATACCTCTACATACATGAAGCAAATTTTAACCCCATATTTTAATAATTTCTCAACTTCTGAGGACAAAAAGTACACTTACATGTTAGTAAACCATTTTTCACGCATTACTTTCGCGACTTTTCAGCTTTCAAGCAACTGCTGAAAATGGTCATTATTTTCTTGAAATCACAAGGCTACATGTTCCACAACTCTTCTCATATCAATGTTTCAGAGCAAGTGCTGAAAATGTTAGCAGTTTTCACAATTCCACGCGTCGGCACATGTTCCGCGACAACTCTTTTAATGTTGCTGGTGCTAATTTCGGCAATAGATTTAGAAATTGCTTCTTTGAGTGCTTGTAGAGAGTGTGGGTTGCCACTGTACAATTTTTCCTTAACAGATAAAAAAATTTGGATAGGTCAGATCGGGGGAACTTGGAGCCGGATTTTCAGCTGTCCAAAACTTAGTGTTCCTGTAGTTAATGCAGCCATTTAAGTAACCACGCCTCATCCGTAAAGAAAGTCCTATCGAAAATGGCTACATTGTTGCGAATGAAATCACGGAACCATTGGCAGTAATGGGACATTTCACTAGATCAAGAGTCCGCAGCTGCTGGACGACTTTGACATGACACGGATGATGTTTGGCTAAGTTAGGCACTTTTTGTTGCATAAAGCTAATGATCCAATTTGTTGCGCCAAACGTCTTACCGATTTTCTTGGTGATGTAACACCACCTTGGGTCTTCCACTTCTTCGTCCAAGGAGCCCGATTTACGAAACCGGCGCACAGGTGCACAAACCGCACTTTTATTTGGTGACGGACGAATAATTAGCAAACAATCTTCTCCATCTCTCCAAGCACCTTTCATACGATTTGAACTCAAAATATGCTTCCAGAATAGCGACAAGCTGCTCGCGCGTAAAAGCCATTGTTTCCTATTACGATTCAACGTCTCACTCTGAGCAATACTACAGCTGCAGACCTAAAAATAACATTAAGCCGCTCTTCCAGATAAAAATCTGAAATGCAAAGCTTGCCAACTCATCAAGTAAAATACTCTAAAAAAATGCAAAGTAGTAGTGCGGTGACTTTTCGGACGCTCTGTATATATTCGGAGAAAGATGACATTCTACTAAAATGGGGCTTTTGGCTCCGACCAAAATGGATTTTGGTAAACATATGCAAGCCCTCGGTTATTTCTCGCAGTCACCGAAAAAGAAGATGCAATATAATGGCCAATATAATATAACAAGTTTTGAAACCTTTGACTATCACCATTTCCTTTTTACCTATATCAAAAATGTATAGTGGAACTTTGTTAAAGCACTTATATCAATTAGTTTGAGGTAATAGAGGAACATTTTTTGTAAGAATAGGTTTAATAAATTGTACAGGGTGTATCTTTATTGTTGTCAAATTTTTCGGGGATACACTCTCGATATCAGGACAGTAAAAAAGTCGTATGGACATGGATCTGAAATCATTTATTGGTGAATTACAAGATAAAATGTGTAGCTTACGGATATTGCTTAAAATGGCTTCCCCCAGCTTTGAAGCAGTTCCTACGCCTGCGTTCCATGCTATTGTGCACTCTATTGTAAATTCCTAGAGTGTATTTGTTCAAATGTGGGGTGGATACGCTCCCTCAGAGTGTCAATATCAGGAACAGGAATCGCATAAACTAGGGATTTTAAATGCCCCAGACGGTTACAACAATTGGGCTCAAATCAGGAATTCGAGCAGGCCATGCAATGAATCCACCTCGACCAACCCATCTATGAGAAAACTTATCATTCAGAAAATTACATAATATACGAATGAAATGAAATCGCTCATGATCGTGTGGAAACCACATTTTATGAATGACGTCCAAAGGCATATTGTCAATTAATTATGCAACTCAGCTTGATACGTCTGAGCATTCAGGCGCGGAGGAAAGAAAAGGGACCATTAAGGTGACATAAATGAGCCCACACAAACGTTTAGGCAGAACCTCTTTTGATATAGGTCATATCGTATACTTCATGCGGATCTTTTTAGGCCCAACAGTATCATGTCATGCAAATTGAAGATATCCTCGCTAGTAAATCCAGTCTCCAGTAAACAAACCGCATACCAAGAAATTCATGAACATAATGCAATTATCAAGATGCAGTGGCAGAAAATTCTTCTTGGCTCAAGGCCTGTCACATTTAATCCCTGTATGTACACATGCCTGCTGAAGGTGGTACAGGTACAGAAGATTTTCATGCAGAATCTCCGGATAGTTATGTGGCTAACGCCTTCCCTTACTGCAATGCGTGTTATGATATCCAATAGGTTTGCATCCACATCACGAATAAATCATACTCCACGATCTTCGCAGCTGTTGCTCTGCTAACATCCAAAACGCTTCTCTAAATAAGACACTCTCTATGGAGCGTCGATGAATTCCTGGACAAGTAACTGCCTGTCGGGTACAGTTCTGCATGAATCTCACGTGCTCATGAGGCATGACCAACTGAAATTCCATAGATGTAATTGATATTGGTCTGTTCTCTCAGGGAATGCATCAACCTCTGCCTTCCGTGCTCTACAACAAACAAACAAACAAAAAAACAAAAACAAAACAAACAAACAGTGAGCGGACACTTTCATTCAAGTAATTAGTAGTGATGTCAATGAAAAGGTAAAACATTAAATACCCCTCTAAAAGGACTTTCAGGCCAATATTCACATTATGAACCTTTTCTTTTATTGTTGTGATATGAGGGTGTCCAGAAATACCAATACAGATACATCTTGTACAGAAATAGGCAATGATGGGCAGGGAAAGGCATGTGATAGTAGTACATCACATTTTCACGCGTGCGTGTCCTTACAACAAAACGCAAGATCAAATATCTGATAAATACCAAAGTTGGTATATACTCGTAAGTACAGTATCTTGCAAAGATGCAACACAATTCTCGTCCCCAATACAACCCCATACAATGTGAAATTATTTTCTTTATTATTTTCCTGAAAGTGGCTCTTAACTGGTTTGATTGAAATGCCATATATTGAAGATATTTGCTTCAAAAATAATATGTTTATCCTGCATTTTCTGGGAGTTCTTTATTCGAAAAGAGTTGTGTATAAGTTTTTATAACTGGTAAAATACAAAAGATAAAAAGAAACACGCGATTACTACAAAGAAGATGTAAATATTTTTAAAGCACAAAATATTTTGTATTAATGTTTCCATTACTTCCTCTTTGATCTGATGTTTAGCATGCTGGCTGCCAACTCCAGAGGCCCCGGTTTAGATTACCTTCTGGATTGGGGGTGAGGTTGGAAATTTTCTTAAGCCTGTGTTACTCCTTATTCTCTCTAGGGCCTAGAAATATAACTGAGAGTCTATAATATGTGTGTGCATTTAATGTTTATAGATAAAATACAACCTAAACAAACCCAAAAGACACAACAATAATAAAACAGTGAACGTTATTGGCACTGATATCACATGTTCCAAAGGCATATGCCCTTAGACGTTAAAGGTGGCAAATAAATAGGGGAAAATTTAAGATTTTGATGAAATCGGCTATTTCCGATATATATTCTTGGTTGAATTTTTCAATCATTCTCTCAGTTTCTGAAGGATAGCTTTTAGTTCTCTCGATAGCATGAAATGTTTATGGAATTCAAGACTACCATATTGTAACTGCTTTTAAACACGTGACCATCAATTCGATTTCCTCTATCCCCTTTGGAGCTACAGCGAAATGTATAATGAAACTCAAGGGCTTATATTTAACATGACTATAAGTTTTCGTAAGAATAGGCACTGCCCATTTCGTGAGGGGACACAACTACTTCTGTTAAATCCTTCTTTTCTTTTATACACATCCCCGGTGCTTATTTCACAATGAGCAATTAGAGGATTTACTGCTTAATCGACTTTAGGTGGTATGTCGAAAATTATAAGCATAACACGGTGGACCACTTCGTTTATAAATGAAGATTTCATTTAATGTGATTAAAACTCAGTAAAAATATATGTGAAGATGTATTTCTGATGAAATCTGCACGTCGAAGTTTTGTTGAATTACAATAATTTCTTTTCGTTATAAACGGTTACAGCACTTAAACCCGCAACCTATCTCAACTGCCCTACATAGACAATTGCATAATTAAAGCGATAATTTGCATATCGCATTATTAAAGATGTGGTCGTCGAGGTCTCTGCAGTGAAGCAAACCAATCGATGCCACCGCTCCATTCGTGCTGCACCAGATTTAATTAGCATAAGAGTAACTTCGGTGTAACAAACCCACCAGTGCATAGGTCTTTGGCTCTGAATTTTTAAAAAAATAGCTTAGATCAAATAAACGCCAAAGGAATATCTGACATAACAAGATACCTAAAACAACACCCATTCTCGTCAGAGTATGTATGTATATTTTCGCCCATCCATTTCTGTATATTTTATTACTCTAGCTTTAATTCCAAATAAAAATGGAATTCTACCCTTTTTATTGAAATATTCTGGCAAACGTAATAGAATTATACCTTCATTATGGATTCCTCTGTTGTAAAATACTCCTCTTGGTGTAAGTGCATTCAAAATTCAATGTTGCAGAGGAAAATGATTTATCTATCCATTACCATCACAAAAAGTATTAGGCTCTGTGCATAAAAACCTATATGAGTCTGCCGTTAACGTTAATCAAGATACTATCTGTATATAAATGGCCATTATATTCCTATATTTTGTTTGACGTTGGAGTTTCAGAGAGTCATTTCTTAAAAAAGCAAATCAATATATACGAAACACAGTTTGTTATACCTATAAGATGCTGTACACTCCATTAATCAGTTGTAAGGAATATCTCGGAAACGGTCAGCTCTGCAACAAAAATGCATTTGACTTAAATCACGTGTTTTAACGAGATCTACATATTTTGTGCAGTAAGGTTTTGTCTATCACTTACAGTTTATTAGTTATTCAAAATTCACAGAAAATATTGTCAGGAACGACCAGGTCTTTATAACCTATTCCCAGAAAATTCAAGATATACATTTTATTTGTCATGTAAATATCTATAATATATGATATTTTAATAAAATTAGTTAGAGGCATTTTTGAGAAAAACAAAAGTTTTAAAAAATGTTACATGTAAAGGGTAGTTTGGGATGGGTGAGTTCTTGAAAACCATCGTGTCGCACTGTTTTCTTTTTTTGTTTGCTTGTTTGTTTGTTTTTTGTTTTCTTTACTTAGGCGGTCTCAAGACATATTTTCGGTTAAATCTCGTTATCGAATTTTTAGGTGCAATACAATACCTTCTCTATACATTATGTCCATAGTACGTGTTGAGAAAGTAATTACACAAATGTTTATATAGTGAATATAAATGCAAAATGATGACCAAATAAAGGGCTAGAAAATAATGAATGTAAAATAAAAAAGAATGTACCAAAAGACCTAATATATGTGCATTTTTATAATGTGGGACCAACGATAAGATGGTATGTACACAATAACATTGCCTATGATATGAAAATTAGACGGTGACATGTTGTTCGAATTCCAATCCTGCTTATAAGATACTTTGCCTTCAAATAGTTTCTGCTCACAATATTCATGTTCAATTGGCATTCTAAAGAAAAAGCGAATAATCAAGCCTGCACACGGAAATACTTAAGGTATTGTGGGCCAAAGGCATTCCTCCCTGAAAACAAACAAAGCGTTTACACGTATATAACCCGAAACCTAAAGTGAACCTTTTTCGTTCTTAAACGTTACCTCTAACAGAAACATCATTTCTTTTTAAATAATTATGCCACTCAACCTCCTAAAAGCCAATATACATTGGTCTGAGCTTCTCTTCGTTTTAAAAGTCATGTAGAAGTGCAATAAAACATTAGGCACTCATGTCAGAAGGGAACTTATGTTTATACTTTATTTTGAAGCCATAATATGCTGGTTGCCGTTTTGGTAAAATTATCTTACTTTGGTGAACATTTCACAAATTAGCAACAGATGTACGAAAGTGCATTGATCTTTACCACTCAGGTATACATCCTCACTTCATCATATAAGATGTACACAGATGTTTAAAGCTAGAGTCTTGAGTATAGATTCAGTTTTCTCCATCCACTGACAATGAAGAGGACTTTGAGCACTTCATATCAAATGAAATGTGCATCGACATTGTGGGCGAGGATTTTCAATCATAAACTTTTATCGGAGGAGGAGGTGGATGTGGAGAAACAGAGGAGGAAGAAACAACAGAGCTGCTATGAGGTGATAGCCCAGTTGAAGAAGCTAAGGACGTTAGCCAAGACGTTCCGCAATATTTAGCAGGCTAAATAACATTTAAATGCAAACAATAGATAGAAACCTGTGTGCCCTAAATGAAACTTATTCAGTGCCACCCAAGCAACCAAAGACAGGATATCGGTTATTTCCAAAGGAGGGCTTACTCGTCCAAGTGAGAAATGGATGGAAAGAATTCGCCAATTTGAAACAGTGTTTAGTACATTTCACGGGTAAACCGTTTCAAAAGTCAAATATAAGCTATTCCAGTTTTGCTAAAAGAAAGGTTCCAGACGTCCAGGAAAAATTATTGCTCTCTATGTTCGAACTAGAGTGTTTATGGATTTAGATATTTAATTTCCAAAAATAGGCAACAAGTATTATATAAATACGCAGAAGGGAAGAATAAGCAGTGGGCCACGTCATCTTCCAAAACACCAGAAACCAACACTAGTGGTATGTAAGTTTTAATTGTTTAAGGAACAAGTATGCAGCAGCATGTCTATTTAACGTATTCTTTGATTAGTTGTAAATTATCCTTTATCACTCTTAAAGAAATGCATGTCTTAAATCTCTTGTAGCACCTACAGTTTGCACTCCGTACTTCTTATTCTTGTGGTTAACATTACTAATATAATACAGTTTCACGCACTTTGATTTGCTGTATGACCACAATGTACGTAAATTAATATACATTTTAAAACTGACAAAATGTGGTTTAATACATGACAATTAGTGAAGAAATAATACTTTTCCAATGCAGGAAGACAGCAGAGGGAAGCCCAGATGACATCACATTGTAGTGTGTGTACCATAGATATCCAATAAATGTGTGCATTTATGCTGTCAAAGACTTGATAATATACTCCATAATTACTTTCTCTAGCATCTATTTACCATGTACCTAATAGATAGTGGTACCAAAATTAGGTACCGATATTTCATTAGAAATATATGTTTTCAGACACCCTGAATCCAGAAAAGCAAACAAAACAAAAGCGCATTTAGAAAAAGTCCATGTGTGTAGCGGATTTTAGAAAAATTGTCTGCGAGCATGTGTGTATCTGTGTGTGTGTGTGTGGGGGGGGCAGGACAGCTCAAAAATGAGAAGTCCCTTAAATACCAAACTTCGTATTTAAGTTCAGTATCTTCTCTAGGATGCGATGCGAAGATTAAAAAACATCAACTTACCTTTACATGGAACATTTTTCGAACATTTTTTTATTTTCTAAAAAAATTGCACTAACGATTTTGATTAAAATATTATATGTTTAAGATATTTCATGATAAACGAAATGTATATCTCAAATTTTCTGGGAATAGCCTCTTAAAACCTTTTCATTCTGGATGACTTTTGTGTAATTTATAACCTTAGGATAGACAAAAACTTACTGCATAAAAGATATAGACCTCGTTTAAAAACACACTTTAGGTCATATACTTTCTTTTTTTTTTTTTTTAGAGTTAACGTTTCCACTATATTCCTTGTTATTGGTTACAATTTTAAACTGTTTAAACTTTTCTCAAATGGGAAGTCATCTTTTGTTTCACACCTCTTGTTTCACTATTAGCGGCGCTATAATAACCGAATTTCATTGATTCATATAGCGATAATTTTTAAAAGATTTGACATTCGCTACAGCTTAATGTATTCCCTTTTTCCCTTCTACTTACAAGGAAGCAAGTCATAAGATCATTTCTGTTAATATTCATCTCGAGTAGCATGATGTAGATAAATTAATATATTTTGTAAGATGTCGAGAAAGACCCGCATTGGCCTAACCGAATACGACCTAATTCAAATTTAATTCTACGGACCGAACTGAACCGCAAAATCTTGGCTGCCTCGACGTTTCTGTGCAGACTTGAATTTAATAGGGATCCCCTCAGCAGCCTTCTCAATTATGAATCGATACACATTAGTAATCACTTCTGGTGTTTACCTATGCAATACATTTCCTTGTAGTTTACTGGTGACATTGTTTACTCTATTTTATTCTCCGCTATGCACCATGAGAAGCGGGTCGCCCTCCGTGGTTTAATGGTTACCATGCTGACTTCATATACCCAAGGTCGCGGGTTCAAACCCGGCGGAGGACGATGGAATGGCTTCCTTCGGAAGGGAAGTAAAGCCGTTGGTCCCGTGTCGTAGATTTACGGCACGTAAAAGAACCTCAAGCCTGATTGAGAGGCCTCTGAGCAAAATTAAGCGGCTGAGGACCACAGCAGTTAAAGAGCGTCCATAAATAACACGACATTTACATGAGAAGCGGTACTTACGTTATCATGGTGCAGAACCGACTGATGCTCGTTACGTGGTTGCAAATTGCTGGTCGATCTCGGCATCAGTTCACGCCACTGTGCATCATGTTGACAGTATTCACGTCTATTTGCAACAAAGACCGTGGAATTATGTTACCTAGACTCAACGCTGGCGCTGGTGTGCTGTCTCTAATTGAAACTTCATGCGTATGTGACATTGATCCAGTCGAGCTCTACAAGCGCCCCAGACTCACTCTAGGCACCTGACGACTGACGCTACTGACACCGACTTATGAGCAACCGCTCATTTAATTTATAATAAAAAAAAAAGTTTTCCCCGCTTTCGTTACTCTCTCCAAAAACCACCGCTGATGCTCTACATCTCCTAAATTTCTTTTGGCAAACTCCAAACTCCCAAATTACTCTTTGAAATTCCTCTCAATTCACCTTCTAAACCTCTCTCTCTCGCAATTTCCCGTAACACCTAAACCCATCCCACTGCCAGTAGAGGGCCTAGCCCTGAAATGGCAACAGAGGGAGGACCCTGCCAGCACGCGGCAGTCTCGTCCTCGCCTCATCCCCCGTAGAGCATTCGCATAGGCAGCTGGAGGGCAAACGTGCTTTTTGCCATATGTTGAGTACGCTTAAGAGGCTTTAAAAGTGAGGTGGTTTAAGGGTATTAGGGTTGAATAATTAACATGACGCACTTCTATGTTGCATAACTGTACCAAGCACCGGAAAAAGATTCCAAGACCATTTTCCATCGGTAAGAATAAATTGTAACATTTGTATTCCGTATTCATTCCGATTTATTCTCGTGGGTTTCCTCGGTAACCGAATGATAATTTATTTTAGGTTCCCAATACATAAACTAGAATTACTGAGCAGCTCTGAAACGCAACAAGTTTGTGCCATCGAAATATCACAGATTATACTCAGTGCATTTTTAAAAAATTGTTTCCATGAGAACAAAGGCAAGATGGTGCTGAACCCTGACACAGTTTCTTCAGTATTTATTTTCCCTTCTCATCTGACAAAGCTAATGAGAACGCTAATTTCTTCTTATAACTATTTTGTTTATTTTTCATTAGCATTGGAAGGCCATGCTAACCTATTAGATTCAATATTCTAATTTGTCCTACATTAAAAATTACCCGAAATCTCGATTCTGTTAATTTTTCAAATCTGTAATTTCAGACTGAAACACAACCTCACAGGGAGCAAAAGGAATTTTTCAAAAGTGTTAGAACATAAAGAACATTAAGTAATAATTGATTCTAATTTTAGATTTGTTTATAAATTATTTCAGGAAGCACAGACCATACTCTTCTGTGGTGCTCATATTAATATATCTATCTTATCTATCTAACTCAAATATACTACAAATACTGATAGAAAATGTTTAATTAACGTCTTGAATATATTTTACTGAAGAGGACTAATTTCACGTTTATTTTATTTTTATACTGTACAAACCATCTCTGAAATTCCAGTATCGCATATGACCCCCCCTGCTAAATCATTTTATTTATTTCCATACCGCCTTAGGTAATATCGTCGTATTACCACTTTGACCTTCTCTAACGACTGCTTATATTGTTGAGGTGTACATTAAAACTGTACTTTTAGATCAACTTAACAATTAACTTAACACACATTCAGTATCGCATACATATTTCCAGACTCTTGAGGATGGGGAATAAGAATAGTTTCATCAGCCTCGAATCAAACTGAGCTTATTTTTAATTTTTAATTCAGCATTTTGACCACTTTACTGCAGGGACGCTCTTAACAAGCCCTCTTTATAGTTCTTGTCGAAGACTTTGTGCATTAAAGTAAAAAGCAGAAAGTATGCATGGAATCACTGAGAAAAAACTACGAAAATGGAATTAAAATTGATTTATGCCCTCTGTGATGCTTACATCCCGTTTGTAAGACGCGTTGAATGCAGGTATGCGATATTCAAGTTCAATGATAATATTTGCTTCTGTTTTGTTCAGTTGTGGGATGAAATTCCGTCTAGTTAATGACGTGATTTTATTCAACTCCCAACAGGACATTCAAGGTCTATTCCCTATACATAGACGTTGATGATCTTAAAGAATGTGATACCCTACTCAGGTATCCTTACGACGTAATTATAGCTGGTTTAAATTTCACTGTTTTCCCATTACAACCAATGTATTGCGCGCGACCTAGGATCTCTTGCCTTCCAGTCCTCTTCATATCAAGACACATTAAATGGTCTGCGCAGCTACGCGTGTAGGGGCTTGATTTGCATGCACAATACAGGATTCGCAGGAGTATCAAGCAAATTTCCTCTCTTAGCTTTACTCAAAGGACAACCAGTTGGTAACGCCTGCATTAAGGTATATAATTTCACTTCCTGGAGAGGATAAGGACTAATCTTAATTATAAACAAAACAACACACACACATAATCCTCCCAGCTGGAAATCGAACCCAAGAAATCTGGTGCAAGAAGATAGAACGCCAATTCTTTATCAACCATAGAGAAAGTCCTTCCATTTTTTGCATTTTTATTGAACATTTCTCTTCCTTTTCAGCTCTTTGTGCAATACATCTTTGATTTTAATGATACAGAAATACCTTCTAATTTTAATAAAGGTTACGTACTGCATATACGGAGTACGCTACTGTGCACTTCGTTTTGTAAGCCTTTAATGTAATGTTTGTAAACAGGAAATGTGTTTTCAGACACTAATTTTAAGTGATACACTTAAATCATAATGGCGATAATCATAAATATTCCGCTTTCCTTATACAGGCTTAGCTATTTACACAATTAAATATCTAGGTAAATGTAATCCAAAATCCATGTAAGACTCTTTATGAATGACTCAAATAACTGATAATCGGGGATGAGGTCACTAAACACTAGATATTTTTCTTCGCAAATATCTTCCCATAGGAAGATGTTGTGTATTAATATCTCCCATCTCATTCCATGCATCCAAAGCAAAACATGCTTTCGATAATGTAGAAGCTATTTTCAAACAGGTGTGGTATAATTTAATGGTGAAAAATAGCATAAAATATGGACTTTTAGGATGTGGAGTCTGTCTTGAAAAATTAGATGCCATAGCTAGAATTCGAATCACGAATCCTAGATTATCATTGTGTCACTGCTGTATCACAGAGCAAAGGTGGCGAAGTAACGGCATTGGCGTTGAACCTTGCCATTTGAATCATAGCTGTAAATCCGGAACAGCTTCAAGGGAAAGTCATATGTTCCGAAATTTAATACCTTTATAATTGACGCGTTTTTATTTTCCTAAACGTCAAATAATTGCAGTGAAAGGAGAACTTTCATTTTATTTTATTTTTATCGATATATGTTTGTGTTGATGTTCCACAAACTGAAAGCAAAACATAAGAAACTGTTTATACCAGTCATGTTCTTCTGGGGAATACCAAGAAAGCAAAGAAGTACTTCATTCGCCTTCTGTAACTGCAGATTAACACTATACTCCTCCCAGAATAAAAACACACACTTGAGGTAAACAAAGGCGAGAGGCAGCCCCCAACACATGGCCGCAGTGACTGCTCTCATTAGCCTCTAGCTGAAACACCTTTGTTTTGTCATTTTTACTTTCTCTATACGTACTATGTACATAGTGTATAGAGAAGGTACTTACTGTATTGTAACCCAAACATTCGATACCGAGATTTCACCGGAGATATATGTTTTGAGATCCCCTGAATCCAGAAAAAGCATTTTTAGAAAAATATCCGTGTTGTGTGTGTGTGTTTGTCTGTCTATCTGTATGTTTGTGTGTGCCTGTGGGCAGCGTAGCTCAAAAACGAAAATTCCGTTAAATACCAAACTTGGTATTTAAGTTCATATCATCCAAGGATGCGACAAGAAGATCTTCAAGAAGATCCCCCCGCCCCAACTACCCATTACATAAAAAAAGTTTTGAAATGTTTGATGTTCTCAAAAATTACTAGCGATTTTGATTAAAAATCATATATTAAATATATTTACATAACAAATAAAACTTACATCCTGATTTTTCTGGGAATAGCCTCTGAAGACATCTTTATTCTGGGTGAGTGTTGCGGAAATTTGTATAACTGGTAAAGCGTAAGAGATGGAAGTAAACTTGCTTAGCAAAAATGTAGAGCTTGTTAAAACACACAATTTATGTTATATACATTTTTTTTCGTGGAATTGACCGTTTTTGAGTTTTAAAATATACTTAAAACTTTTTTCATACGGGAACTTGTCAACTCCTGGCCATGCAAAGAAATGGATTTCAATTCAATAGCAACCACATTTTAAAACATTAAGCTGTCGGTTTAGCCTACTGCATTCCCTTATTTCCCTTCTACTTATAAGGAACTAAGTAATAAGACCGTTTCTGTTAGTGTTTATCTCGATTAGAATGAAGTGGATAGAAGAATAAACTTAGTAATATTAACTTGTTACGGAGATGCAGAGAAAAATCATGTGAATGAAAGATACCTGAATTTTTTTAAAATGTGCTAATGTATATACGCTTAATGATTTCATTGGAATATGTTGCATTTCACGATTACCTGGAAATAGAAACCAATCAGTTTACTGAAATCGAGTAGTCATCACATGAGAAATCCAGATGCTGTAAACGTGATGTGAGGAGTAATACAAAAGTACGTTAGTTCGAGCGGATTCAGTATAGTTTTAACACTGAATAAGCCGGTCAGCATGGAAAGAATGTTGATAGGCGATGTTTTCGTTCCACATGTTGAAGGATATATTTATCCCCCCTGATTGTTAACTTCCAAAGTTCATATCTAATATAACCAGTGTGGATCCGTTTTTAAGTTATTTTAAACCTAGTTCAGCTAAGTCTAAAATCTAAGTCATAGCCGCGCTCGCTAAAGTGTCTAGCGTTGGTGTTTCGTGACGAAGGGGATTGCGAGTTCGGGTCCCACCTATGGCATGGGTGTTTGTGGTGTGTTTCTGTTCTAAGTCATTATCTTTCCCCTGATGGTCAATTAGGTCACGCCTGAAGGCCAAAATGTGTGTTACAAAAGTGGCGCATTTTCTTTCCTCTGAGGCCTGGTTTTGAGGAAGGAAGTGACGGTATGTTTATTTTAACTCTTTCAGTGGTAACAGCAGATACATCCGTCGGAACGCTGTCTTCCTTCGCGGATATTTTCAGTAGGAACTGGCAGTGATGGGATTCGTAGAATCGATTCCCTTGCCCTCAGAACCGAAAAGTATTCCCGATTCCGTTCGACTGTTACCCCTAGCACATTTCATGATTTAGGCATTGAATTAAGCGCCGCTGGGAGTGTAATAAAAGAAACAAGTAAAAAAGTACGTAGGTATTTGTCTAATAGCATCTATACGTACCTATCAAATTACGCAATAACATTGCTATTAAGACCGATGAAGCAATAGTATTGGCAAAAATGTTCTTAAAGCCAGGGTGTTCCAGCTTCCTTGCGTTTCAAAAAGCAGAGTTACTTATACTCGCATGCCTGTAGTATCCAATAAGTCTCAGTATTGCGGGTAAACTGTCGTAAGGACTGAATGAAGCGAGAGGAAGCATAAACTCTTGTGCTATGACTTTCACCCAGTGAGGTATTAACTATCACGCTTGTGCCTGTTTGGTCGGGATCAGGAGTGAAATCTCCGAGGGGTGATAGGATTTTAAAAGGAATCTGATCATCACGTACCTTATGGTGATTTTTACTCCCACTGTAGGTTAGCGAGAGCATGGACGTCTTGTTGACTGCGTTTTTAGGGCGTGATGCATCCTCATCGGCGCCTTTCCTGTGGATTGGGTTCCTGGGTACTGAGTAAAACTCACCATTTACTTCTGCACCAAAACACTGATTTTATTCAAATAGTTTCGACCTACAGCCTAAACCGAACAGAGACACACTTATCAGTTTCTCATTAGACGTTGTTTCATAGTGAAACTCCGTTCACCGCCTCCGTTCCTTTCCTGCATCGCCGTGCGAGACATAGTTTCATGTTTGTGGTTAGGAATCTTTTGAAGTCACACGAATACCTTCACCGAACAGGTTTTCCCTACCTGCACAAGCTGAAGCGTGTGTTCTTTTTTTCGAAGTCCCACGGGGACTTAAACCTGACACGAACTTTCCCTATCTGCAGTACAAATTGAAGTGCTCTCCTTGTTGGAGAGCAGAGTCTTACATCTTAGAAGTCACCTCCCACTCTCAACACCCTTTCCGAAATTTCTTGAATTTCTTGTTATAGCTTAAGATTCTCATTTGCCAAAATTATTATTTCTGTTCTATATTGGCCCGGTCATCACTTGACACTCCCATGACCTCAAGGCAAAACCCCTATTTCCTAAGTGTATCTACTCCTCACTTCTGGAGTGATTGCCATCAGCTCAGGAATGCACTTCAGCGCGATATCTAGCATAGTTTGGCAAGCATGAATATTTGCCGTAACTTTTAGCATATCTCGCTAGCTTGGTTTTTCTTGATTTTACATTTCAAAGGTCTGTTCGTTACATTTCAACATCTGATTGTTCAATAATATTATATATACTTATTTCTTTATTGTTTATTTACGTCGTTTATTGTGACACGTAAATACGGGCTCACGCTCCCCCGGCATTTTGTCTCAGAGGTTTCTTATTGAGTGCTCATGAGTACTCCAACTCAAGT
Source organism: Hymenopus coronatus (assembly GCA_030762935.1). Classification (NCBI taxonomy): domain Eukaryota; kingdom Metazoa; phylum Arthropoda; class Insecta; order Mantodea; family Hymenopodidae; genus Hymenopus; species Hymenopus coronatus. The sequence goes on along the minus strand of JAUKNX010000044.1, from coordinate 772,064 downwards.
GAATAGAACTGGAACAGTTTACTTTAAGTTACAGCTAGAAATTAGACTTATAACTGGCTGGAACGGTTCCAGGTGCAAATAAAGCGGTTATTCATGTGCTTGCTTTTTTTTTTTTTTTTTTTTTTATAGATGTTTGTGGTGTTGTTCTAGAGTAGACATGAATACTCTTGACATTGGCCACAATTACAAGATGCTTTCCACAATAGTTGGTGAACATTCAGGGGAGAATGAGCTGTTTAATATTTTGTAGCATACAAAGATACTGTAATCGATTTATGTGCGTGTGTCTGTCTGCCTGCGTGTATGTGTTTGTGTGTATGTATGTACATACGTATGCGTGTATTGATGTACATATGTATGTACGTATGTATACATGCATCTAGGTATGTATTTTTATATTTATTATAATTAATATCAAACTTAGCTTCCCGCAACTGGAGGTTGTCATAAAAAAGTATACTAAACAATAAAAGGATCTAAACACATAATTGAAATAGTTAACAATACAAATAACAACGATCGTCCTGAATCAATCTGTCAATATTTTGCTTGTGAAACTTGGTGGTTGCTGACACAGGACATCCTATTCTTTGTTTGTCACGCAAGTCAGATGTTCTCAACACACATCTTTAAACTTACTCGCCCAAAGACGCACAGTACTCACATCAACACAATCACCATAAACTGCTTTCATCCTCTGATGAAACTTCTTTGGGGCGATACCTTCTGCTGTCAAGAATTCAATGGCTGCACATTGCTTAAATCGCATTGACTGACCGTTTGCGCACAACACTGTAACAACACAACCTTCAATGCTAAGGCTTCCCGCCAACTGGAGCTGTAGAGAAGAGGCTACGGAACAAGCCAGTATCTGCCGCATACCAATGCTGACATCTGTTGAAGAGTTACGAAGGTGGGGGCGTTACTTTTCATTCAACCCTCGTATTACTGATAATATTGTCGCGGGAAGTCGGTGTCTCGTTACAGCAGTGTCCTCAGCTTCGTTTGGTAATGAAGATTCCACTCCTAATCTTCTAATTAAACTTATCTCAGGGGTTTGTGGGTTAAGCTAACATTAAAAACACTGCATTTTCTCTTATGACGTGAATTTATTGTATCACAGATTTAACGGGCGGCTAGCTTGTTTCCTTACAAATGTGTTGTAAATAAATACCATCCCACCACTTAAACTATTAATCACGAGCCTAATCTAACCTCTGCACAACGCTCCCCCACCACTTAAGCACGTGGACGTGCGCGCAACACAATGTGACGTGAACACAGCTCAAGAGATAGTTATAGAGTAACCACATAAGAGATCTGCCCTGCCTTAAATACTGAACCTGGGTGACGCCAACTTTCGCGCCATAAAATGTAACATCTCTTGTTGGTTCTTAGTTAGCATCACCTCACAAGTTATGAAAATAAATTGTGCCAAGTTCTAACGTCATAGCGTGCACATGACGCGTTTGGAAAAACCTAGTGGTTCCTTCTCACTTAACTTTTGCTTACTTTGTCTGATTCTCCAATTCCCTGTGCTACTTGGAAGACAAGTCACTATTTCTGTCTCACTTCTTTCTACGTCTGTTCTTTTCTATCTTACATGCTTTAGCCTAAACCCTGTGCTCATTAGCGGGTGGTGGTTGGTGAACTGTTACCTGAAATTAAGCTAGCTCGCCTTGCCTTAATTACCTAAGTTACAACTTGCATTTATGCATATTTCTACCCTTAAATATTCGTAACTATTTTACATTGCTTTGTATAAGCTTATAATATTATACACAATTTCCTTTTTTATATGTTTTGTGAGCATATGGTATGTGCTCCTACACCATTATTTATAATGTGCAGTATTAATTTTTAGAATACATCTGTAATTTCACAAGGATTATGTTTGGAATATATTGTTCTATTCAGTGTCGAAGTTTCATTTAATTAGTTAAATAGTTTTTGAGAAACGTCTTGGCACTCAAACAACATTCAAAAAGTTGACTTACAACTACCCATCGTCAATTAAGCAGGGTGTCATATAAAGCATTTTTATCTGCCAATTTTTTATCTTCTTCTTTGGTCCAGGGTCAGGAAGGAGGTACTGATGTAGGCGTTTGAAAACACTATGATACTGCATGATATATGTACAGATATGTTTATGTTACATACGCATATTTCTGTCTATATTTCACATTACAGTCATACTCTGCGGTCTGGGGGTAACAAATTAGCTTCTGGTTCCCAAGAACGCGGGTTCAAACCCGGCGGAGGGCGGTGGATTTTTTCGGGCGTAGAAATCCTTAGCATGGTTTCCTTCGGAAGGGAAAATAAAATCTGTGGTCCTGTGTCATAGATTTACGGCATGCCAAAAAACATCAAGAGAGATAACGAAGTCACTCAGCAAAATTAAGTGGTCTTTCACGCCCAATATAGAATGGGACGATGAGAACCACAGCAGTTAAAGAGAGTCCATAAATAAAAAGCTCAATTTAATTCACATTACAGAGGCTGTTCAGCTCTTGTTTATCCTTCCAGGTCCTCTCGAGACTCAAGAAGGATGCGTTGTATACCTCAGCAGCTTCTAAGCCACATTTTACTTATAAATAAACAATGAACTATATAGGAGCACCATTTGGATTGTATGAGTCAACTCCGGTTCTTTCCTTAGAGCTATTACTGAGTTTATTTGCCAACTGCATCTAAATTGAAACCAGAACAGCAAATGTTGGAAAAATACTATTCAAAAGTAATATGCAGCATACTTATAAATATTCCAAAAGGCCATTAATTTTAGTATTGCTAAGTAATGCCCCGGCACTAGCTTCCTCTGAGCAAAGTACGCTTCAAAAATCTTTGAGGTAGAAGACAAATGTGATTTAAATTATTTACACCGAGTTGGCTTTATGACAGTAATAGTGAATCGAATATTTAAGTTTCCTATATTCTTGCTTTCATTCCACAATGGGGAAACAGGTGCGCATTAGTTAGAACCGAGTACGTTAATGGTGAAATATGACTGTTGATATTCCTGAGTTCTAAAAGTCGATTTAGAGTGGGTATAGATTTCAACCTGGCGTGTGAGTATAATATTCGTATTTTATTATCCAAACTTTTACACTACTGAGACAATGTGGAATGGAAATGGTAAGCTGTTTACCTGATGGTGTCCGTTGGGGGAGGCAGTACTTTTCAATGGTAAAATAATTATAAAATGGATTGGGTATTTATAAATAACCATAAAAAATAAATCATAATAGTTACAATAATAGTTATGTTAATAATAATAATAGTAATAATAGTAATGATAGTAATAGTAGTAATAATAGTAATAGTAATAATAATAATAATAATAATAACAACAGAAGTACTACTACGACGACCACGACCACGTTCACGACCCCCACCACCACCACTAATAATAATAATAATAATAATAAAAACAGCCATAAAACTAATAATGGTAATAATAGTAGTAATACTAATAATAACAGTAATAGTAATAATAATTATAATAATGAGAATAATAGTACTGGTAATATTTATAATAACAATATTAGTTATAATAACAACAATAATAACAATAATAATAGTAACAATAATAATAGTAATAATAGTAATAATAATAGTAATAATAATAATAGTAATAATAAGAATAGTAATAATAATAATAATCATGATAACCATAACAGTAATATTAATAGTAATAATAATAGTAATAATACCAATACTAATAATAATATTGATAATAGTAGTAATAGAAATAGAAATAATAATAGCAATAGTAATAATAATAATAAAAATAGTAATAATAATAATAATGGTAATAATTATAATAATCATAATTATAATAATCATAATTATTGTTATTACTATTATTATTACTATTGCTATTATTACCAATACTATTATTATTGCTATTATTAGTATTATTATTTCTGGTATTATTATTTCTAATATTATTATTATTAGTATTATTATTTCTGGTATTATTATTTCTATTATTATTATTATTATTATTATTATTATTATTATCCTGAAGTTAAGCGAATGTTAATGTCAACAAATTATAAGGCAATGGCGTCATAAAGACGAAAATATAAAGCCAACATATAAAGGAAATAATTAATTATGTTGATATTTATTGAAATACCTCCCCATACCCACAAAAAAAAATGTTAAATCCTGGCTGTGCGATCGAACTTATTTTTGATTTGGCAACGCCGATTCAAGGAGAAACACAAATGTCATGTAATGACAGCACTGCTGTTGTTTCACAGAACGCACACGGTACACAGTTTAAAAACACAAAAAAACAAAAAAAAAAACTATTTCTCATTTTTTGTTACACGAGTAAGCGATTAAAAGCTGTCTGTGTTGCTAAAAGGAGTGCAATCGGATAGAATAACAATGAAGTTTGCTTAATACGTCTTTTTAGCTTACAATAGTGTCAGGGTATAGGTTTAACAAAGGGCAGAGTTCCACATGTGAATGAAAAACCTGTGGGAAAATAAAACTATTCAAAATAATACAAGCTATTTGTTTTAAGGTTATACTATTTTACTTCAGCTATGCTGAAATTACATACGTGTAGCATTATGAACTAGTTCATGAAGCTTAACACGTTAGAAGCCTGGTGCATTTTCATCATTTAGAGACAATTTAAAACTACATCTCTAGCGCAAAAGCACCATTTGCACATTTTATCCCCTCTCCACCAATTATTAAGGTACCTACAGACGCTCCATGTAAAACGGTAATATTTTTATCAGTCTTTTGAGACAGCAACGGGCAAAGGCAGGAAACAAGTTGCTCGTATTTAGGTCGGTTATGTGTGGTGGTACTTTGTGATAACCGCCATGTAGTGTTATCTCCTCCATCCAAAGTCTCAAAAGACGCTGACCAAAGTATGAGTTTTCCTCTAAGTTTACCACAAGGAATATTGCACACGAAGTGATTCAGGAACGTAACACGTTATAATACATAGGCAGTAAGATGACAAACTACATGCCGATTTATATCTGTGTTCATTTATTCCTGCCACGAACATTTTATAAGAGAAATAAAGTGAGTTTTGCGCTTCTAGGTTGTCTCTCCAACTAGGGAAATTTTAAACTACGAATGTTTCCGAATAACCCGAGGAAATCGTTTTGTATAAATCTGGCTTTAGGGACATCTTTGTTTGAATTCATAATTTGTATATATTTCATGTTTGTAAGAAATGCTCTACAAATAAAGAGAATGGAACTGACATTTCATAAAAAAACTGAGGTTATACAAAATATATTACACCATTCGGAACGCATGGCATTTTCAACTGTAATCTTTGTGCATTATTTTTAGAAGAGAGGGGGGAAAATGTCCTTGAAATTTGTTAGTTATAGTGACAGAAATTTACTTAAGTTAGGCTACAGCTTAAATATCAAATGTAGCATATTCAGATTGCGTGTTTTATAGTTTTGCTGCTCGCAAAGGCACTTATACATTATGCATTATTTCTTAATTCTTTTCTCTTTTTTGATACTTCGGTGCCAATAAACATGCATTTGCGGCGTAATTTCGATATAGACTCTGGATGGAATGCAATAGCTATCTTTTCTATTGCAAGAAACGTTTAGACATAGTAGAAAAACTATCAATATCCACAATTGCTGGCGTAAATGAAAAAAATAATAATGTGAATATTTGTTTAATCAATGCGTGTTTGTTGAGTATAGCTTTTAATTTTAAGCTATCAATTACTGGGAAAAATTAGTGAATAGGAAACAACAAAACTAATGACAGTATCCAATGGCAGTGTTCTGTATCGAGTGGGCCAGTTTTATTGCACTGGCTCATGAACAAAACACAATAGCACGTGCTGCATTTCAAGGACTACTAACACGTGCGAACTTTCTACACGGAGATCGGTGGTCGCGCTTAAAAGTGCGCCTAAGCGTAATTCTCTTCTTCCTTCCTGTTTACTAACTTAGAATGTTGTCAACTGACATTAATCCGTACCCACTTCTATGAAAATCGTGTGTTCATGTTGGTTTTTCACCTTAGTTTATAATTTATTGTTATGTATAAAATGAGAAGAGGTCATAAAGCTTTACTCACTCCTTGACAGAAGAGCGGTCAGAAGGAGCGTCTAGTAGTCAAACTACTGTCTTCTTGTTTTCGTTCTTCCTTTTTCCCCCAAATGTAGCTCACTTTTTAAGCAAATGAGAGTGCTGAGAAGGGGTCATTCGTCAATCGTTTTCTTTTCCACTTTGTTTTGTTTACAGAATAAATATTTTACACCGATATGCGACCTTCCAGGACCGGCCACAACCAAACACTGGCGGGAGGGCGATCGACAAGGTGCGATTCGATCTGACAACTGCGCAGCGCCTCCTTGCAGCGGACAACAAAATCAAGTGCACAAGTAACGTAGGAAACGCGGCACATGACCAGGCTTATCGAATATTAAACAAATCGTTTGGAGTTAGCCAACGAGATAGCTGGTTATCGACAAATTATTGTCGCCGTGAGGCTAGATTTATAATTGCGGTTTTACACATGGTAGAAATCAGAAAATGCATAAGTAGTAAAAAGCAAACTTTCGTTTTTATAAAGTAATAGAAGTACAGAAGTTAACCAAACTATGAATAGAACGCGATGGCCTCGGCAAAGAATGCGATATCGTGCCCACTTTTTCCTCAGGGCCGTATGGAGTTTTCTTGATAAACACAAGAAATGTATGAAGGTACTTATATTTTTTCAGAGGAAGTGCCGTTTAAGGCACGCTCCAAAGGCATATTATCGCATAATAGTAACTCTGGCTGCGAACAGCTTAATTGCCGTGCTTCTGACAAAATAAATATATGTAGGTACTACAAGAACAGAAAACTTGCCTGCAGAAAATAAGAGTATATAAAAACGCTAGAGAAAACTTCCAGAAAACTTTTATCTGTAGTTTTTTTCATACATAGAAATAATCATTTTCGTAGATAACATGGTTTTAATTTAACCTTATACGAAAAACGAGGAAAACTAGAAAAGGTGAGTATTCCTGCAAAAAAAAAAAAAAAAAAAAAAACAGTGTAAATGATTTCATGACAAACGAAAGAATTGAACATAACTTTGCGAAGTATACATCTTCAATCTGTGAATTTACATTAACATCCTCAGAAACAGATAATGCTGAAGAAGTAAAGTAAAATAATGTTTACATAGGTCTGTATTAGATCAAGATATGAATTTATAGGCAAGGCTTCTATTGTTCATAGTCTAGTAGTTATATTATAATTTCTTAGCCATAAAAAGACTTAGGACTGTCCCCGTAGAGCGGTTGTAGCACGCCTGACTCTGGTGCGGGGGAATCTGGGTTCAATTCTCGGTGGGGTGATTTGGGATTTTCCCCTAACCAGAATTCATCGATGCTGCCTATCGACCTGGTGTCGTATCCCTTCACTTTCATCTCTCGGAAGGCATTGGAAAACCACCGCGATATTCTCCTAGTAGTCAGATCTGTCAGGTTGTTATCTCTCATTGTTCCATGCCGGTTACGAACACTCGGGTTGATCATCATCATCATCATCATCATCATCATCATAATTATCATCATCACCAAAATAATTCAACCGTCTTTATATATCAAATTCACCATTTTACCACACAAAGCTATACAGTGCATATATTTATGCATAAACCCATATACTTAATTGCAATACTTCCCAAACCGTAGGTAGGGGCGGAGAATGAAAAGGAAAAAAGGGGAAATTGTTAATTACGAACAAGAATAACAAACACATTTTGGCAAAGCAGGGTGTCTTTACCTCTTTTTACAAATATTGGTGCCTGCGCTTTGGAATGATTTATCACTAGACATCACCAATTTGGGAATTTCTGGAAATTTCTAAAGTGAAACTTACCCACAGAATCCAGATTTGAACTCAGAAAAATCCAATCACATCACGTTTCCCCAGAAATTACAGCTGACAAATGTTCATTAGTAGTTAAGATATAGGAATCCTGGCATGGGATTGTATGCTCTACGTTTTGAGTGCTTACAGATCATTTATAACCCTTCTTGTGGGTTCTTTGGGTGCTAGAACAGTTGTTTGGAATGCTTTTAATGACATTTCATACCATTTGGAGGTTGTTTAGGTCTCTAGGTCAGCTAGTTTCAGGGTACTTAACAGACATTTTACCTCTTTGTAACTGATTTTACGCCAATTTGTGGGTATTTAAGACTCTAAAGGTGCTATATTAGATTTTTTTCGGACGTGTTTGCTCATATTTTACAGTGATTTTTTATTGATTTTTGACGCTTTTATAAGCACTTTAGTATCTGTTAGTGTTATTTTTCAGCGATTGTAGTGTTTACACATGCATTTTTTGGGATTTGTAAGATGATTTTAGTACTGCCACAGTTGTTTAGTATGCTTTTAATGGCATTCCATGTTATTTGGAAGATGTTTAGGATTCTAGGACAGGTAGTTTTGTGATATTGATCACGCATTTTAGCTCTTTTTTCCACTTCCTTTGAACCATTTTGAGGGTATTTGGGATCCTAAAACAGGTATTTTAGGTATATTGCAATGGGTTTCGCTCATATTTTACATCATTTTGCAGTATTTTCTAATGCTTTTTGGCACTTTTACAAGCATTTTTGTGCGTTTTGGGACTATTTTTCAGTGCATGTAGTGCTTTCACATACATTTTTTTACGATTTTAATGGTGATTTTTAAAGCCATCACTGTTGTTTAGTATGCTTTTAATGTCATGCTATACCATTTTGGGGAGGATGTTTATGACTGTAGGACACGGTATTGATGAGTCATTTTAGCTCTTTTGGATACATCTCGAATCGTTTTGTTGGTACATAGAACTCTAAAAGAGGCATTTTAGCTATTTTCATGCGTTTTTATAATATTTTACAGTATTTTGAAGTGTTTTCTAATGTTTTAACACTTTTACAGATACTTTAGCTTATTTTGAGTCTATTTAGCAGAATGTTGTAGCGTTTTGTAGTGCTTTCTGTCTCCTTTGAGATCATTTCCGACTTTTAAGGTATATCATAAGGGTGATCTGTAAGCACTCAAAAAGTAGAGCATACAATACAAAATAATAAAAAAAGGTTCTCAAATGTCATTTGCAATACAAATAATCGTTAAAACATGTTAAAATTCTCATAAAAACCATAAAAATAACTGATAAACAAAGCAAACGACATTGAAAGGTACCCCAAAGGTCTGAAAAAGTGCATAAAATTGTAGTAGAAACCACATAAACTTGCACAAAAATTACATTAATTAATATCAAACATTAAGAAAAGGGCTATAATACACTTAATATTCTGAGCTTAGGTTAGCCCCCACTCCTACTAGTATGAGCTCCTTGAATTCCCTATCTCTACCATGTATGCGCATTAGCCCCTGTGCCAGGAACCCTCTATCCTAACTACTTTCACTGTATGCAATTTTGTGAGCACAGCTGTTTTACAACACTTGCAAATTTATGTTCATTTTGAGTCTAATTTTGTGTTTTCTTATGCGTTATTTCGATATTGTACGACCTTCAACCATCCTTGAATGTCCATCAGAACTAGTGAGTTAAACAAAAGCATATCGCATTGAGGGTGCAATAATAGTCCTAACTTTTTCTGTTATGTGTGTGGACAGTTTCCTATAAGGCAGCAAAATAGGAACAATATGCTTATTTTGACACACAACCAGATAGTTCCATATAAAGTATGTAGGACCTGTACTGATAAACTTCGACAATGGATCAACGGGAAAAGAGCAGCTTTGCCTTTTGCGTTGGCCAAAATGTGGCGCGGACAGAGTAATTATAGAGTAGTCTTATTTTTGCTCCTGCAATCTGAGAGGGTATAATGCAAGAAACAGACAGAATATAATTTCCGGCTGCTGTTTTGCTCACACACCAGGGTCCTGATATATCCCTGTTCCAAAAAGAGCACACAGACCCCCCTTCCCCGCTCTACATCTGAATCAGGCATCTACTCTAATATAGTAGGTAGTGACTACGAAAAATGGAAATGGCGTGTTATTTATGGACGCTCTTTAACTTCTGTGGTTCTCGGCGTCCCATTCTATACTGGGCGTGAAAGACCGCTTAATTTTGCCCAGAGGCCTCTCCATCAGGCTTGAGGTTCTTTTACGTGCCGTAAATTTACGACACGGGACCAACGGATTTACTTCCCTTCCGAAGGAAGCCATGCTAAAGATTTTTACGCCCGAAAAAATCCATCGTCCTCCGCCGGGTTTGAACCCGCGAAGTATGAAGTCAGCATGGTAACCATTACACCACGGAGGGCGATAGTGACTACGAACTAAGATGCTACAAGCATCCCCACTTTTGGTTCAAGCAACATTGAATGATTTAGTCCGTGAACCGGATTTTTTTTAAAGAAACCTACAGAAATACATTAACTTTGCTCAGTGCAGAGATGACATACAGCTGGTGGAAAAAGCGAACACAAGAATTTGCTCCTAATTATTAACAACAAAATGAAATATATTGTATTTTAACAACATCCAGCAAGTGATGCTTAGGCTGTGCCCACATAATTAACACCCTACTGCATTGAGACTTCATATTGATGCTTAAAACGCAGTTTGATGGGTGTCCTCCGTCGTAACGGGAATATATGCTACAATTCCAGTTGGTTACTCAGTGATTCATAAAGATTCGTATCAAAATCTGGAATTACTATTGACTAACACAAAATATAAACCACATAAATGACAAGTGTGTACAAATTTTAAAGTTATATCCCTCTTGTTGGTTCCACAATTAAGATCTACTAATTACCCGTGTTTGCTTTGCATATTGCACATTTGGGCAAAGGCACAGCATTTGTTTAAGAAGGAGAAACCCCGGTGACAATGGTTTCCTGGTTGTAAAGGGATTGAGAAGAAGTGTCTTATTGAGTCATCTGGCGTTCTCTTGCCTCCTCTCCATATTAAATTAGTGTTAATGAATCAATTTTTCTAAACCTTGTGAAAAGTTTAAGCCTGTAAACACGGAAAAGTTAAAGAAGATATATTTACCAGCACGAATACCAAGAAACTGCTTCGTGATGATACTTTTGAAAATAAGTGAATTGAAAAAGAGCTGTTGGCATGCTGACAGCCATTCCGAGACATTGTTAAACAGTTTTTAAGTAATACAAAGGCTCTATATAACAAACACTTGATAAAATATGTTGCATTCACTCAAGGAACTTGGAAGCAACATGAGTCTTAAGGTCCACATGCAACATTCTTACTTGGACTACCATCCCCGGAACCTTGTGGACTACAATGAAGAACACGTGGAGTAATTCCATCCAAGATTTCGAGGAATTAGAAAAAAGAGATATCAAGGCAGATGGAACACCACAATATTCGCCAACTACTGTTGCACGATGAAGAAGAGGAAAAGTCCTAGAAGTGTTTATAAAAGAAAGCTGACCAGTAAAAGCTCCACATGCAAAACAAGATCGCATTGAGTACTTAAAATGAATTGTACTCTTTATCAGTATATATTGAGTCATGTTCTTTTATGTTTCTCATATGTATGATAATATAAACCCATTGATACCATGCAAGCAAGCAATCAATGATATTTTTGTAACCATTGTAAATGCCTCTCTTTGTGTGGGCAGAGATGATAGCACTTTACTTATTTGTGTATTTTATAGCAATATGCTGCTTCCAAAAGCTCAGTTTACTGTGACAAGTATGCTACATAAATTCTTAGATAGTATTATGTGTACAATTTTATAATTTAAAACGTGTTAATTTTTTTTATCTACATATTATGGCTTCCATGAGACACCCAATGTCAAGAATGTTAAAATGCTTGGCTATTTTTAATCGTGAGTACGCCATTATTTTACTTACAACATTATAAAAGAAATGTCTTAAAACCACTGAATGTGTGTGTTGAGTGCTACAGTAATCTCTGTTTTGCCATAAATCTTGACGTGGTGTAAGGGAACTCTTTGCAAATTTATATTCAGCGCACCTGAAATATATTAATTCCCAACTCAAAGTTTGCGCAATGTTCTCATCTCAAGTTTGTCCAGTGCAATTGTAGCATTGTGAAATTATGAGCCCCAAGAAAGAATAAAATTGCATGTTTCGCCTGGCGAGAAGGAAACTAGGGAACTAATTATACGTTTTTAAAGGGCCACAGTAAGTGCATTTGGAAGTTCAGCAAATCTACTGAAGACATCCTTGACCCTTAAGGACATATGCTAGAAATGTACGGACGGGGCCCATTGCCTCTGCTTACGATTTATTTGCGCACTTAAGTTTATTTGTGTCGGTTATCTATTGCTGCTTCTACCATACAAATATAAACAGAAGTCGTAACTGTCAAAATTACCGTCTGAATGTGCCAGCCTATGGAACCATTGAAGATCAATTCATTGGTTATACGGATATTACACAGAGCGCAGATAGAAAATAATTCACATTTACAACCTTCTTTGAATATGTCGATTCTTTGAATTAAAGCATTCGCTCTCTTTTTCTTTCGCTCGCACTCTTTCTCTTTTATTTCTTTAATCATTAGACTTCGAAGTGCATATCATAGTCCATATACCACTGCTACTCCAAACTATCCTGTATACGGAAAATGTTTCCAAAATATTGATTTTCTCAGAAATGGTTCCAAAGATTTTAATTAAGATACTATATTGTGTTTCATGTATTTTCCGACATTAAGGATAAATGTCTATCTTGAATTTCTGGGAGTAGCCTCTGAAGTCCTCTTTATTCTGAATGACTTTTGTATAACTTTTAAACCGTAACAGATAGAATATGTATATCTTCAAATAACACGTAAATCTCGTTAGCTCCCGTTTTAGACAGTTAAGTGTCGGCATTTTGATTTTTATATGTTCCTTTCAATCTGCCCTCTGATGATTGAATGGCATCTCCCAAAGTTTCATTTTGAAATTGCATTCAAATTGCCTAAAATGTAATTAAAAATTGAAGTTGGCTGCTCTCAAAGCCTCTGATATAATTTTATTTTAGGGAGTGATTTCTTATTGTAGGTTTTGTTTTTATAGCTACATATGTGTCACTGGTCAGTATCTGGTTGTCCTTTCTCCAACTTTCTAAACAACGGTCTTGTTGGTTCTCAGTATTCATAAGGATGCTTACTTTATCCCAGGTTACATTTATCAAAATGTAGATAAACCCAAATTTCATTAACTCTGTGATCGATTTTGCTGAAAATTTTGCGCATCGCATATAACTATATATAAGCTTCAATTCCAGGTCGGTAAATTTTGATAGGTTTTATATTTTATAAATTATAGCAATGCACACGATTGGAAAGAAATCTCAATTTTGGAATATTGTCTTAAAATCCATATAAAATAAGCCAAGAGTCAGAGAAAAAAATCTATATAAGGAATTATTTTACTAATAAATAAATAAACCGTGTACAATATTTGAAGTAATTATCTCTGAAGATTAATTTTGGAAATGTACATAAAAGGTTTAACTTTTGAAAAAAAAAAACTTATGTAATTGAGTCAAAAATATTTGCTCAACTTGATTTAAATTTACAACACTCGTGTATGCTATTATAGTGCAAAATATATCCAAATGTTATAACGATCTGACCAAAAGTAAGGAAGTTGTAAATTGTTCAGTAATACATGCATTTTAATTAAAATCTGTACTTAAAGCATACAATTTATGAAAATAATATTGAGTAAGTTATTGTGTCATTAATGTTTTCCGAGTTGCTCTTTGTTATTGGTTTGAATTTTAGAATAATTATACTTTTCGCAAGAGGAAATGTGTCATTAGTCTCTTCTGTTGGCCATGTAAAGAGAATGGAATTTCAAACCATCACATAGCGCTAGGCTCTTATAATATTTGACTTCGCTTAAAGTGTACTGTATTCTAATATTCATTTGTATCTACAAGAAACTATGTATTAATGCAATTTCTGCAAATGATTGTCTCGATTAACATGAAGCAGATAGAATAAAAAGCTTTTCTGAAAATATTTTGTTGAAGAATGAGAAGAGAAATCCATGCAAATGTAACACATCCGATTTTTGATCATAAGAACGAAACAGAGCTTTGTTAGTGAAATGTTGCACCCGATACAGTTTTGACGCTGAGTATGTTAAAAATACAAAATATGATAATAAAACTTGAATTAAAATGATGGTATTACAAATATAACATCAATCTTAAGTGGCACGATCTCTATGATGTATACATTTCTAATGTGAGATTTTTTACTCTCAGTTCTCAGCAGAGGTGGTTCATATTCTAATACTTTACGTGTTTTGAAATATTCCGTATACTTGGAGATGCTCCTATCTGAAGAACCTTGAAGTTGTAGTCAGTAATGATGGCGCGTTGAGAGCTTTTATTGCGTTTTTAGCTTCAAATAAGAATTTACTTGCATAGGTGAAACAAAACATTGCAATTATAGGTGCCGCACATCTGTGTAAACGAGAAAGCAACTGTAGAAGTCAAGCAAAGTTCCTCGGTTCTTCTGACAGTGGACTAACCCATCTCGTTGCAAGGTACTAATTATGTCAGGTGAACATCTGGCATATCATTAATATTCATGCTAAATTATTATGCAGTGCATAGGTCAGGCGTTACAAACCGGTTGCTCTTTGAGTAGAGAGAGAGACAGAGAGAGAGAGAGAGAGAGAGAGAGAGAGAGAGAAGAAACTTGCACGATGCTCCTGCGAATAATTGATTGTGCACTGCGTGACCAAATGAACAGAAAGCAGAAACAGATAATTCCTTCAGTGCAGTGGCAGTATGCAATATTTTGCGTTTGAAAATAAGCTAACTACGTTAGGTAATAGTTGGTAAAATAATTACTGTATTATGATGTCTCTTACATTAGCTTTTATATTTCTGCTATGAGGATATATATATTTTCATTTGTTTGTTCTAACTGATGACTGTATCATTAACAATAATAATAATTATTGTTGCTGTTGCTATTATTATTATTATTATTATTATTGTTACCATTGCTATTATTATTGTTATGGGTTTTGCTATTATTGTAATTATTATTATTATTATTATTATTATTGCTACATCTATCACTTACGACAAAACCATTGAAAATATGTGTATCCTCATAGCAGAAATATAAAGGCTAATGTACGCCTGTCCAGAAATTGGTTAGACCAGCCAGTGCTCAGTGAAATGTATTTAGTTACGTAGCTTATACAATGGTATATGTGCTCCGGCTATTCTCCGTCAGTTCTTCAGCAAATGTGCCTCTCTCAGTCGGGGAAGAAATAGACCTAGGTTACGAACTAGGTAGACTTGAAAGAAACACACTCCACTTTGAAAGTTAAGTTGAACGTATCTGACTTTTATTACCACAGAATTTCTGAGTTAGATCATCTTATTGGTGGTACTAGCCCCTCACCCAAGCAATTTCGCACAGAAAAATAAAGTATATTCTGCTCTAGTTGACAAGTACAGTACCCAAGAATAAAGTAATCTCTCGTAAATACACGTTTGGTTATACGGCACACATATAATTGCTGAAGTCTTCTTATAACACGCTGAATTTTCACTTTAGTTAATATTTAACACTTGTACAAAGCACGCAATTTTCTTAATAAGAGAAGCGAAGACAATTTCAGCATGATGCCCCAGCAATGAATAACTTTGAGAGACTATGCACCTTCTTTTACACGGTTTGGTACTATAACGCTATTGACCGTTTATTAGCGCCTAAATTACGGAATCACGGGGTCAAACCGTGAATCTCATTGTTGTATACCCACGTAATAAGGTTGTACAGAGAAATTCCCTGTTTACATAGCTTTTGGGGGTCTCCCTTATGAACATACTTAGATCTCTATTGCACTAAATATTGCAAAATTTTTGCAAGTAGGTCAGCGTTTGAAGAGTACAAAAGAGACTGACGAAAAACACGTATTGTTACAAGCGAAAGGAAGCGTCAAAGTTTACTGTGAGCTTCTCACATACAGAATAAACTATAACTTGTATACAGAAATTATATTAAATAATTATTAAATACACATACATTAATAGAGATAATCACTATATACATTCACTAAAAGAGCTATGTCCCCAAATGTAAGAGAAATGATGATACAGTAATTATTTTAACCATAATTAACTTAGCTTATTATTATTATTATTATTATTATTATTATTTTAGTACTAACATAGTAGAACAACAAATCCCTTAACTTGGTTACTACCATTGTAATCGTACTATAACCTAACAGTATGAGAATTAATTTGCGACGAAAAAAGTTCACATTCATAACAGTGAATATGAACAGGCATGGCCGTGCCGTGGCAGAATGGTCAGACCATTCGCCTCTCACCTAGACGGCCCGGGCTCGATCCCAAGCAACCGCATGTGAGATTTGTGGTGGACAAAGCGGCGCAGGGGCGGGTTTTCTCCGGGTTCTCCAGTTTTCCCCGCCATCACATTCTTCCATCTTCATGTATCTTCAGTGTCATCGCCTGCGGTGCCATTGCAGTAAAAGCGGGCGTTAAACACTACAAAAAAAATGAACAGGCATTTTAGTAAGTAAATGGTAAATAAAGGCCCAACTCTTTGATAACTCCCATATTGACTAGCATGAGTTGCATAATGAAGCTGGCCGCACCGTGGCTGAGTGGTTAGACTACTGTACGTGGGATATGTGGTGGACAAAGTGGCTCAGGGACGGATTTTCTCCGGGTTCTCTGGTTTTTCCCGCCATCGCATTTCAACGGTGCTCCATCTCAATTCCATGTATCATCAGTGTCATCGCCTGTGGTGCCATAAGTAGTAAAAGCGAGCGTTAAACACTATAAGAAAATTAAAACATAATGAAGTTGCAAAATGAATTTTCTGGGTGCAGAGCTTCGAAGCAAACAAAACACTTAAGCCGGAAACTTTTCTTAATGTGGGATGGGACGTAACGCGAAATTAAGAAATGCTGCTAAACTAAAGATCTAAAATATAAGATGCACTTAACGTAATGGGAATGATTCCTGATTGGTAATTCTTTTACTACTTCGTGCTAGTGCTTCACCCAGATTTCTTTTAATTACCACGTGACATCAAACTTAACTTAACGGGAAGGAGAAGACAGATAAATCCTTAAGTTGCGTCGCGTAAATTTACGTTATATTAAGTCAACCATTAATACAATGTGCTAGCAGATTTTCCCAACCTTTTGAAGTTCACGGCACCCTTGGGAATAGCATTAAACACCAGGGGCACCCTTCCTTGAATTAAAAGAAAATTAAGCTTAATATGTTAATTTATTGAAATATTATATAATAATAACGTACACCATAACATAATACAGTAAACTTTACTACAATCACTGAGTAAAAATACATCAATAAATTTTGTTCGATTAATGATTAATGTGAAACTTGTGATTGATGCTTAGAGCACAGATATGTGATGTCGGGTCTTACAGTTGACAGTGGAACACGCAAATCATCCTCAAGGTTATTCAGTCTATTTCTTGCTTTGCATTTTATTGTCACCAAAGTAGAGAAGGCTTGCTCGTATAGATAGGATGTTGAAAAGGGCAAAAGTGCGTTTATTGCTTTCTTCATTAGGTTAGGGTACTCCTCTCTCCGTTGAAGCCAAAAACTAGCCACCGACGCCTCACTCTTGGTGAACTTACCTTTGAGTGTGGAATCAGTGCAAAGATCAATAAATTCATCTCGTTCGCAAGCAGTGAAATCTATTTCCTCTGCACTATCTACGAAATCAAATGGTGAGACAACCCAGTCAAGATTCGTAGTGGAAATAGTTGGAAAGTACGCATCTATTGCATCTTGCAATCTTGATAAGTGATCACAAATGCGGTTTTTCAGTTTACCCAGATCTTTATCTCCTGCCACATTAAGAAGAGATGGAAAGTTCGACAAATCTCCTTTTTGAACTGCAGACTTCCAAGAACTAAGTTTTCTTTTAAAACCTTTCATTTTATTGATTGAGGAGATTATTGTTTCATGTCGACCCTGCATCGAAACATTCAGTTCATTCAGCTTATGAAAAATATCTGCCAGATACGACAGCTCAAAACACCAAGAATCACTTAGTAAGAGCTCATGAAATGTGTCTTGATTTTCATCCTCAAAAAAAGTTTTTAGTGTTCTTTAAGTTCGAGAAACCGGTTCAATACACGACCCCGCGACAACCACCTTACTTCTGTGTGAAGTAACAAAGAGGTATGAGCTGCATCCGTTGCGCGACATAACTGTTCAAAAATTCTGCACTTTAAAGGTAGAGACTTCATATAATTCACCATTTTCACACCTTGGTTAAACACTTCAGCAAAATCTTCATTACACGCTTTCACGACTAATGCCTCTCTATGCAGAAAACAGTGAGTTATAATAATGGATGGATTTTCATTGAGAGCTCTGGCAGTAAAACCTTTAATTTTCCCAGACATAGATGGTGCACCATCTGTACACATACCACAACAGTCTTTCCATGAAAGATCATGGTCATTGAGATAGGAATTAATAGAAACGAAAATATCATGGCCTGTGGTTGTAGTCTCCAGCAGTCTACAGAACAGAAACTGTTCACTAATATCTTTTTCATCAATATATCTGATAAAACCAAGAAGTTCCGGTTTGTCACCAATATCGAGACTCTCATCTACTTGCAAAGCAAATGTTCTATAAGTTTTTATTTTCTCCGTGACTTGTTCGTTGATATTGCATGACATTTCAGATATCCTGCGGCTGATTGTGTTGTTGGACAGAGGAACTTTCGAAATTTGATTAGCTGCTCTTTCGCCAAGTATTGTTGAAACTATAACTGGACATGCAGGGCCAATGATTTTCTCTCCAAGAGTATGAGGTTTCTTTTTTTTAGCTATCAGTTCTGCTACTTTAAATGAGGCTTCAAGAGCAGTATCACCTATTCTCTTTACCATTCGCACAGCTGTTTTCTTCTCCCCTTCTAATATATGTGAAAAATACATTACACTTTTCTGTGACACACTAGGATGCTTTGTTGTAAGATGCCGCTTCAGTTTGCTAGGTACCATGGCCTCGTTGCTAAGTGTTTCGCCACAAACTAAACACACAGGGATAGGGTTTTCCTCGTTGTTATTCCACTTAAATCCATACGCTAAGTAACTGTCCTGGTATGTTCTTTTCTTTCGTTTGTCTTCTTTATGTGGTGAATTCGACGGTCCGGGAGAAACTGTAAGATTTGGCTTCTTAAAGCAAGCAGTAGGAGCCGACTGTTCACTTTCACTGTCCTGGCGTTTACGTTTAACAATGAACTTATCCATAGCTAAACACTGTGAATCAACGCAGGGAAAACAACTGAAAGCGCCAAGCGGCGCACACTTTTATATATCCATCTGTCGAGGTCTCGGGAATGTTCGTGAGGAAGCGAGTAGTCTCGGAAATGTTCGGCAGGGTATAGCTGTAATGCCATCTGTGGGATACTAGTATAACTGAATTATTGAAATGAATCGACCACTATCACCATCTGCCGTGCATGAGAGTAATTGATTTTACTTATTTTATTTCAAGACCTTACAAGACTTAAGGCTTCAATAGAAGGTATTTTTTTTTGTTTATCTCAATATCTCGCGGCACCCCTTAGCCAATCACACGGCACCCTAGGGTGCCGGGGCACACCGGTTGGGAACCGTTGTGCTAGACCTTCACGCTACATCGCGTTAAGTCAAATTGTGTGACGTTAAGTTCATCATAACACCGGCATTATTCCGCCGCTTTCTATAAATAAGAAAGATTTGTCCCAGTAAGGCATAAACGTAGTAGTGGATTGCCTGCGTGTTGGATTACTTTTTGTTCTCAACATTATAACACGGCTCACTCTGCAAGGAAGAAGAGACCATTGCTGCTGTCACGTGGTACCCATTGCATGCACGGAGCAAGCCTGTTTGCTCCAGAGTATGCACGGAACAAACATGTTTGCTCTAGAATAAAATCAAGCAAGATGGTGACGCCTGGCCTAGATAAAAACCCATTTCAGACCCTTCTATACTGTAAAATGTCTTCAAATTCACAACAAAGGAAGTGGAGATATTTAGCATAATATCTAGCTCTCGGAAAACAGAGTGACGGACCATACTTTCCAACATAGGAAAATGAACGGGATAACCACCCGACAGTTGATGTATTCATAATGGCTACATAGTTTTGAAAGCTCGAGCAGTACGGAGCATATCTATGATTAAACTGATTTTCGAATGATGTGATAAATTCAATTCATTCAAATGTTCATCTACATGAGTAGCCGAGATTGTTAAGGAAAGGGTATGTGAACGGGAGATCAGCGGCTCAAATTATGCCATGACCGTCATTTCTCAATAAGGTTTCTTCCAATATTTTCTCAGTCCTCCTAACTGGTAAATGCCGGAACCTTAAACTTTAGCTTGGAACATTTCCTTCGCATATTCTCTTTCCAAATTATAATTTAGTTTCATGTATGCCCAGTTTCACTGCCTGTGATGCCGTAATATCTGAAACTTATGAAATTAATTTCAAATGTTCACTCACATAAAATGTAAGATCGAATTTCTACGTAACGATTTGCAAATTCTGCAGTAGGTTCTTCACTCATTTCAAAGAACAAAACTGTTCGCATCCAAGGCCGCGCCGTGGCTAAGGCCGAGGAGTTAGACCACTCGCTTCTCACCTAGTTGGCCCGGGTTTGATCCCAAACGACTGTATGTGGGATTTGTGGTGGACAAAGCGTTGCAGGGATGGGTGTTCTCTGGTTTCCCCCCATCATCACGTTCCACCAGTGCTCCATCTTAATTCCATGTATCATGAGTTTCATCGCCTGCGGTGGCATATTAGTAAAAGCGGATGTTAAACATTACCAAAACGAACGTTCATCTCCAATACTTTGGAAAAATGATTTATAAGTACATATTTTTGGACTGAGGTATCTAACTTTAGTATGACAAGGTATGTAAGCATACTCATGCTTCAAATCTTTTAAGGGGCTTTCAAATTGTCTGTGTTTTATACAGTTGGCGCCGCAGCTGTTTACAATCTTCATTATCAAACTCATTAGTTGCTTATATTGACTACTTAGTCACTTAAATTCTCGAGATACACTGGCATGATGATATTTATTTCCTTCTTTCTCTCTGGCGGTGGTGGGGGTATTCACAATTTTTTTTCCAACCAAAAACAAAATCTGATGTTTGGGTTTTCTCTCCCATAAGCCAAAGTTTCACAAGAAAAATATATTTGAAAATTAGAATAGTTCACTAATTATATTATTTAATTCCTAGAATATATTTGTTATTTAAAAACATTAAACGAGGAATTTGCAAAACATAGGCAAGTTTTATCTCTTCAGTTTCTTTTTATTGGAAAAAATAAACTTGAGTTTTATTTATGGACGCTATTTAACTGCTGTAGTTCTTAGATTCAATTTCTATATTTGTGCGTGAAAGACAGCTTAATTTTGCTCAGAGACCTCTTTATTGGTTTGAGGTTCTTTTGCGTGAAGTAAATCTACGGCACGGGTCCAACGGCTTTACTTTCTATCCGAAGGATTCTTATGTCCAAAAACATCCATCGTCCTCCGCTGGGTTTGAATCCATGATGTTAGGTACCGGAGGCTAACATGTTACCCCTAGACCACGGAGGGCGACTTTACTCCTGGAGCCACCCATCACTAGGAAAAATGATTCTAAATTCTCGGCCGATATTCTTTGCCCTAGACTAACTCTTGGTTATAAGTTATCTTTAGCACGCTCTTGGCACACATACTTCAGCCTCGGTACGGGCAGAGTTCATTACTAGCGCTTAGCATACTACCAGGCAGCTGGTCGTTGAGCGGAAGAAAGGCCTAAAGTTAGGAGTTACAGCTTCAAACTTTTTAATTTAGAAACCTGTGGAAAAGAAGGCCGAGACACCGATGTTTATGTTTTCAATGTATTTTCACTATAAAATTGCAGCTCAATATGCAATATGAGTGAATGGTCTCTTGCAAGTCAGCACGGTAATGGAAACCTGCGCGCTATAGTGTAAGAAGCGCATTTGTTGTGGCTGATCTACTAAGCCAAAATGTAGATTTTATTATTTAAGAGGACCAGAATATTTAAAGTTTACATATTAACAATTCACAAATAACAACGGAACTATAACAAGTATTTGCAAACTCTGTTTCACAGTAAAAATATTGTAACTTTTAAAGTTTGCGTAGTTTTACAATTGTTGCAGATAAACAACTTACAAACGTCAATATCATATGCATTCTGTCGTATTCCCGTTTTGAGGCGTCACCAACTACGCATTACAAAAAGTATTAGATTTAAATGTATGTCTTCATATTTTAAACACATTTGATGAGTTTTATGCATTTTTTTAATGTGAAAGGCACAATTGAAAGCTGTTTTATTGTATTTTAAGATTAAAAGCTGTCAAATGTTAGATAACATGCCAATTAAAAATTCAATGATATATTCTGACTAAGCAGATGACCTATGAGTATTACTTGGTGCAATGCGTTGCTTGGACTAGCCGAACCTCGGATTTTCACTGAGCCAAACGAGGGATTTTCACTTTCATTGTGACGTCATTTAAGGTTACAAACTGAAGTAAAATTGCAATTTTAGAGTAAATAGGGACGAAGGAACTAACATCTGCATTCCCATATGTCTACTATTCCATGAAAATGATAACTAACTCGCATTACTTACAAAGCAACGCGGGTTTTTCAGGTTAAGTTTCCTCTTTAGTTTGTTGTACGCTGAATGTGAGGTCCAATATCCTGCGCAATTCCATTGGTAAAGGACTCATTTCAAAACTTCACATCTGTTTATGAATACAATGAGAAGTCATTATTAATTCTGAGTCTAAAATGTTCGTCTTCAAACCTGCCTTGCATAAACATCATCATTATTTGAATAACTGGAACTGGTGCTAAATAGGTTTTTTTTTTTTTTTTTTTTTTTTTTTTTTTTTTTTTTTTTTTTTTTAGTTTTCAGTGATATTTTAATGTTTAGTTAATAAAATGTTATATGTATACCTTTACATTTATTTTCTCTGTTGGTAACATATTATTTAGTATGTGATCCTTTGTAAATATTAACCATTTAAAGAAAATTTAATTAGATAATTTTCAAATAGCGTTTAAAATGTTATCACTTGATTGTGAAACGCCTATAATTACTAGGGGGGAAATCCTTAGTAGATATTTAAGCCTATTTGAAAAGTTCAAACTTACAAAAACCCATTGAGAAACAAACGTTTATAAACTGCAAAGTTTACAACTTACAAGGATTGTACACATTGTGAAACAGGCCCCAGACGTCCCGCATTACCCGAGGTAGCTCCTTTCTTTTTAGCCTATGTTCCATTCGGTTTTTTTTTAAAGTTAAACTGGGGCACCAAAATTTCCCTTTTTGAGATAGTGACTTACTGGCATAAAATACCGTTAACAATAATGCTTAGAACCAGTTTCATGAAGAAAAAAAAAATGCTGTTCATATTATCGCTATTTCACCCCTGCAACAATGTGCCAATTAACTAGTTGTAACCACACTGTTTTATATCAATGCTATCAGCAATATTGGAAACTGTAAACGTATATACTTCAGTCGAAAGAGACTCATTACAGCTGTAATATTGGTAGGATAGAGTATCATGTTCCGATTTTTGAAATATTAGAATGTAGATGGGCACTTCGGTTTACTGTGAGTGCTATGTGCTTGAAAATAATATATCACCAGCGAAAAGTAAAATTTTTAATGATGACTCACAGAAGAATATCCATACATTAAAACTGTAATTTATGGTTCAGACGTTCCATAAAATAGGTATGCATAGAACTTTCAGTATAATCCAAGAAGAGCGATCGGTGATATCACTAGACAGTGAAAACAAATAATGGTGCGGCAAGAGCATTCTGTAGCACCGTATTGACTTGGTTTTTTGTAGTAAAAGTTTTGACAGAAAAAAAATTAAATTAACAGCTGTTGAAACAGCGTAAGCTTATCACACTGTCTAGCACAGCCAATCCTCCAATCCATGGACCACACTTCTAAACTTGCCCAGTGCACTTTTGAACCAAAGTCCACGTTAGGCCGTAGTAAAACCGAGGCAATGTACATATTTTTCTAACTCCAGTTTCCATTTCTGAACTATAATCTACTTTATAGAAAGCTAAATTTATTTCAATGGCGGATGCATCCAATCATAAGGACGTAAAGTCTTTCCATTGCTTGTTAGGTCTTTGATGCAAATTGTGGGATTCAAGTCGAAATTTTGGATCTTAAATCTTTATTTGAAGAAACTACATAAACCTTTCCTACGTTGATGTATTGAGCGAGGTAGCAAATTCTCTAAACTCAAATTGTGAAAGCCTCAACTGGCGATTTTTCAGAGCATGATAGAATAGAAACTAATGCTCATTAAGTAATTTTTACTCAATGAGGTGTATAGAGAGCACGAAATGCTGTAGCAACATCCTTATTTTCCAAAACTAATGACATTTGATGTAGGAGATACAAAGGTTATAGGTATATACAATAATTCCCACATTCAATTTTATATCCTTGAATTCTCCGGAAAGAGCAATTATAAACTGGTATATTACAATATTTCAATACCTCGTAAAACAAAACGGAGAAACATTCGTTCTGAGCATACAGTGGTAAACAAGATAAGAGCAATATCATAATGATTAAAATAATATATGTATAGTTGTTATGCTACAAACATCCTTCGGTGTCATCGGCATCCTCATTGACCTTACCAGTCGCCTCGTCTTCCTTTTTAGGTATTACTTCTGTTCGCTTACACAAACTGAACCCGATACCCCACCCCCAGAAAAAAAAAAAAAAAAAAAAAGCTCGTCCTGAAGTACTTATATCACCGCAAAACTTAAAGGCATATGAACGTTGGCCAATGCTTACGCGGAGCGCTGTTGTTAAACACAGTGGGCATGTAATAGTGGTAACTGTGTATGCGAGATCACGTTTTACACAACAACCATGGCGGCGTCCATGGTTTCCGTATATAATCACACATTTACAACCATAAGATGTTAAAATCTTACCTTGATGGTGTTAACCCATGATAGACGTTACATCAATAAAACAGCAAGCATTTCAGGGATGCCTTCGTCTTCTTGGAAATCACTTAAATTTGGCTTTAAGTGCTTTCTGGCAATTTCTTTGTTGGAATCTTCCTCCTGAAGCCGTTCATTATGCATGCCTGCTCGTAAAATCCGTCTTGTGTTACACTGCTTATTGCCTTGTATATAAGTTTTTCTATATCCGCTAATTTGAATAGCATTTCTATCGGCAACTTAGAATGAATCGCTTCACGCTTGTTAATCTAAAAATCGCTTGTCCAGCCTCGATGGACATTTTCACACACTCGTATTACAATCAAAAATATAGTAACTTCATTTGTCTATTAATAAGATTTCAGCTCGAGTTTGAAACACGACTTAACAGGCTCGTTCACCTCAATAATAAAATAACATACCGCTACTGTTAAAACGAACTAAACTTTAACTGATTCCTTCTCAAAGTGCGTGGTTTGTGTATCATACTGCACCATACGTTTATATTTGAGATAAGCGTTATGAAGAACGATTTTATGTTATTTTTCAGACAATCTAATTATAACATTGGCACCTATCATATGCTAATATTTATCCGAGAATATTAATGAAGATAATGTTCTCAGTCCAGATTCTAAAATGTGTGTGCCAAAAGCGGCAGCGCTGGTTAGGGCGTGGGGCAAATATATGATTCGCTGGAGACCTCAGTACGTCCCTCCTCCATATGCCTTTAAGTTTTGCGAACACGTTAGTCTTTTGAGTGATGTGGCTTTGACGTCTCCTGTATAAGTGGATCGAAAGAAATAAATGCAAAATATCTTCCAAGCTGCTTCTTCGGGAACTTTTCTAGCCACTCACACACTCCCACACTCTCCCACTCCCACTCCCACTCACACTCACACACACACACACACACACACACAAACACACACAGTGTTCCAAAATTAGACAGACAAACTTTGGGAGCTGATAGATAACATTATTTTAAACACTTTTTTTTAAGGGAAGATTTTTACCGTGGTGCTTCGTTTAAGCGCTAGACGAGTTAATGAAATTATTGCCTCCCACCCAGTTGGTGTAGATACGTAAATTAATTTGTGTATGCGTCTCTTAAAGAAAACAAAGGAAACAAACCAAACAAACAAAGCAAAGACGCTTAAATTCGTTTAGCATAAGTTTCCTTGACATTTTACGTTAGTTTGCTGGAATGCGCGCTGCATACTAATTTATTTACATCATGGAAAGACACATGTAGAATGAGATGACGGACATAGTGTTGTGTGTGGAAAAGCTGGTTCGGGTCTTGCGGCTGTAACGCTTTACCAAGAAAAGTTCCGAAACCAAAGAGTTCCTCATCACACTACATTTGCCAGCATTGAATGTAGACCCTGTGAAAGAGGCTCCTTGGTTAGACGAGCAGAATGTCAAGGAGGGCCACATTTTGTACGGACTTCTGAGAACGAGGAAGATGTGTCGCGGTGCATTGAGAACAATCCTATACTCTCGCCATCGCTCGAAAATTGCACTAAGTCATAGCACTGTGGGAAGACTTCTGCAAGAAATGTTGTTGCACCCTTTTCACCTTGAAAAAGTCCACGCAATGAGGCAATTTTGTCAGTGGTATCCGGATAAAATTGAAAACGATGCACTGTTTGCATTCCATGGCATGTTCACAAATGGGGCAATTTTCACACATGAGCAGTTATTTAACTGTCGGAATTCACATGTTTGGGCCTTCGAAAACTCCCATGCTACATTTCAGAGGTCACATCAACTGAGATTAAGTATTAATGTGTGGGCCGGTATTGTGGATAGCTTCTTAATAGGACCAGACATTTTGCCGACCCGACTCAATGCTTACAATCATTTATTATTTTTGCAACAAGTTTGGTCTGATGTAATGGAAACAGTCCCCCTTCATATCAGACAGGACATGTGATTTCAACATGATGGGGCACCAGTTCACTGTGGTGTTGAAGTACGTCGTCATCTTATGGCTACATACGGCAATCACTGGATAGGCAGAGGTGGACCCATTGCCTGGCCGACACGCTCCTCTGACCTTACTCCACTTGACTTCTTTTTGTGGGGAAACATGAAGACTGTACTGTACGAAACACCTGTTGAATCTGAAGAGGACTTTGTGCCACCAATAGCCTGAGCAGCTGGCGAAATCAGAGAAGTGACTGGTGTCTTTGCGAGAGTACGGCAGAACATGCCACGCCAATGCAATCTGTATTATTCGCAATGGGCGTGCGTTCCAACATTTGCTTTGAATAGTATAGCTGTGATTATCTGTAAACAATGAGTTTCTGTGTTTTGTTTGTGTGATCTGTGTTTGTTTCTTGGATTAAGATTATGTGTCTTACTAAGATAAATACAATGCTAATCTGCATTGTTAAATTTTGGCGTAAATGTACCTAAACTGGCTGGGAGGCAGTAATGGCATTAACTCGTCTAACGCTTAAACAAAGCACTGCAGAAAAAAAAAACTTTCCTTAACAAAAAGTGTTTAAAATAATGTTACCTAACAGCACCCAAAGTTTGTCGGTCTAATTTTGGGACAGTCAGCGCGCGCGCGCGCGCGCGCGCGCGCGCGTGTGTGTGTCTAGATGTGTGTATGATTCCTGTTATATAGCTCCTGTAACCGGTGAAAAGTGCAACGGATTATTGCAAATAGTTGTACGGGGGTCGGCTGATAAGACCCGGGCATCACAAAGATATGGCGCCACTAGGCCAGTTAAGACGGTAGCATCGTGTAGTTTAACTCTAGACTAGCTTGTATCCATAGTTACAGATCAATAGCTTGTTTAGTTTTCGAATGCCAGCATTTTAAACACACAATCACAAAAATGGAGGGTTTGGAAAAACGAGCAGTGATTAAATACTTCCATTTGAAAGACTTAACGCCTAAAGAAATCAAGGAGGAAATTGAAACCACATTGAAAGACTTTGCCCCTTCATATTCAATGATTAAAAGGTGGGTTGCAGAGTTTAAAATGGGACGTAAGAGCAAGCCTCGCTCTGGACGCCCTGTAGAAGCGACAACTCCAGAGATCATTGAAAAAATGCATCCTTTAGTTCTGGAAGACCGCAGATTAATATTGTTTGAGATAGCAGAGGTATAAAGATATCAAAAGGGTGTGCAGGTAATATTTTAAGTAATGTTTTAGGCCTTCACAAGGTCTCTGCAAGATGAGTGCGGCGTTTGTTGACACCTGATCAAGAGTTGCAAAAAAAAAAATGTCTGTTAAAAATGTGGAGCTCTACCGTAAAAATCCCAGCGAATTTTTAAGACGGCTTATTACCATGGAAGGAACTTGGATACATCACTACACTCCAGAAAGTAAATCACAGTCAAAGCAGGTTAAGCCAGGTGAACCAACTCCAAAGAAGGCAAAGTCAATTTTGTCAGCTAACAAGGTTATGGCGAGTGTTTTCTGGGATGCACGGGGAATTATTTTTATTGATTACTTGAGAAAGGGTAAAGGTATCACTGGTGACTACTGCGCAAGCTTACTGCAACGTTTGGGAGATTAGGTGAAAAGAAAAAGACCTCATTTTGCAACAAAAAAAAAAAATCTTGTTTCATCACGACAATGCTCCGGCCCATTGCTCAGTCATTGCAATGGGAAAGATGTGCGAATTAAAGTTTGAATTGTTTGAACATCCACTGCATTCGTGAGATCTAGCACCCAGTGACTACCACCTATTCCTATACCTCTAAAACTTTCTTGGAGAATGAAGATTTCACAGCAACGAGGAGGTCATTGATGAGGTAAACAGCTATTTTGAGGATCTTGATAAATCGCACTACAGATATGCTCTAATTAAATTAGAACACCTATATGCTAATGTATTAGCCTTTCTCGAAATTATGCTGAGAAATGAAGCAAAAAAAAATGTAATGCTGTTTTCATTGAAAGGCCCGGAACTTATCACCAACCCTCGTATAACCTCCTATGATCTGCGAAGACATTTTACGGGAGGCAAAGAATGCCGTGTTTTGTTTCCGTCGTCGGACTGCTGAGTCTAGCAGTAGTGGCTGTTCAGAGCTTCAACCTAGCTCTGCTTTGATTTTCTTTTTAATTATAGTCTACAATGGTGAATTTAAATGTCTATATTTTGATCTCTGACTTATTATTTCTTAATGGGTAACTGATCCAAAATGTGCAGCAAACACTCAAAACAGCGGATTCAAGCATCTGTGTGGAGAATCCAAAACTATATGTCGAAAGACTCTCAGGCTCTTGAGGATCTCTGTATTATTTAGGTTCTTGGGTGTTAATCCGCAGACGACATATTTTTGTTGTGACTTTTCATTCAGGACATCAAATATTTTTCCGCCAACCTTGGCTAACAGAAACATGTGGGAAACGGTACACTCTATTTTCGCTGTTACCCTCATGGTGTAACGGTTACCATGCCAACTTCACATATTCAAGGTCACAGGTATAAACCCGGCGGAGGACGATGGATTTTTTGGGCTGTAAAATCCATAGAATGGCTTCCTTCGAAAGGGAAGTAAAGCCGTTGGTCCCGTGTTGCAGATTTACGGCATGTAAAAGAACCTCAAGCCTGATGAGAGGTCTCTGAGCAAAATTAAGCGGCCTTTCACGCCCAGTATAGAATGGGAACCATAGCAGTTAAAGAGTGTATATAAATAAAACTCCATTTCAATTTCCATTTCGTTCTCTTTCCGCTAATTCCAGTTTCTGTTGAGACAAAAGTATCTATGCGACTTCCAATAGCTTAAATTTCTGTCTTTGTGATTTGAGGTGTTTCTTTCTCCAATATAGGCTTGACTATGATCTGTGATTTCCCAGAACTCTTTTTGACTACCGCCCAGTAGTTTCAGAATAGCGTGAGTTGTTAATATAGAGCGGTTCTGGGCCAGGGACTAATGCGCATACATGGGAGAGATAGGGAATTTAAGGAGGAGGACTCTCTAGCGAGAGATCAGGACTAGGGCTAATGCGTATGCATGGTGGAGATAGGGAATTCAAGGAGCTCATACTAGGAGGAGGGGAGCCTAACCTAGGCTCAAAGTATTAGATGTTTTCTTGAGTCATTTGGAGTCCCTTTCACGGTCGTTTGCTGTGTTTATCAATTATTTTTATGGTTTTTGCTAGGTTTTGTCTTGTTTAAAGCTTTTTTCGATTGGGAGGATGTTGTCAAAGACTTCTCTTTTTTGCAGTATTTTCTCTCCTTTTTCATGTCATTTGGAGGGAGTTTAGGTCACTAGGTCAGCTAGTTTCAGGGTACTTATCAGACATTTTTTAGTTTTTTTTTCAACTGAGTTCGCGCCATTTTGTGGGTATTTAATACTCTAAAGCTAATATTTTAGGCTTTTTCAAAAGTTTTTGCTCATATTCTACATTATTTTCTAGTGATTTGTATTGATTTTTGTCGCTTTTATAAGCGTTTTATTATGTTTTAGTGTTATTTTTCAGCAATTGTAATCTTTCCACATACATTTTTCAGGATTTTTAAGATGATTTTTCGAGTTGTTACTGTTGTTTAGTATGCTTTTAATGTCATGCCATACCCTTTGGGAGAGGGTGTTTAGGACTGTAGGACAGGGTATTGATGAGACATTTTAGCTCTTTTCCATACATCTCGAATTGTTTTGTTGGTATATAGGAATCTAAAACAAGATATTTTGGCCCCTTTCAGACGTATTACCAATATTTAACAGTATTTGTGGTGTTTTCTAATGTTGTGACGCTTTTATAGACACTTTCCACATTTTGAATCCATTTAGCAGAATTTTGTAACGTTTTGTAGTGCTTTCTGTCTCCCTACAGATCATTTACGATTTTAAGGTATTCAGAACTATAGGGCAGTGTTAAACCCTCAGGCAATAGTTATTTCAACTCACTTTGAATGCATTTTTGGAAGGTCTTTAATTACTTTGTGACGGCGACGAAGATGTACTATAGATATTTTTGTACGTTTAGGAGCACTTTAAACGTATTTAAGGCAATGTCCTTTTCATTCGAACTTGTAGATCCCTTTTCATACGTTTGACGGTGATTTACTACATTTTGTGACGGTTTATGCCATTTTTCTACAACAATTTTGTTTTGTTGTTGTTTTTTTTTTGCACTCATTGATGTCCTCGTTTGAGTGTTTCAGACATCTTTCACACTATTTTACTATGCTTTATAGAACCTTAATATGTTCCAGGATGATCTAAAGGCTTTTTATAGGCTATCAAGTATTTTATAGTTTTGTCATATTTTTCCATAGTTTGACCTTTTAGCATCATTTCTGTATTCTGTTACAGTTTTTTTTGCAGTCCTTTAAGACTCATATTATATATCCTTTTTTCATACTGCTGCAGGTTCAGATGATAACTTGTGAAGCGAGGGGATATGTTCGTATGGTTTACAGTCTTCCATAGGTTGTAAATTTAACATAACCTAACTTTTTTTTCCCCCATTTTTTATTTGCATGATGTCTCTCTTCCTGTGATGTGGCTAGAAGAATGGCCTAAGCCTTTGTTGCTGAAGTATTAACAGTTTAGTGAACATTATGATTCCTCATGTTTTACTCTATGTTTTATTCCATGTTTTTATGTTTTATTCTATGTTTTTATGCTTTATGTTTTTTCTCTAGGATAATGATATAGACATTTAATGTTTCTGTTGAAGCGTTGAGCATATGTTCTGACTCATTGTTAGTATTTTTAGCTTTTATATAAATATATCTAGCATGTGAGGTTAGGCGTCTCTCCTCTTATATCTGGGCTTGAGACCAGCATTAGAAATGTATTCCAATGGCAGAGTTCCCGCCGACCCTCATTCTTGTTCTTCTATGCTTGAGTCTTTTACTAGATGCATGGGAGCGTTTGCAGTGTACACATGAATTTTTTTCCTTCGTTACAGATCATGAGCAATGCATGTAGTATTCTCTCATGATACGTTCACAACTTTACAGTGATCAAAAGCATAGATTGATATTCCATCATCAGCAATCACTCTTTTATCATCATGGGGCGATAGAGCGATTTTGTTGACTTTTACAGAAGAAAAGTTATGCTGTTGTGGCATGATCAAATTCAGAGGAGTTCTTATTATCTCGCTGTTTTTAAGACAGTCTACGTAACTATCGAATGCGATGTACTGCTTAATAGCGCTTCGTTTTATACCTTTAATCTTTTTTATCATTCCTCCATCAATATCAGGAATACATCATAGTTCTCAGTCCGACAAAGCGTAGGATGATTTTTCCATTAGCTTCATCTTTAAACTTTCCCAACACTTTTTGTTCTGTGTAGAGTGGCATATGTGGCTTGCAGGGTAATCAGATGTATCCAAATTGTCAAGAAATTGTATTTTGTCCTGGTATATGTCGGCTGTTGTAACTCGATGAATGAAGGATTCTGTATCCATGTACATAAGTTTCAGGTTCTCAGTCCCATAATACGGCAATAGCACATCCAATTGGTATGAGTACATGAGGGGTTTTGAGATATCCAGGACACTCATTCCGATGTATATTGGCATGTTGAATATAATCTGTCGTGAGGCCATATGATCAGCTGCTAGGTTAGGTCCACATATACGTCTATCGATGAATGTCGGCTTAGCAGTCAGCTTTTCCAAAGTTTTCACATTTGTCACAAGGCGTATATCCATGCAATTTCGTATATTCTCCATGGGTTTTCCAAACATAGCATAGTTGAAGTGTTTGTACAGATCCTTTTCAAAGTCATTTTCATCCTGTTGCCTCAGCTTGTTATTAAACGCTATGTAAGGTTTTAACCAGCACGATTGTTGAAATTGTAGCACTCGATGGATTTTTGTCAGTCGTAATCCATGTGAAAATGCGTGTTTTAACGCCATGTAATGTACAACATACTTCTTCCTACTTCCAAGGTGTGCAATTAGTTTCTTTACAGTTGAATTCTTTGGCTTCAGACACTCAGACAAGAATGGCATATCATTATGAAGTTCGTGAAGCTAAGTAGGATAATCTGCATCAACTTCGATTATATATCCAAGAGGGTCATCTTATTTTAGTGTTTCTATAGTAATACTGTCGGGAGAAATCCACTGAAATCCTCCATAAGGCAGTGGATGCTGCATAGCCCATCCAAATTGGTTATTTGCGTCTTCGTATGTAATAAATTGAGTTGGTTTATTAGAATCAAACTCCTCCATGTAAGTGTTGTTAACCTGGACATACCGACGAGACACCTGATATAGTGCTCCTCTTATTCCTGATTCTACCATGAGAAGCTGCTCATAATCCCTTAATAATTCTAGTTCAATTCCGGTATACAGAAGCATAGCGTCCCAGGTTAGTCCTGGAGATGTAAAGTAATGTACAGGATCAACTTTATGAGTATTCAATGTTTGCTCTCTGAAGGCTTCAAAAACATCTGCGAGTAGCAGAACATCTGAGGTTAAGTAGAGATCACTGTATTCTCCCAAATTTCGGATATTAAACTGATCCCATACATTTTTGCATGTTCGTAGTCTTGATCATTGATTTCTTCTTCATTTGGTATATTGTAGAACGCATCCTTTGGAGGCAAGCATGTTTCTTTTAAAACATGCCATGATGTAATGTAAGCATAGGTAAATACTCCTTTGCGAGTCAACAAACCAATCTTCTTTTCTCCAATGTATTTGCATGTCTCCGGAAACGATGTTAGGGTTTTTGTTAGTTTATCCGAACTTGAACTGAGGAAACGGTATGTACCACAAACCGAAGCTTAACATCTCTAACATACTTCGAGAATGAAATATACTTTTCTTCTGAACACGGAATCACCTCCACTCTTTCAGTTGTGAAACCTAACTGTTTAGCGATGAAATGAGAATCATATCCGCTTAAGTTGTGCATGAAGACGGGAACATACTTCGGTATTTTTCAGGATAGATTGCATTCATTATGAAGATTTCCGCGATATTCGCCAGTCAAATGGTCATGGTCCCTAACTTTCCAGTTTTCTTAAGTGAATTTTTTATTACACAAGTAGCATTCGGTAGAAGACTCGATATCCTCCTGTTTTTGGTCCGATAGTTTAAGAGGTTTAGCAGATTTGTATATACTACTAATCTTATTTGCAAGAGAAATTAGATAATCCATAAATTTCTCAGCAGCATCATATCCTCTGTATACATACGGGACAATAGGAAGATCAGTCTGTAGCAGCTAAACAGATGACGCTGGTTTGACGTAAACAGCGAAACTCATTGGAGAATGCTTCTGATAGGGTGTTGTGTAGGAAGCTTCCGGAATAGACTCGCATGAGTAATACGGACTAAGAATACTCCCAAAATCCGCATAGATGACATATGGGAGTTTTAGCATCCTTTCCACATTTTTGAACTGGACGATAGAGGTCACTTTTGTAGGCATAACTATCCTAGCGACAGCATGATTCCTACAGATAGTAGCATGTTCCTTCAATGTTTGCGCTCCACTTCGTCCATATCGCCCATCAACGTGGGTGAAGTAGCTTTTACAGGTGTATACTTGTCCTTCATATGTTGTCTTTTGTTCTCGAATAAGTTCCCGAAGTCCTTGATATATACATAGTGATGCGCCATTTCCATCACTCAGAAGAAGAAGGTCGCGAACTTCAGCTTTATTGGAAACACTTATTTCTTTTCATCCAGTCCAAACACGTTGATAGATATTTTATTTTAATTTTCAAATGCAGGGCTTTCAGAAAATGGTGTATGAAATCTGATGCACGAGAAGTCGTATTTTTCCTCGCGTTTCTTGTATTTGCTGACACGTTGAGGCTTGTCAACGAATTGAGCAAGGATGGGGTATAAGAAGCACCGCTCATCACGACGGTTCTGAGGGTTTACACACGCTTTTTTTGCCTCTATAGATGTAGGTAGAGGAATATAATTGCTTCTGCGAAGGGGATTGTACTTGTTAATTCGAAGGCGTACCCCCTCCACAGCAAGCCGAGCCCAATTGTTTCCTCTAAGTTGTGATTCATCCATTTCAGCATCTAGTTTCTTGAATTTCGTCTCCAGTATGCTGTCTAAATAAGTTTCTAGAAACACCGCATCATCCCTGGTTTTGAACGTCTTTTCTGTAGTTTCTACCGCACTGTTAACAAATCGGCATTCCACTAGCAGGTTAATCTTGACAGCTTTATGCATGGGGAGCTCTTTTTGAACAGATTGTATAATCCTATGTTTAGCTTCCTGTAGGTAAGTCTTCATGTCCTTGCTTGAACTGCATCTGATGAAGTAAGGTTTAAGACGTCCTTCAAACGAAGTCTCATATTCTTTCATGTCGCATTCGTTCTCCATTGTAGACAATAGTTGGCTCAATTTTTTTTTTCTTCCGAGCCATGCCGGCACCGCAATGCTCTTCATGTCGACACCCATTGTAGCTATTGCCGAAGGTTGTAGCACAGTGTTTACATTTGAAGAGTTGACCACAACTCATTTCATGCCGTCTCTTGTCATAACTCCTTAGAAAGCTTTTGCCACACTTAATACAACTGTAGCCAGAAGTAGTGTTCGCAGATAGACCGCTGAATGTAACTTTCTGCATGTCTCCAATCTGATAAATACTTCTAAGTATGATAAAAAGGATAGAACTGTAATCGCCGTAACACGTTCTTCTCGCTATTTGTAGCTAGTTTCACTAAGAGGAGCTAATATACTCGACCCGAAGCAAATTGCCGCAATGAAGATCTGCTATAGTCAGCCCCTTCTATATATATACCCACGGCTCGGATCTGTTCTCAGGTCACGCGGCCTAAGCAATGTCATTTCCCTGGTTTTACTGCGTTTACTGCTTGAGCTAGTAATCATATTTTAGAGGCTTTAACAAGTATAATTGTATATCATATACGTTTTCTTTTTTTTCGTGTTTTAATAGATTTTACAGTTTTTATATACTTTTATCTTCACAAACCCATGAATTATCATATAATCGAGGATTAAGCATGTGGATTTGAAAGTTCAACATTCATTTCCCGCTGTTGTTCCCCTTCAAAGTCGTCCGACAGGTTACTGCATCTGCCACCCCCCCCCCCTAAAACCGGTTTTCATGTTTTAACCCCAGGCATGTTCTTCTTATCCTCATATGCCGCTACTTAGCTTAACCCCTGAAACCAGTTTTCATTATGTCTAATCTCGAATCATCATGTTCAGACATGTCCTCCTTCCACGCCATACACTACCCTCGACAGGAGGATAGTAGCCAGACCAACTGTATTCACTCCCCGCAATAGTACAAGTCACCCATATTTAAGATGTTTTAAGAAGTTAAACTATATGTCAAACGCATGTTTTTTTGTGTTTTAATGTCTCTATTGGCGTTTATATACCATTATACAGATAAATTCATACCTTTTTATTTTTGGCAATGTTTAACGAGCACTTTTACTACTTGTGGCACTGCAGGCGATTAATTTTCATTTAAACTTGTATTTTGCATGTGAAGTCGGAAACCTCTCACCTGTTGTTTACACATAAACGTTATCGAACGGGCTAACTCATCTTCTTTCCCCTAAAGATCAGGATTTCGTCGTATTTTCACTAATTTTTAGGTTTACGCTTTCTTATACAGCCCCAGGATTGCATTGTAAGCACACCCCCTATCGGGAAAAGTATTCTTTAGTTTGGTTGCATTTTCTCCAAGTTTTAAGTAATCGAAGCCTAGACCGTAAGGATTAGGTAGTTGTATATAGCTAATTCAGCATATTAATACATTTATATAGCGTTCCAGGGCTTATTCACCTTTAAAAGTTGCAGTGCACATGTAATCTTAATAATTCCAGTCATGAAAGGACGGGAAACGAACCAGTGTTCTTTTTATAAAGTTATTAACCAGTTTAATATTCCCAATACAAGCCCTTATTGTGCATATTTCTTTAAGCTATATAACACTCTTAGTTTAGAAGCTATAAAACGGACCCTGTTTAGACTCGAACTAAGTCCCTAATGCTATCTTTTTTTATTTGTATCAATATTCAAGAACGGAGGGAGGGGCAACCGCTTCCGCTTTATTCGCTCTCTTCAAGTGCATTCCTCTTAAGAGTTATTCACCTTGGAAATAAGGCCCATTAGAGTCGGCGATCGAAGCGGGTACTCTAGACTAAGAAGTACTTAGAATCTTAGATTCATGTGCTAAAAGCATCTATATACACGTATTCCTGGTAATTTCGGCTTAGTAGTCGAGAATTACGCTCAAAACTTAAAATGTCCTCGAAAGTTATAAAGTCGAACCAAGGACCTACAATCATAATCTATTCTCAAAACTGTTGTCGCGTAACAATAACTATGTTGGAAATTTTACTCCGTCTCGTTAGGATTAATAGTTCCAGAGATAACTATTTTTAAAGGATTTTGCTCTATCTAAATTAGTATAGTCCCTATAAGAGATTAAAGTTTCATACAGCAATCTAGAATCAAACCTTGACCCTTCAGGTTAAAATAAATAAATAATCATAGTTTGACATGCTAAGACCATTATCACTAGCTTTTCTATGTTAAATTAGGCCTTATAGTTCAGGTTTCAGCCAAAAACTTAGTCATCGAAAGTTATGGATTCGAACCAAGGACCCAGGATTACAAATTATAATTTAATCTGATGTAATGCAATAATAGATACCATATAGGCTGCGTACCATCATGCTAGGATTATCTTTCTGAGAAAATCAGGTTTAAGTTTTCACATCAAACCTAAGACCCTAAGGTAAGCCGGTATATATTTGTAACATTACACCAATTGCTATTTAATGCAATTTATTCGAAGTCTTTA
The DNA here is from genome assembly GCA_030762935.1 of Hymenopus coronatus. Classification (NCBI taxonomy): domain Eukaryota; kingdom Metazoa; phylum Arthropoda; class Insecta; order Mantodea; family Hymenopodidae; genus Hymenopus; species Hymenopus coronatus. The sequence goes on along the minus strand of JAUKNX010000044.1, from coordinate 734,264 downwards.
TCGAAATTAGTTTAGGAGATATATGAATCTAAAGCTTAATATGTCCACCCAGATTCGAACCCAAGAAATTTAAAGCCTCGGCGGTAATTGTTCTTGGGCCGCAGTAAGCAGAAGAGTTGATCACTATTTACCGCATTGTTCTATCCAAGGCCGTTCAGGCTTAACCCTTTACAAAACGCTCCTTCGACTTATTCTCACATACGCTTCACCAGCCTGGGGCTACGCAGCCCCAAGCTACGTCAAAAAAACTACAACAGTTCCAAAACAAAATCTTGCGCCTTATCGCAAAAGTACCAGCCATCACACCGGCAAGTACGTTTCACGCGGAACTCAAAGTGCACACCATAGAACAATTCATAAAGATGCTCACCCACGATATGAACGCCCGTGTCACAAAAAGCCACAACCCACTTATCGCCGATCTTGGCAGATACGTCACCACCACAAACAAGCACAAACGCCCACTCTCCCTATTCGACAGGAACCTGTCTGAAACAATCACACCCGAAGACATACAAGACTACTTGGACTTCTTGGTCCCAGACTGACACCGCAACCACCGTCTCAACCCAATCCTACACTGACCTCTCCTCCTTTTTACCTTCCTCAACTCCATAAACACTCAACTAATCACTACCATCACTCTCTCTTTTCACAGCCAGCCCTCCAAAGTCCCTGCTGTGACAGGGCGGCCCGGGGGGATGAGGGCCCCCCCAACTGTGACCATACACTGACCTGCGCCATTGTACCCGGTACACGAGCTTGGATACTCAAGCTGGATTCCTTACGACAACCCTGCTCGCCCCTGGACAAGAGCCATGGATACCCTCTCAGCCTCTGCTCCACGGAGCGGATCCGGGGGAAGGAGGGCCCTCAACTACCTTCGACTCGGCATGCACCCGGACACGATTGGAACCCACCACTGACTATACAACGCAATGGACACGTTCAAGGTTTTCTCTAGTATTGTAGATTTAGATTCATTAACTTAAGTTACTCCAGTAGACCAGACGTAGAGTTACTAATAATCACCAGATCCTGGCCACACCAGGCTTAATCTACCACATCCAAACCCTCACTATCCTCCCTCCAGAACCACAGTCAACCACACAATATATTCCCATATACTAAGACCCCTAGAGCCCCTCCTACTTCCCACGGCATTACTCAGGGCTTCAGTCATGTTTGTTGCCCTGGCCTGCTTTACCATTCACCCGCTCGTATGCATAGCATACCAGGACTGCATGATACCTTATACTTACCAGGGTGCATTAGCGGAACCTGACTCACATGTACGTTTGTAGCGCCATAGACCAACATCACCCTTCCCAGCCCTTGCATGTTTTTGTATACTAACTGCTTGTGCATGGGGAGACGATGTAGCCCTTGAGGATGATCGTCACCAGGGGCGGCGGGTGTGGGGCCGCCCCTTAAAAAGTTCCGTTTTCGAGCCAAACACTGAACAACCCTACAATTAATTAGAGCTACTGAACAAGTTAGTACGTTTTCAATATAAAAAAATCGACAGGCTCACCTTTGCTTGACGTTGAACGAACATTTGACAGTGTATGTCACGGTGGCCTACTAAAGAAACTCAAAACTCTTAATATACACGCACACTAAACAAACTGATGGCTAACTACCTACACGACCGCAAACTTCAATAGAAGGTGAACAATTGACTCTTAAACCTGCGCCCAATCAAAGTAGGAGTGCTTCAAGGCAGCATACTCGGGCCAACCCTTTTCAACATATTCATAAACGATATTCCGAAAACCGAAACCACGCACTTGAACATTTATGCAGACGATACTGTCATAATGACATAATATGGAAAAACTGATTTTACACATACAAGACTGCAAAGCGCCCTCAGTAATCTTGATGAATGGCTTACAAAATGGCGCATCAAAGTTAATGCAAGGAAAACACAAGCAATCTTATTTACTAAACGCTACAATCACAGATTTCCGAGACACCCGTTACCGCCACTTGCCATATTTGGTGAAAATGTAGAATGGACGATAACTTGGGTAGGTCTCCAATGGATCAGGGCCTAACTTGGAAACAACACATTCTACAAATCCGGAGAAAAACAAATGCACAATTGGGCAGGTTCTACCTACTCCTAAATATGGGCTCCCATCTAGACCTCAAATTGGGACTCGCGTTATACAAAACACTCATAGTCCAATGTTCACTTGTGCTGCACCAGTATGGGGGTATGCCGTCAAATACTGCATAAAAGAATTACAATAATTTCAAAATAAAACCCTACTAATGATAGTAAAAGTACCCTACACAGATCCATGCGACATTCTATATAGCGAACTTAAAATGAATGCAGTCGAGCAATGCAATTAAGAAACTTACATACGACACATACAAAAAGCTACACGCGCATCACAATCTACTAATAGGAGGACTAGGAAACTGCACATGCAAGCAACCAAACACGACAGGCTTCTTTCACTATTCGCTAGAGCGCTGATATATGACACCACAGGAAGACCAAATCCAACATTTCCTTGACACCCTTTTAACTCCCTGAAACCATCCTTCCCACCAAAATGCACAACATTAATCGTTTCACTTCTTATATATTTCAAACAAGCCCGTTGCAGAGACCTCAAACAAGCCCTCAGCGACAGCTGAGGCAGTCCGAGAAGATGGGCCTCCTACCGTTATCGACGCGGCAGCGAACTTCGGGCCGCTGCATATGGAGTCGGTCACTCCGATGACGACTGCAAGGACATGGACTGAAACTAGACGAAGGACCAAGAGTCTGAGTCAATAAGAAGACGAGCACCTGCAACCATCAACGAACGGGACTCACCCGCAAAAATCAGCGTAGGATACACACAATTCACTAGTGGGCAGCCGTAATCTTAGAACACAGTATGCCTTTTTTCGTGGAGGGGAAAAATGCATTATTGAATTTGACCCCCCGGCTATGCCTGGGAGGATATGTGGAGCACCCCGCTCGAGCACGGTATATCCACTAAAAATCCTCCACATGTTAAATGCACCATGCTGTGTGTTAGTGCAATTCATGAGTAGGTCGGTTTCCGTATAGCATCCCGGCTAGTAAGTTAAAGCTTGATTGCTGACATACGTTGCATGGTAGCGCGTCAAAGTTGCTAATTGGGATTGCCCATGAAACATGCACAATACCAGGGAGAGTACATAAATTAGTGTTAGTACAGATTTTAATAAGTTACCCTGCAGGGAGTGATCACTTGTCATATGATTTTTTAGTAACTTCCATTCTAATATTGATATGCTACTAGTCCTCTTTTTCGTTTAACATTCTATTCTACAGTATCAGAGCTTATAATAATTGTGGTGTGTGGAATTGCATCCTATGCCACTTTTTGCGGGTGTGTTCCGCAATAGTTGCACAGTTGCCGGCCTTTTCTTATTAGGTGAACCTCTTTTTCTATCCCTCGTCGGCTCGTTGTCCATGTCATAGCCGCCGACATCGGTGGAGCGACTGCATAATGCAGCGGCGCGAAATTCGCTACTCTCGTCGATCACGGTAGGAGGCGCTTTCTACCGGACCGCCTCAGCTATCATACACATGTTAAATGCACCATGCATGATGTTAGAGCAATTTATGAGTAGGTTGGTTCCCACATAGCATCCCGGCTAGTAAGTTAAAGCTTCATTGCTGGCATACGTTGCATGGGAGCGCGTATGAGGGCCTGAGGACCTTGCCACAAGCTAATCTGAGAAACACAAGAGAAAAGATAAATGTTAAGTTTTTAAGGACGCAGAGAAGTGATCTATTCATTTCAGGTTGTAGGAGGTTTTCAAGTAACAGTTGAAGTTCTCTTTAGTTCTTGTTAGTTTGCGTGTCGTAGATGCCTAGTGCTAATACTAGTCGACTGTGATGGCAATGCAGTTTTTTTGTATCGTATATTATTTTTAATGCATTGTTCGACGGTGTGCATTTTAAGTTTGTCATGTAGCATATCGGATAGAGCGGAGTAAGGTATTTTGGCTACCATACATAGTATTTTATTTTGAAACGATTGCAACATGATTAGGTAGTATTTACAACGTAGCCCCCTCCTGATGTGTCATAAGTGAACACTGGACGCATGAGTGTCGCCAAACTTTTTTCGAGTTGGAGGGGAAAAGTACACCTTAAGGACTGGCCCAGACAAACCCAGAGTGTCAGTGCCTGCCAACTCTGACGCTCTCTACCGAATATTAGAAGGGAAACGAGGACACATGGAACCACGACTGCGCCGGCGAATTCTAGGTAAAAATGCTGGACCGAACATTGCGGCCAGAGGAGTATAAGTGAGGGTCAGTAGACAGGCTTGATCAAGGCCCAGTCAGCCCCCGCTGCGTATTTAGTGTGAGAATGTGGGATAACTAGTACCTGAAGTGTCGTGGGCGTCATCGCTGGCTCGAGTCCGACCACCCCGGTGAAGTAACGGTTTGCCGGACGCTGGCTGAAGGGCTCTCACTTCCTCCCTGACGATGTTTCGGAAGTTGCAGATGTCAATTATTAGTTAGTTCGTATTACAGAAGCATTTGCCGATCGTGTGAAGTTCTTGGAATGATGTGCTTGTTACAGTATGGTATTCTTGAAGCTCATCGTCCAGGGCTGCCAGCTTTGATGTCATCGTCAGAAGCTCCGAATGGAGGTCCTGAATGGCCTCGCTAGGCCCTGGATTTCTTGTAGCAAGTTGGTGCTGACGATCGGAGCTGGTGGCGGTGTTGTCTATGGGGGATGAGCTGACGGCGTCGGCGGTGCCTACCAACGAGGATGCAGGGGAGCAGAGCGTTTGACCGGTGAAATTGTTCATGCCCCACAGATGAAGCAGAAGCGTTTTCTGCATCGCATTCATGCACTTGGCATGCTGTGATGGTCGATGAGGCGCAACAGTAGTGACAACCGGACTGCGTAGTGCAACCGGCGTAAGTGTGTCCATGGGCACAGCAGGAGTGACATGGAGCTAAGTGGTCCTGTCTGCTGACCTCGATGCGAAACAGTTTCCCGAACATTGGAAGGCTGGACACCAAGGCAGTTTCCAGTTTCATATGAACCAACGGCGTAGGTCACCGGTCGAAGAAGATCCTGGTGGCCTTCATTGCTGAGGACCAGTGTTGTTGCGCTGTAGCAAGCACGAAGCGTGCCTGCAGATCCCGGAGAACTCGTACTACAACTACGCTGATACGGCGTTGAACAGGAGATGCAGAACCAACAACCGGCTGCGGTGCCCACTCAGCCTCGGCGGCGACAGAGGCTGTGGTGAATAACTGCCCCTTGGCAGCCTTCTTCTTGAAGAGACCCATGTTGCTGCGAAGAAGCCCCGAAGCCTTCAAGAATGAGCAGTACCATAATAAGGGTTTTTACGCCCGAAAGTAATGGTAGTAAGGCCTGAATGTTAACGATAAGAACACGTCCAGCTCTCTGCAGAATTTTTATATTCTTTTTAAAAAATATATCAAATATTCCAGTGAGCACCTCCACAGTAGTACGTATGTAAAACACGTAAATAGCTACGTACGGAACACTCATCTGAAGATAGGTTTTCTCTATTTTCGTTCTTATTGGTCGGAAAGGTACACAATTCATGCCAAATATAATTTTATTATCGTGTGGTAGAACAATTTTCCATAAAAGGAGAAATGGGGATTCTGATGATGAGTAAGCCTTATTTTCGCTCTAATAACATTTGTTATGCATTTTCTTGTGTAGTAGATTTGTTAAATATGTCGTGACAGACCATTACTGCTGCCTCCCCATAAAAAACATCACGCCAATTGAACAGATTATATAATTCTACGTTTCTCTTTGTTCAGGTACACAGGGCTGATTTAAGGGGCGGTCGAAGCCTTCAACACCCAGGTTTTATGCGTGGAAAAATCGTAGCATATAAGAAAGATATGTCAAAAATGATGGAACTACAAATCATTCTTAAATTCTAGCAACGTTCTTGAAATTGTAGTGAAATTGGTGACAAATATAGCGCTAGAGTAGCTCTTTTTTAAACAGATTGTGTAATCCTATGTTTAGCTTCCTGTAGGTAAGTCTTCATGTCCTTGCTTGAACTGCATCGGATGAAATAAGATTTAAGATGTCCTTCAAACGAAGTCTCATATTCTTTCATGTCGCATTCGTTCTCCATTGTAGACAATAGTTGGCTCAATTTTTGTTTTCTTCCGAGCCATGCCGGCACCGCAATGCTCTTCGACACCCATTGTAGCTATTGCCGAAAGCTGTAGCACAGTGTTTACATTTGAAGAGTTGACCACAACTCATTTCATGACGTCTCTTGTCATAACTCCTTAGAAAGCTTTTGCCACACTTAATACAACTGTAGCCAGAAGCAGAGTTCGCAGATAGACCGCTGAATGTAACTTTCTGCATGTCTCCAATCTGATAAATACTTCTAAGTATGATAAAAAGGATAGAACTTTAATCGCCGTAACACGCCCTTCTTGCTATTTGTAGCTAGTTTCACTAAGAGGAGCTAATATACTCGACCCGAGGCAAACTGCCGCAATGAAGATCTGCTATAGTCAGCCCCTCCTATTTATACCCACGGCTCGGATCTGCTCTCAGGTCACGCGAAATAAGCAATGTCATTTCCCTGGTTTTACTGCGTTTACTGCTTGAGCTAGTAATCATATTTTAGAGGTTTTAAGAAGTTAAATTATATATCAGATACACTTTTTTTTTTTTTTTTTTTTTTTTTTTCATATTTTAATAGATTTTATAGTCTGTATATACTTTTATCTTCACAAACCCATGAATTATCATATAATCGAGGATTAAGCATATGGAGTTGAAAGTTCAACATTCATTTCCCGCTGTTGTTCCCCGCCAAAGCCGTCCGACAGGTTAGTGCATCTAGTTCCCCCCATAAACCGGTTTTTTTGTTTTAACCCCGAGCATGTTCTTCCCATCCTCATATGCCGCTACTTAGCTTAACCCCTGAAACCAGTTTTCATGATATCTAATCTCGAATCATCATGTGCAGACATGCTCTCCTTCCACGCCATACACTACCCTCGACAGAAGGATAGATGCCAGAACAGCTGTATGCGCCGTACACTCTAGTACAGCACACCCATATTTTAGAGGTTTTAAGAACTTATATTATACGCCAGTCGCATATTTACTGTATGTTTTAATATCTTTTTTAGCTTTTATATACTTTTATCAGATAAATCCATACATTTTCATTTAAACTAGTATTTTGCATGTGAAGTTGGAAGCCTGTCATTCATTACCCTTTTGTTTCCACATAAACATTATCCAACAGGTTAGTGCATCTACCATGCGCTGAAAATCCTGTTTTCGTCATATTTTCACTAATCTTTAGGCTATATAGCACCGGGGCAGCATCGTAGACACACCCCTATTAATTCAAGTATTACTTAATTTAGTTGCATTTAATTTAGATGTTCTTCAAGTAAGGAAAAAAGCCTAGACTGTAAGGATTAGTGTGTTATGTAAAGCTAATTCAGCATATTAATACATTTATATACGCGTTCCAGGGGTTATTCAGCTTTTAAAAGTTGCAGTGCACATGAAATTCTAAAATGTCCTGTCATGAAAGGACGGGAATCGAACACGTGCTCTTTCTATAAAGTTATTAACCAGTTTAATATTCCCAATATTAGCCCTTATTGTGTATATTTATTTAAGCTAGACAACACTGTTAGTTTGGAAGTTGTAAAAACGGATCCTTTATACCCTTGAACTAAGACCCTATTGCTATCTTTTTAATTTGTATCAATATTCAAGAACGGGAGAGGGCATATGCTTCCGCTTTATTCGCTCTCTTCATGTCCATTCCTCTAAGAATTATTCAGCTTGGAAATAAGGTCCATTAGATTCGGGAATCGAAGCAGGTCCTGTAGACTAAGAAATACTTAGAATCTTAAATGGATGTGCTACATGCGTTAATATACATGTTTTTCTGTTAATGTTGGTCTAATAGTTGATGATTACGCTCAAAAGTTAAAATGTCCTCAAAAGTTATAAATTTGAACCAAGGACCTTCAATCATAATTTATTCTCACAACTGTTCTCGCGTAATAGCTGTGTTGGTAGCGTTGCTACATCTCGTTAGGATTAATAGTTCCTGAGATAACCATTTCTGAAGATTTTTGCTCAAACCAAGGATCTTTAGGTAAATCTGTACATAGTTAAATAATTGCACTAATGCTGTATACCGAATAAAGTCTGTTCGAAGTCAATGTCTAAATTAGTATAGCCCCTATAATAGATTAATGTTGCATACAGCAATCTAGAATGGAACCAATAACCTCTAGGTTAAGCTCAATATATAATCATAGTTTGACATGCTAAGACCATTGACACTAACTTTTTATGTTAATTTAGGTCTTATAGTTCAGGTTCCAGCCAAAAACTTAAAAAGTCATCGAAAGTTCTGGATTCGAACCAAGGACCTCGAATTACAAACTATAAGTTAATCTAATGTAGCGCAATAATAATTACCACATAATCTTTGTACCATCATGCAAGGCCTAAAAGTTACTGAGTAAATCAGGTTTGAGTTTTCGCATCGAACCCAGGACGCCAAGGAAACTGTTGTATACTTATAACATTACACCAATTCCTATCTATTGAATGCACTTTATTCGAAGTATTTATCTAAATTAGTTTAGGAGTTATATGAAGCTAGATATTAACCCAGATTCAAATCCAAGCAATATGAAGCCTCAGCGGTAATTGTCCTTGGGCCGCAGTAAGCATGCTAAACATGCTAAAAATGTATGGGGACAGTTTAATATCCGAAATTTGGGAGAATACAGTGATCTCTACTTAATCTCAGATGTTCTGCTATTCGCAGATGTTTTTGAAGCCTTCAGAGAGCAAACATTGAATACTCATAAAGTTGATCCTGCACATTACTTTACATCTCCAGGACTAACCTGGGACACTATGCTTCTGTATACCGGAATTGAACTAGAATTATTAATGGATTATGGGCAGATTCTCATGGTAGAATCAGGTATAAGAGAAGGACTATGTCAGGTGTCTCATCGGTATGCCCAGGCTAACACCACATACATGGAGGAGTTTGATTCTAATAAACCAACTCAATTTATTACAAACGAAGACGCGCATAACCAATATGGATGGGCTATGCAGCATCCACTGCCTTATGGAGGATGTCAGTGGACTTCTCCCGACAGTATTACTATAGAAACACTAAAAGAAGATGATCCTCTTGGATATATAATCGAAGTTGGTGCGGATTATCCTACTGAGCTTCACGATCTTCACAATGATTTGCCATTCTTGTCTGAGTGTCTGAACCCAAAGAATTCAACTGTAAAGAAACTAATTGCACACCTTGGAAGTAGGAAGAAGTATGTTGTACATTACATGGCGTTAAAACACGCATTTTCACATGGATTACGACTGACAAAAATCCATCGAGTGCTACAATTTCAACAATCGTGCTGGTTAAAACCTTACATAGCGTTTAATAACAAGCTGAGGCAACAGGCTAGAAATTGCTTTGAAAAAGATCTGTACAAACTCTTCAACAATGCCATGTTTGGAAAACCCATGGACTATATACGAAGTCCTATGGATATACGCCTAGTGACAAACGTGAAAACATTGGAAAAGCTGATTGCTAAGCCGATGTTCATCGATAGAAGTATATATGGACCTAACCTAGCAGCTGTTCGTATGGACTCACGACAGATTATATTCAACAAGCCAATATACACCGGAATGAGTGTGCTGGGTATCTCAAAAACCCTCATGTACCCATACCAATATGATGTGCTATTGCCGTATTATGGGACTGAAAACCTGAAGCTTATGTACATGGATACAGACTCCTGCATTCATCGAGTTAATACAGCCGACATATACCAGGACAAAATGCAATTTCTTGAACATTTGAATACATCTGATTACCCTGCAATTCACATGTGCCACTCCACACATAACAAAAAAGTTTTGGGAAAACTGAAGTTTTAGCTAATGGAAAAATCATCCAACGCTTTGTCGGACGGAGACCTAAGATGTATGCTCTCGATATTGACGGGGGGAATGATAAAAACGATTAATTGTTTAAAACGAAGATCTATTAAACAGTACATCGCATTCGATAGTTATGTAGACTGTCTTAAAAACAGCGAGATAATAAGAGCCCATATGAATTTGATCATGTCACAACAGCATAACTTTTCGTCCGTAAAAGTCAACAAAATTGCTCTATCGCCCCATGGTGATAAAAGACTGATTGCTGATGATGGAATATCAACCTATGCTTATGGTCACTACAAAGTTGTGAACGAATCATGAGAGAATACTACATGCATTGCTCATCATCTGTAACGAAGGAAGAAAATTGAAGTTTACACTGCCAACACTCCCATGCATCTGGTAAAAGACACAAACATAGAAGGATAAGAATGAGGATCGGCGGGAGCTCTGCCATTGGAATAAATTTCTTATGCTGGTCTCAAGCCCAGATAAAAGAGGAGAGACGCCTAACCTCGCATGCTAGATATATTTATATAACAACTAAAAATACTAACAATGAGTCAGAAAATATGCTCAACGCTTCAACGGAAACAACAATAAATGTCCATATCATTTACCTAGAGAAAAAATCTTCAATTAAGGCAAAAACAACAAAAGACGAATAAAACATGAGGAATCATAACGTTCACTAAGCTGTTAACACTTCAGCAACAGATGCTTAGGTCATTCTTCAAGCGACATCATAGGAAAGGAGACATCATGCAAAAAGACAAATACAAAAAGATGGAGACATGAAAAGTTAGGTTATGTTGGATTTACAACCTATGAATGACTGTAAACCATACAAACATATCCCCTCGCTTCACAAATTATCATCTGAACATGTAGCAGTATGAAAAAAGGGTTTCTGGAAAGAAGTGATAGCACATCCTGAGGATACATGAAAACAAGATTTTGTTTAGTGACTTAAGAAATAAACATTCACTGGAACTATGCACAAATATAAAATGATTGGGGCAGAAACAGATTTGTGTACTTGTGATAAAGCAGGGAGATTAGGATATGCTTGAGCAAGAACACGTGTGTTAATACTAAAGAGGCTCAGGGGGATTATACTATATGCCCAATGTGTGGGAACAATGAGGAAGCACTGCACCATGTCCTTAAAGTGAAAAAAAAAAAAAAAAAAAAAAAAAAGTATAGAGAACAGAATTGCGATTTGATAAATGGGATAAACTAAGGATAGAGGAATGTTTAAAACTAATAGAAGAGAATTTATTATAGAGTGTGGAAAATATTTAGGAAAAGTGTGTGAGAAACGGTATAGAATTGTGAGGCACTGCAAAGGAAGATGAAATAAGTAGGGGAGAGAACGGGATTATCTTGTAATAGTTAAGCAGGATTCTTATACAACCAAGGTGTTAGTGTATATAAGGTCCAAAGGAACACGCAACTGTCAAGGATAGAAATTTGGATGAATGTGTTTGAGGAAAAAGTATGGAAGAAAGGTTAGTTATTATATGAAATGTAACCAATGCCTGTATTGTGATTTATGATAATTTATTCATTCATTCATTGAATGAGACTCAATGCAGCTACAAAATTGCAATGATTCTCAAACCTCCTAAATTATGCCATATGCATAAAGCAATAAAAGTATTATTTCTTTTCTCATAATTATTATCAATTTTTTGTAAGCAATTGTGCCAACTATTTTATTGAGAGATAAAAGTATAACAATAATTTAAGCATGTATATTTCCATTTTCAGCTTCCCACCACCAGCACCACTACCACACCGCCTTGGCCACTGCTGCCGCCACTGCCACCACCACTGCCAGGGCCACCGCCAGGGCCCCGCCACCGCCGATGCCGCAGCAGTTCATTATATCTCACAGAACTATATTTATTAACAATTATATTGTAAAATTAAGTGTAAAACAAGAATGTAAAACAGGTGACTCTTGTCCTCCATGTAAGTAAACACATTACAGTAATTCACGCAAGTAGCGATGGATTAAATTCACTTTTGACACTTGGAGTCACTTCTATAAGATCAAGGGAATAGAAAACCCATCCGTCTTAGTAAGAAAATTTATTAATTTTCTGTTTCTTTTGAACAATTCCTTTTTCTTACCTCTCTTAGTAAAGAAGCTTCAGTTAAAATTATTACAAAATGGCACGGTTTCTCTCTTCTCCATTAGAATTCTGAGCAACTTTTGATCTTCTACTGAATTGTATACAGAATGAAACTAACAGTTTAAATCATGGAACATTTTGTTTTAGCATTGAATTAGTGCTCAGTAGTTCAAGTTAATTTGTGGATTTACTTTTGAACTCTCGTATGACTGAAAAGGCTAACATGTGCTTTGTCTGTGTTAATAGAAGCCTTTCAGATAACACACTGATTATTCTGGGAAGTCGCCGACGAATTGCAGTGCACCAATGAGCGCGGCATTTCAGCCAATGATTGCGTAGAAATCACAAATGACAGAGAGACATTAACTACACATGGAGTAAAACACAACATTGCAATATCTTTGCCAGTTTCTTTCATTCATCTTATTCATGTAGTTTTCTTGTGAACTTCACAGCTGCAACTGGTGTTTACTGTGTATTCTTAAATGTCACGTTGCCTTGGGACGTATCTAATTTTGATGCTAGAAATAATAGTAGTAGTCAATAATCCAGGGATTCGGTTACACAGTTGTTAGTGGGTTAGGGTTCCGCTTTCCGCTTAAATAAGAAGTGTGTAATAATAGAATCAACAAGGATTGTGGCATGCTGATATTGGTACTCGAGTAGACTAAACTATTTGAAGCAGAAAGGGTATCATATAATTTATTTAGATGAATATTGGTATGATACTCATGATTTAAGATGAGGTTGGGATGATGGCAGTTGCTCTTGCTGCCTTCCAGCCCCTGTGTCATGTGGAAAAAGAATCATGATCTTGCATGCAGGCAGTAGCAAGGGTTGGATTGTCTGTCTTTTAAAATATTCGGGAATCCTTGGCTGAGTCACATCACGAGATGAATGCTGAAATATTTGAAGCTTGGTTCAAGAACGCTCTTTTGAAAAGCATTCCTCCTAAAAGTGTTATTGTTCTAGAAAAGTTAGTTTTCATTCCCAGGTTGAGATAAAAGGTCCCACCATGTCCAGCAGAAAAGACGAAATAATCAGACTCATGGAAGAACATAATTTAGTTTTATCCAGTCCAGTTCCTATAAAAGCCGTGATTTTGGAGAAAATTTGGAAGCCAATATGCAGAAAGTGTATGCAACAGACAAAATGGCAAATATCATTTCCATGAAGGGCTCCGGTTACTACCGTATAACTGTTGTCTCAATCCAATTGAGCTGATACGGGTACGCCTTAAACATGCCGTAAGAAAGCAGAATATGACTCCTTCTAGAAGTGACAGTGTGTGCAAAGTGTTAAAAGAATGAACCAAATATAGATTCGAGAATGTGGAAAAGATATGCTCAGCACACCATCCAACAAGAGCGAAAATTTCAACTGTGGGATGTTTCACATGACAATGTTTCATTTGGGATGCATGTGAGTGAAAATGACAGTGACAGTGAGGAACGCGAAGAAACAGCATAATATAAGTAGAAAATGTGGTTAGATATTATTAGCTCTGAGTAGTACACTCATTGCACTTATTTAGAACCTTGCTAATGTTATTATTCACTTCGTATTCTAAGAAATAAATGTCCATCCGTGTAACGTATGTTAACTTAAAGAAAACGTGACAACGCTGCTTGCTGCAGCACTGAATACCTGCAATCTTATTGCAGCCTTTGATGCTGACATGTTAAGCTTTCAGTAGCACGGTAATACTGTACACTGCAATTAGTTCTCTTCCTCATCAAATTGCATTGAAGTATTTTCCATATGTATATAAAAAACTTTGAGGCACCATAAGCAATACAGACTGCCTTTTTTATTGTGTTTAATGCCCACTTTTACTACATAGGCACATTAGGCGATACAAACTGACTATGTAACAATTACTATCAGAATGTGAAATCATAGGAAATTAGATTAATGCACCAAAATACTCAATATATAACAAATAAACAAGAAATATTTGAAGTAATTATATCGGGAACAAATTCTAGTGTAATTGTTTTTCCAGAGCATGGGCTTAATGAAAATCAGTTAAAAGTCTTCAATGTTGATAGTATAAACAAATGGATAGATTTTGTAGAAGTAAGCATAAAAGTGATGGAGTACCCTTGTTTGTGAAGAAAGAATATAAATGTACTAAAATTAAATGGTTAAGCAAATATTGCAAAGAAATGACCTTTGACATGACTGGAATAACTGTACAAATAGAAAAGGGAAAATTATCTATATTTGTTATTTATAAATCACCAAACTCAAATCCCTCTCTGATCTGCCTAGATGAATCACTAAAAGAAGTGCACAAAAGGAATTGTGAAATTATATTATTATGTGATTTTAATGTAAAATCTGGTAATGTTGATTTCAGTAATTTTCTACAAAGCTATAATCTACACATCATGATTTAGGCCCCACCAGAGTAACTGATTACTCGAGTACACCCATAGATCGTATAACCACCAATATTGACAATAAACACTTAACATTCATTAATAATAACTTCCACGTTTCTGATCACACAGTCCAAATAGTAGATATACACAACCAGTTCACAGAAGTGGAAGAATCATATTACATACTTAGTAAGGATCTTATAGAACCAAATTTTCAAATACTAAATGATAGCGTAGCTCAAGAAACTTGGTCTGAATATACACATCAAACATTACTAATGGCAAATGGAAATTACTCTTTAATATACTGGAACATCACTATGACTTGTCCTGTCCAATGAAGAAAAAGAAGGTAAGGAGTAATATTTGTGGAAAAATAAAATTACCATCAACAGCAACAGCCCATTGAGAAAAAATTAAAGACAACTATGAATTTTATAGAGTGACAGAACTAAATGTGTATAAAGAGCTGCAAATCAAGTATAAAAACTGTATAAACAATCCATGATAAATTATAAAAAGAAGAATAATACCAATCATACAATCTTGTTGAATATTGTCGCTAAAACAGCCCCCGAAAGAGAAAAAATGCAAAAGCTGATCACAATGTAAAAAAGAGTATTCATCTAGATATAGATGAAATCAGTAACCTTTTACATAACTACTTTCTAAACATGGGTAGTAGTGATGATACATAGAAGCAGGTCCAAATATAAGTGATATAAATATATCAAAGCATGTATTTATTTTAAACAAGTGCTGATAAAATAAATTCCATTATTTGGGATTTAAAAATGGCAGTGGCCATGGTTGGGATGGCATAATACCAAAAATTCTAAAATGTTGTAAACATTTGATAACAAGTATATTGATAATCTGATAATTTACTCAATTGAAATATCAGAGTTCCCTGAATTGCTAAAAATTAGCATTGTAAGACCTATTCATAAAAAGGAAGAAAATGAGAGCCAGCAATTATAGACCAATAACCTGAACTTCATTATTTACAAAAAAATTATGAAAAAGTAATCAATAGAAACTGAGTATGATTTCTAGAATCAAACAAGGTACTGTTTCAGTCTCAACATGAATTTTGAAAAAATTTATTCAACTGGCATAGCTGTGTCAGAATTTATGCACTGATTCAGAATCTTACATTCAATTGTTAGCTAGACTACAGAATTATGGAATAAGAGATAAGGCAAATGAACTCATCTCAACCTATCTGCAAAATTGATAACTGTGTAATGAAATATATTGGGAAAATGGCAATATATTCGGAATATTAAAAATAAATATGATATAACGAAAACCAGTTTCCCCCAAGGTTCGGTACAAGGCCTCCTATTGTTTCTGCTGTATGCAAATAATATACAAAGTACAGATAATTATAAAATAAAATCATATGCCATTGACACCACAATAATTTGTGCCGACATAATCATTAATGAACTGGAAATTAAGGCCTTAACATCATTAACACACATATTACGTCATCTAAAAGACTCACATTTACAGATTAATCTTGTAAAGCCCAAATTAATGCTACTTGAGCTTCACAACAGGAATGAACCTGCAATTGACATACATACTTTTAACACAAAAATTGACCAAATTAGTTACAAGAAATTTCTTGGAATTTATATTGACAAACATTTAATACTTAATGACCATGTATATATGTTCAGTAAACACTGTTCTAACATATATTTGCTAAGAAAATTATTATTTAACATAGAAAGTAATGTGCCAAAAATGTCAATTCACACATTGTATATGGTATTGAAAAATGGGATGCAACAAGCAAGTAAATTTAAATGAGATTCTAATTCTGCAGAAAAAAAATTGAGATGTATTTGTAACCTAACAAACCGTCAAATTGTAAAGGAAATATTTAAGCAGAAATTAACTGTGATATCATTGC
The DNA here is from genome assembly GCA_030762935.1 of Hymenopus coronatus. NCBI lineage: Eukaryota > Metazoa > Arthropoda > Insecta > Mantodea > Hymenopodidae > Hymenopus > Hymenopus coronatus. Next base: position 717,815 of record JAUKNX010000044.1, on the reverse strand, counting down.
ATGTATACAAGGTAATTATCTTAATAAAATCTAAAGATGAGTTTACTTTGCTCAACAAAGATTACCAGTACAACACTAGAGGAAACAATAATTATACAGAATATAAAGCCAAAACATCAAGCAGAGAAGATCCATATTTTATAGGCAACATTATATACAATAAACTCACCCTTATATTAAAATAGCATTAGGAAATACCTTTAAACAACTTCTGAAAACCTATCTTATTGATAGAACCTTGTATAAATTTAGTGAACTGTAAACATAACATACTAAATTTGTATAAACGTAACATATTATGCATGACTGCTTATGTCTGTGTAAACTAACTGAATTGTAATTATGTAAATTTTTATAAAGCTTTCACATTATGCACGATTGTCCAAAATTAAACCATCCCAATGTAATTAACTTAAAAACAATGTCATTGATAATGATTGCTTAATTTTAAGTGATTTGTATGTAAATATCTTTGACGCATATTTAAATAACTGCTAAATTGTAATACAAATATTGTACAAACATATTGTTTGGATATCTCTAAGAGATTGACCATGCCCAGGGCCGTATTCACGGCAGGCCAAACTGGGCCCAGGGCGGCACATTTTAGGGGCGGCAAAATTACTGGATAGCTGCACAAAAAAAAAAGCATAGACATGAAACATTGTAAGGGTATATGATGTACATAGGGAACCAATATTAACTCTCAACATAAGGAAATGTATATAATTTAAGTATTACTTGTATAATGGCAATATGTTAAAACAGGTAGCAAGCATCGGCTTGATATCGCTTAACGGTGCTGGATTGGACAGGTTTTACAGAAAGGTAATTTGCAACCATCTGACTTAGCTGGATTTCCAGGTAAACAAGCAGACCAGGTGTTCCTGGAATTAGTGAACTGTAGTAAGTTTGACGATGTTTGAAGTTTGTCATACCAAGCACCTAGCAACGACCAGAAATCAATCAGGTGGCACCTGACGCTCGAGGCACCAAAGCCAGCGTCACCCCAAGAGGTATAAATTCAGCGTGCTACCCCGGGGCGTTCTCCTTCTGAAACAAATCTTCAAGCAAGTGACAGTGCGGTAAAGTGCGTGTGCTAGGTGACGCTACCATGTGTTGGGCAGGCGATAGTAGTTTAGTTTAGGCTCCTGTGACCAAGTAATTATCGAGGTTTATTCAAAGTATTTATATGTTTTACTGGAATTTAGAAATCAAGTATCGTAAGGGAACCAGCTAAGCCGTCAACATTCAAGTAGTTGCACTTTAAGTTAATAAACATTCTTTCATTAAAGGGAAATGCCAGTCTCGTTATTTTGCCTCGCCCACAATTAGAACCTTGAGAAGTAAGTGAAGTAGAAGTTAGGATTGAAGACTCAGCAACCAACTGAATCAGCCGAGGATCCAGCAACGAGCAGCCGTAAGCAGAGACAGCATTTCAGCCACAAATTGCATCCAACAATTTCCCGCCACAACGTCAAGTTCATTTAAATTTGCCATTCGCAGAGAAATATTAATTGACGCATGTTGGCTATGCTGATTAGTTTGCATGCTATGTGCACTAGCGGAGACATTGCGAAACGCATTCCAATAGTGAGAATCGATTAACACACGCAAAAAATTGTAAGTTCAAGAAGTGTGTATTGTTATTCATTAACGTTAATTTTCTATATATTGTTAGCTGAGGTAATGAACAGTAATTATTATTATTATTATTATTATTATGAGTTCTTTTATATTTTATGAGCCGCCATTCCGGCATAATGAAGTAGTAGGTTATTTTGAATCTTTTAAGTTTTTCAACTTTATCATATTTTCTTTCGTTTTCTCAGTTTCAGTGCCGATTGTCACTGAATAAAATGACAGGAGGAAAGAGCCTTAATAGGGGTCAGTATCATTCATTGGCGAAAGATAAAAGAAAAATAGAAGACTCATTGAAAAAACTTCCACGCCTTGATGTGTATATACTCGTAAAATTGACCCCAAGGAATTCGTGTCAAGAAGAAACGCCCTCCCAAGTGAAGCTGTTGAAGACTATGGGGAAACAAGTACCCCAAATTAATCTAAAGAGGAAAAAACAAAAACTTTTGTCAAACGAAAGTGAAGGCGGAACTTCCATTGTTGCTGACGAAACCTTTACAATAGTTTAGTGCTGATCTTTTTCTTTGGGAAAAAGCTGATAAAACACGGGACTATATTGCAAAGAACGGGGTAAAACAATATAAAGTCAAAACCTGAGTTTACAGATGGTGTTACAAGACGTTGTACTAGTGCATTTTTTCAGAGAAAGCTGGCGAACAATGACATTATTAACAGAGATTATTTAGTGTATTCTGAAAGTCAGGGAACATTATTTTGTGCACCATGTATCCGTTTTGGAGGAAAATTAGACTTGGCAGGACCTCATGGTTTCTCAAACTAGAAACATCCAAACCTAATTGCAACTCATGAAAACAGCTCAAGGCACCGAGACTGTGTTCTTAGTTTAAAAAACAGAAGTTCCATTTTGACAAGGATAGGTGGAAAATTATTCTCACAACTTGAAAATGAAGTTCATTACTGGCGTAATGTGTTACAAAGGGTTGTTGCTGTTGTGAACAAACCTTCCTCTCGAGGACTGGCTTTCTGTGGCAATGATGAAATTCTTGGAAGTGCTCATAATGGTAACTTTTTAATGTGCATGGAACTTACTGCCGAATTTGATCCATTTCTTGTTAGCCACATGTCACTAAATCAGGATTTAGAAAGTGGAAAAACTTCAAATCTGTCTTTTGGTATATATGAGCAAATAATCAAGCTCATGGGGAGGAGAGTTGTTGAGGAAATAGTGGCACAAGTTGCTGCGGCAAAATACTACTCTATAATTGTTGACTCCAGCCCTGATATTGTACGTAATCACCAATTAAGTTTTGTCTTGCGTTATGTCAACAAAGAGAGACTAGCTGAACAGCGGTTTGTTGAATTTGTGCCAAATCCACAACACGGCGGCCAGGATCTGTCAAATGCAGTGATAAACTGTCTTGAGAGAAATGGATTGGGCAAAGGTAACTGCAGAGGGCACAGTTATGACAATGCACCAAATATGTTATGAATTTATTCAGGCTTGCAAACTAGAATCAGAGCTCCCTCTCCTTATGCTTTCTATATTCCTTGTTCAGTGCACTCTCTTAAATTTGGTGGCTTCAAGTGCAGTAAGATGTAACCAAGCTACTTAATTTTTTGACATTTTGCAAGAAATATTTAATTTTTTCAGTGCTTCTGCTCATCGATGGAGAATAACTTAAGCACAATTTTTCAGTAAAGAGAACTTGAGTGTCAAGTCCCTCTGCATAACCCAATGATCTGCTAGAGAAGAAGCCTGCAGAAGCTTGAGCAAAGATGGCGAGGCAATCGTTAGAGCACTGTTGTCAATAATAGGGAATGAAAATGAGAAGTCTTTGGTGAAATCTGAGGCTGAGGGCATAATGAAGAAGTTGTGTAGTCTTGAGACATCTTTTATGACCGTAGCTTAGAATTCCATTCTTGAAAGGTTCAATGTTGTAAGTCAGCAGTTACAAACAGCAGACATGGATGTAGCTACTGTTTGTGATTTGTATAGTTCTTTGGTTGGTTTCTTGGAAGAAATGAAAATGGGATACGAAGTTTTCAAGAATCTAGAACAGAAGAAATTTGAATCTCATTGTAACATTACTACAATTAATCATGATGAGAAACGCATTAATAAAAGTAAAAGATTCTTTGATGAATCTGATTCAGACTCTGAAGAAAATGATGATTCTGATGACTTACAGATGTCTTTCCTTTTGATCCTGGATAAATTGATTGAAGAACTGAACAACAGAGTTTCTTCCTACAAGGAATTCAGTGAACCATTTATGTTTTTGACAAATCTGAAGATGCTTAGTCCACTTGAAATTCAGGAAGCATCATCCAGACTTTAGAGAGTCTACAGTTCGGATCTTGAAGATTCAGCATTTGTACTTGAATACTTACACTTCAAAAGCTACGTAGAAAAGAATGAAAATGCGTCACACTCTCTTACACAGCTGTGCAAGATGTTAAAAAGTAACTGTCTAGAGAGCGTTTACCCAAATTTAAATATAGCTCTACAAACATACTTGAGCACTCCTGCTTTCAACTGCTCCACTGAAAGATCAGTTTCTGCTCTAAGACGCATAAATAATCATTTAGGAACATCACAAGTGAAGGACCATCTTAGTTATCTTGGTGTCCTTGCAATTGAATCTGACTTAACAGTGAAAATGGACTATGACGAACTCATAAACTAGTTTGCAAATAACAGGGCAAGGAGGAAGCCTCTTGTTATTTAAACAGTGTATGTTGTGGCATCTAATATGGGGTGATGCCTCTTTAGTGTAAGTTCTTTCTATTAAGATATTTCTACTTAAATTTTAATAAACTCACTTATGGTGTTTGCCACTCATACTTAAGTATCCAAACTAGTGAAACCATTCTCTGTGTTTGAACATTTAAGTAATATATGTATTGCAAGTTGGGGGGCAGCAAATCTTTTTTTCCCAGGGGCGTCAGAGGTCCTTAATTCGGGCCTGGCCATGCCTAAACATGTAACACAAAGCACCCAGGCAAAACCATTACGATTATTGTTATCAGCAGCAGCAGCGGATGCGTCGGCGGCGGCGGTGGTGATGGTTGTGGTGGCGGCGATGGCGGTGGTGGCGGCGGTAGCAGTAGTAGTAGTTTTTTTTTAGTGTAAGGGAAAACAATCTTTCAAAGACGTCACTTCGCGAGACTAGTTGGATTTCCACCAACTAGAAAAAACCCTTACTCACACAGCATACCATCTTGAACTGCAATAAGGCATCACCTCAAAATGGTAGCTCTATCAGTATAACCCTTCTGTAACACTTTTATTTAGTTCATATTTCTGTTAACATCATTCCTACAATGATAGGCTCTATGTCCTAACTCAAAACACTTGTAACTCATCCAAATGGTAACCTTCTCTCGGACATGACATTCGGTCCACCCTATCTTCACTTTCCGTTTCTTTATCAACTGCCGAGATAACTCCAAAGACATAGTCGCGTTTAAATATCCAACCCTGCCGGGTCTCAGAGCGCTCACCATTACCTCAGAATCGGGAATACCGATCTCGTTACCTATTGCGGCCTTCAGTACTTCCTCGCTAGTTGTCGGGTCCACCCCGTACAGCAGCATAGTAGCACCCATTCTTCTCGTATTCACCTCCAGTTCTTTGATGTTTCTTTGTATCTCCCGTTTCAGGACGTCGGCTTTACTTTCCCCTTCCACAGTTAAAACCACATTTTTATCGCCGCTTTTCCTTATATTTTTTATGTTCACTCCAATTTTCGCTATATCAACTTCTTTCTTCACGGTCTTCAATATATCTGCAAACGTTTTTCCATTTGCTCTAATTCTGACCGTTTCCTGAGGTTCCTCAGTTTTCCTTTGACTCAATTTCTGTCGACCAACTGTATTGATCGCTGTTTTTTTGTTCATGTGCTGGTAACATATATCCAAAATTAATGTCACTATTTCTGTAGACTCACTCCAGGAGCTTCCTAGTATATCTCGACTACCACCTGTAGCAAATGTTATATATTTCCTCCGTGTTCCTCTGTTAACTGTTTCCATTGCTGCAAGATTACACCCAACTGCACCACATCATGGATACCTTTCGAGTCTACCACCCAAGGTAAAACGTATATAGGTACAACGAGAAATTTCACTTTTAGTTCCTCTACTTGAATATGTCAGTGTGGTCTTCCTCAAATAGTTCACGTTTCCCTCATCCAGTTTCCCTACCATCAGGTCGGATACCTCCGGATGAAGGACCTTAAAAGCCCTTACTGCCCTTGGTCAGCTACATTCACCACGATTGCCATATCCTCTGCATTTACAGAAACTGGATTCCCATATATATTAAATGGGTAGATTCATAAAAGCTTTCCGGCCACATCTTATCTAATAATGGGGTAAAAGCCTAAAAACTGCTGGCCTTCAACAGAGTCTCATTTAAATCTAAGTCCACTTTCAAATCTACCTAAATAGTGGAGTCCGTCACCTCTTTATTACTCGGTAAATCTTTCTCACAAACCTGCACAGCAAGATTTCGCATTTTACGTGTCTAAGGATACATTTCCCGTTCATGCATACGACTAAGTACAGCTTCAGTCATATGTTCCATCTTCTTAACTCCTGTCTTTACGTCGGCCTTAGTATTCGTAATGTTCTTTATCGCAGTCATCCATTCGCTGGTACATTTACTCATTTTCTCTAACAAGGAACCTATCACTACAAGATCAGCTATATATGGCCGCGCCGTGGCAGAGTGGTTAGACCACTTGCCTCTCACCTAGACGGCCGGGGTTCGATCCCAAGCGACCGCATGTGAGATTTGTGGTGGACAAAGCGGCGTTGGGCGGGTTTTCTCCGGGTACTCCAGTTTCCCCCGCCATCGTATTCCACCGGTGCTCCATCATCATTCATGTATCACCAGTGTCACCGCCTGCGGTGCCATAAGTAGTTAAAGCGGGGGTTAAACACTACCCAAAAAAAAAAGATCAGCTATGTCATCTACTTCCGGCACCCCTTGTCCACTTCGTTGCGTATCAGCTTCTAATGATGTCTCCTCCTGCCTACTTAAACAATATTCTTCTGTACTTCTCTTATCCATCTCCGATACATCCTCTCTTTTCCTTTTATGCTCTCTAATTGTAGGGTCTTTCCCAATAACAGCTCACATAAATTGGGTGCTATCCAATTTCATTGCGGTATCTAACTGCCCTGTTTGGCTTAATGGCTCTCTGTCTAACATTTCCGTTGGGCTATCTTGGTTTTCAGTAATATTTACCGGCATTCCGGTCTGGTTACCCACCGGGAATGCTGAGCAGTCACTTGCTGACGATCGGGCAGGGCCTGCTCGGTCACCCATCAACCAGACCGGAACTGGAGATCCGACCTCCTGATCCGTAACAAAACCCACCATATCTTCATATTTATTCATATTGAGCGTTATGATGGGGCTGCCGTCCTTATGTCATATGCTGTTCAGACTTAAGGCTAGCGCCAAAACGTGTATGGTAACCCACCATACTCGGGAGACTAATTGCAGTGAGTACCACTGGGCGATGGTGTTGCCACATCCCTACGCCAAGTGGTGGTGTTGGTGGTATTTTTTTTTTATCGATAGGGGAAAATCTTCAAAAAGACATCCCTCTTTGTGACGAGTTGGGTTTGACCAACTAAAAACCCCTATCTGTTTCGCACACATTACGGAAGCCACCTTTCAGCATTACATCGTATATGAGGCATTAGTATTTAACTCCTTGTGTCACTCTTCTCCTTATCTTTGAGAATGTTTGTTACCATTTCCACAATCATATTGCTTTTTTTTTTTATCACTTTCTAGCATTTCTCGTATAATGTTCCTCGCAGTGAGATTTTGTCCAGTTTGTTGGGCATATTTTTGTCTGTGTTGGTTCCAGTTTTTGCATATTAGAATCGTGTGTCCTGGTGCATACTTTTGCCCACAGTGCACACAATGTTCGCTGTCTACCAAGTTCATTTTGAACAAGCAAGTTTTAAATCTTTCATGTCCTGTCAAAAATTGGGTAAGATAATATCCACCGCCTGCGGTGCCATTAGTAGTTAAAGCGGGCGTTAAACACTAGCAAAAAAAAAAAAAAAAAAAAAAAAAAAAGATAATATCCAACTTGGGTCCTCTTCAGCCAGGGTTCAATATCCGGTATCAGTAGTTTAGTCCTTGTGCTGTCTGCGTTTCCAGAGTCCATTCAACTTGCCACATCCGTATCGTGTACTCCCTTATGTTGACATCTTGCATGTTTTCTGCTTTTTATTCTTATATTCTCTCTCCTGTGCTAGTAAATGTATAGGTATTGTTCTAGCTATTACCTGCATTGCTTTGGTTGATACACTTTTATAGGTGCTAGCGATACGAATTGCAATCTTCCTTTGAACTCTCTCCGAAACGTCACTTTTGTAATCCAGGCGAACCAAACCGGCGCACAATATAACATAATAGAGTTTACCACACTACTGAGTAATCTTCTTTTCATTGGGTTTTGTTCTCTCAGATTTGGCATTATTCGGCTTATAGCGGCTATGCTTTTTTCTGCGTTGCCGGCTACAAATTTAATATGTGGCCACATGCTTAAGTTTTGACCTAGTTGGATACCTAGATATTTTATTTGTTTACTGGACTTTATTTCTTGGTTGCCAAATGTGACCTTCCAGTATAACAATTTCTGGTTTCTTTTGTGCCAATAGTAACCCCTGTTCTATCATCCAGATTTCAATTCTGTTCAAGGGCCATTCTATTTTTTTCTTTGACTTCTACCTCTGTTCTAACACATACTATTAGTGTTAAATCATCAGCAAATGCTATAGTTTTAGTTCCAGTTGGGAGTTCCTCATTTAGCACAGAGTAATAATATATGTTCCACAGCGTGGGGCCTAGCACCGATCCTTGCGTCACACCACAACTCATATCCAATTTTATGTTTTTGCCTATCAGTATTTGTCTATCTTATAGATAGATACAGACTAGCTTTGTTAGATATGGGTTCACATCACTTCTTTTGAGTTCATTCACTATGCTTCTCCAGGGTGTTGAATTACAGGCATTTTTCACATCAAGTGCAATCATAACTGCAAATTCGTTTTTTCTAAGATTTGTATCACTGTTTTATTGCATCCTGTGTTGATAAGCCCTTCCTGAATCCAAATTGGGTCTCTGCAAAACCTTTTTTTATTAATCTCTTCTATTAATCTTTTGTTTATAATTTGTTCGAAAAAGTTTCCTATTGCATTCATTAAGCAGAGTTGTCTGTAAGATACACATCCATAAGATTTTTTTTTTTTTTGGTTTCTCTATGAGGATCAGTCATGCTATTTTCCATTGTCTAGGGAACCTTCCATCAACTAGCAGTCTATTCACGACTTTTTCAGGATATTCGGTTGATATTTTCATAATTACTTCGGGAGGAATTCCATCAGGACCTACTACTTTTCCTGGTTTTATTCGTTTCCCAGCATCTTTTACTTCCTCTTTCGTACATAAGGGAATTTATTCTTTGTTAACTCTGATCTCTGGCCATGCTTTTATTTTATGTGATGGAAATGTTTTTGCAATATCCATCTGTTCTTCTTCCCTGAGTTGTGTATATGTTTTATTACCTATCTTGCCCATGACTAATTTATAACCTTTGCCCCATGGATCTACGTCCACTTCCCTACATAATTGATCCCACGCTTCCTTTTCTTGCTAACTTAATGGCCTTTTTTAGGTCACTACGGCTTTCCCTATAAGTGTATCCTTTCTGGTTCTCCAATGTTATTTTTCCTGTTAATCCTTGTCACCTTATTGATGTAGTGCTACGTATATTTCTGTCTATACCTATAGCACATTGTTCGGCACAGCAATCATTTTCAGTGCACAAGAGAATTGAAAATTACCTTCGTTCAAAAACACACCAAAAGAAACTGAACGCCATGTTAATTCTTTGCATCGAGTCTGATGTGCTTCGTCAGATCACTTCGAGAAGTAATTGATCGTTGTTGTCACCTGCAGCAGACACCAAGTAGCCAAAAAACGGGGCGGCTGAAGTTCCGTATGTGACCTTCGTTAATCGGTACGATTTAAGCGACTTATCGGAAGACTCACGTCAGAGAATTCTCTGCAGATCTGTGTTGGTTTAGCGCATTATGATCTGCATGTACATTTTCTCTATGTCCGCTGTTAGCGCATATTTCTACTGCGGAACCGGAAAACAACAGAAAATATGTCCTATTGCATAGTTGGCCCAGTCATCATCAGATCGTTTAGAGAAACTGAGGATGTAGCTTTAGCTGATGCATTGAACACAACAAGGTTATTCTAAATTAGTTACCTGATAATAAAGCTAAATTATACATAGTTATCTTAAGTAGTTTATTTTCATGTTCCATTATATACATTGACATATAATTAAGTTTTATTTACAAAGCTTACAAATGTTCAATGTGACTCCCTTTTGTCACTCGGCAGATATCCCTCCTGCAGATACTTCATCCCAGATACGTGTGATCATGTCCGCATCTACCCAAGCTTCCGCTACGTTAATTCGTTGACGAAGCTCATTGAGATTGGTCGACAGTGGAAAGTTGTACACGTTATCATTAATGTAATCCCACAGACAAAAAGCCAGCGGTGTTAAATCGGGAGATCGTGGAGGCCAAGCTATGTTCCGCCACGTCCAATCCAAGTGGGAGTGGTGTGGGATAGGTACGTAGTGACCTCATGGTGGTAATGAGGAGGTGCTCCAACTTGTTGAAAAATGAAATTCTCTCACATCTTCTTGCAGATGTGGCATCAGGTAGTTTTGTAACATATCTAGATATGTGATACCAGTCATAGTCTTCTCATAAAAAAAGAATGGTCCATACACTTTCACGGAGCTTGGCGCACAAAACACATTCAGTTTTGGTGAGTCACGTGTATGTTCCAGGCATTCCGTCAGTTTTGTGTACCCCATATCCTTACATTGTGGCAATTAACTGTACCACTAAGGTGAAATTTTGCCTCGTCACTGAACGCAATCTTGTTTAGAAACTACCGTATTTTTCCATCCTGTTCAGCATGTCCGCACCGAACTCATAACGTTTAAGTTTTTCATTAGCATTCAATGCCCAAGTCAGTTGCAACTTGTACCCCTTACACTGCAGTCTCCATACTGTAGGTTGTGGAATGGTCAGTTCCAAACGTGCTCTAGTTGTAGACTTCTTCGGACTTCGTGCATAAGTTCTTCTCATGGCTTCCACAACGTGATCTGCTACAGCAGGGCATCCCAATCCTTTCTCTTGGTGTCCCACACAACCTGTTTCTACGAATCGAGCATACCATGCTTTGATAGTTTTCACCTGCGGGGGAGCTTTTTGATACTTTGTAAGAAAACATTTGTACGGTAGTTTGCGATTTAGTTTCTTGAAACCGCAGACAACACTGCGCGCGCTCCTCACCGCTGTAAGACTCCATGGCCACTGCTTACTGGGCTCCAGGTGTTGCGAATGCTTCACATTTTCTCCGCCAGACGAGCGAGCAAGTGCATGTAGCGAAGTCTGCCGACCAGGTTTAAAACTTGATGATATTACATAAGGTTTGACGAACATTTGAATAAATTTCCTTCAATAGTTTCGAAATAATGCATTCATATTTTCAGGTAACTAATTTAGAATAGCCCTGTACTCTCAGTTTGGTGGTGTTACTGGACTCCTTCACCACCGCATGATGTGGCATGAAATAGCATTTCTTGTCATCAATGTTCACAAGCTTCATGTGTCCGAGAAGTAAATAGATACTCAGACATGAAGTTTATGTGTTTTCTTAAGCTAGGTTCTTTGCAGTTTCCTCGCAAACTATTCAAAATTCCTTCTAATATTCTCAAAGAAACAACCAAATTCTGAGGCACTCCGGCGAAGAGGCAGCCGTACCAAGAATCTCCCTGCATTGTCGCGTGTAAAAGTTTCTGAGAAGTGTTCCTCACATTGCCTTTCTTCCTTTGGCAGTTGCCGTGAGGCTACTTCTTCTTGTAGCCCAAAGCGTTTCACTTGTGGTAGCAATTTGTCGTTAGTGGTTACTAGTCAAGTGGACGAGCTTCTCGTGTGTTCTGCTGAATGTGAAGGCACACGTCCGGAAAAGATCCAACCTAGCTCAGTATTTTGCAAGGTAGTTTCTCTAGATTGTTGATCAGGTTTCAGTATCTCAAAATGTACTGCTGCCCCCCACCCCCAGAGTAAATCTATTCCTCCGGGTTTATTAACATTTGGATCAGCTACGGCAAATGTAATTTATCGCCGAGGGTTGCAGTGATCCTGTAATCTGGTGTAGAACTGAGCAGACAATATGGTTACTGTAAGTGCCCACTTTAGACTGAAATCGGATTTGACACCGATGTGAGGATGTTGCTCTAACATTGCTGATGCCACTGATAGGTACTGAGTGCTGATCCAGCTTCAATTGCAACCGTTCAGTCATATCACGTAAGATGAAGTGCATTTGAGAACCGGTGTCTAGTAATGCCCATGCAATGATGAAGCTTGCCCTTATTGTCCGCATGGTAAACTACGGCTGTTTATAGTAATACCTCACTATGCGAATACGTTTCTCTTAAAGAACAATAGGATTGCCTTTGAGTGTTGCTAGACAGAGGTACATCATTTTGGTCATAATGCAGTGAAGTGTGATGTTTCTTGTTGCATATTTTACAACTTCCTGCATTACAAGAACTAACCTGCCAATGTGTGATCCCCCTTCAAACAATTTTGTCACACATTGCGATCCTTCACAAAGTTGATAGGATCCTTAACACCGAGTTTCCTATGTTTTGTGCATTTAATTATGCCATGGGCAGCATTGCATAAAATACAAGAAACAGGTATTGCTTATGTATAATTGACGTGATACTTTATAACGTGCGCCAAGCTTCACTCTTCCTTATTTTCTACAACAGTGACGTTAGCAGCAACAATCTCAAGTGTCTGGGAATTAGACAGCTAATCAGACTGCTCAATGGGGGAGAGATGTCACAGGAAGTTTTGTTCTCCCACTGTTTCCTGAGGCTCAAACTAATGCGTTCTAAAACTAAATGCGACAATGTTACTTCTTGCAGGGCCTCTATGACATTTAAATTGCTAGTGATTTTATTTGTCTAAGCTCTTTCGGAGAATCTATGTCTGCGAATGGCAGATAGAGCAGTTCCTTTAAATGAAAGTCCAGAGTCAACCTTGGATTGTTATACCGGGCACAAATTAAACTCCATACAACTTTAAAGTTGTCGTGTGTTAACTTGCTATCAACTGGTGCGGTTCTCCTGACAAACACGAGAGTAAATAATAAAACCTCCGAATGACTGTTAAAGCGTCATTGTTTAGAATCAAAACTTGAAAGATATCATAAAAATGCACGAATTCTTGCAAGACACTACTGAAGTTAGGCAGCAAAATTGTCGGTAATTTAACAGCTTTGTTGCTACTGCCATTGTCGGTCATGGATGGAGGTTGAGCTTCTGAACTTTACAGTATTTGTAACTTGGGTTCTATTTCTAAACACAGGTCACCAAAGGCTGCTCTGTCAGCATCATGAGACTGCTCCCCTACTTCTAATTGCGTTAGAATGATATTGTGCTCATCGGCAATAGTTCCCAAAAAGTTTTCCTCTCTCTCACATCGTTTAGACTTTTTGTGGTAGAATCGAAAGAGTTGTTAAAGCTACTGATTCGGGTTAACCTTGATTTGAGCACTGCTCTTTTCCTTACAAGAGCGCGTTTCTCTGCGTCATTCATTTTGATATCGAAGGAAGTAAGATTGGAACTGAACCAGACTGACTTACCCGAGATGTGAAGATCGCCAAAGCTCGTAGCCCTCTTGGATGTGCCCTGTTGGACAGAAATGGCGCCCACCGGTTCCGTGCTCCGTCGTAGAGTATCCAAGATGGCCATAAAATCACGAGTTTTCAGTTGCAGTTCCCAATTCATTGACTTTCACGATCTTTTAACACGAATCCGGCCCGGAGGTTAAAAAAATGTGCGCTGGGCAACCTCTCTGTGGTAATTATCACAATAAAAGACTATTTAACTATAACTCTATATGTAACCACATTTACTCTACGTTGCATTATTATACTGTACAACAAAGCAGCTCGTATCCAACTGACCGTTGGAAGCCCGGCCGCTTCACTTTCCCCTTCTCCCATTGTTGAACAATTGCTTCCACATACACATCCCTCCCTAGTCGCAAACAATAAGTAATTCCATTGTGTTGAACAAAAGGAATATCCACAATGTCACGTTTTATAGTTGGCAAAACTGTCAAACTACAGTTAGTATTTTGCCATTTTGAATTCATAGAAATTACTTTAAACACAGTAGAGGTTTCCAATTAGGTACTGCACTAAAACAGGATGATACTCTGTGGTGTATTTCAACAATTTCACATTATTGCCTTGATGGAATTTTGTTGTTTTTTTTTTTTTTTTAATAGAAAACTTACTCCACTAATAAGCCTTTTAGAGATAACCCTGTTTCTGCTTTTTTTGAATATGTATTTTTCATTTTACGCTGGTCATCAAGTGCAATTTCTGTTCTACTTTCTCTAAAAGTAGCTATAGGTACAATCTTAGATGAATCAACAGACAGTCCATATTCAGCTGCTGATCACTGAATTTCTCAAATACATTTATCTAGGCTGATACTCGACATTATGCTATTAGTTAACAATAACTCCTCTCTAGAGCTAGCTTTGTTGGAGCAGTGAAACATGCAGATGGCCCATGACCTTCAGAGTTGCATGTGCAAGTCTTGCACTACTCAGTTGATGCTGTAGGAAAATTGCTTTGGCTGGCTCAAATCATTGCTAGTAATGTAACATATTACATATGGTGTTTGGGAGAAATGTTACCATTTATTTAGATACTATTCAATAACTATGGGATTATATTGATATATGTTATTAATAAATATGGATATTGTTTGTCTCTGTGTCGTTTGCTCATGATAATATGCTACCTCTCAGACAAAAGTTCCCAGTTCAATTCTCACTTATTGCAGTTGTTATCAAAGCAGTGCTTTGGTTGCTTCCCCTGAATACACACCACTGTGTTTAAATTTCCTTCAGACCATTATTTTGAGATACTACAACAGAAGAAATCCATTTATACGCATTTCTAAAAATAACATTATTGAATGTTCAGTTCACTTTTATTGAAGAAAAAAGGGGTAGAGTTTACATTATATGTTTGAGAAATAGTTGTGGCTGCCTGTATCAATCGTATTTACCCTCAACTATAAAGTGAAAATGTTATGAAGTTTATGAAATTCTTAAAACAAAATTCAAAGTTCACAAGTACAGTACAAATATTTACAGTTTTAGTAATGGATTTCATTGCCTGTAAAATGCTAGCTATGGATCATTTAGTAGTCATTCATATACTTATATTTTCACATCTCAAGTTATTTTAAGATTCCTAAAACAATTCTCAATTTGTTTGAAGCGTGAACCAACTAAAGAACTCTCTTTGCTTCAAATACATGTTGCATATGCAGGGTATGTTTCACGAGGCATTCCTTATATTTCAACTGCTGCTACATCAACTGCCTTGGAGCCGGATTTCAGTTTTCTGGTTGCTTCTTTGGTGTCCTCTGTTGGCTGATCAATTAGCTTCTTGATGAGGCCCCTCCCAGGTGGTATTTTGAAGTTCCTTAACTCTTTTAGGAATTTTCTAATGTATACTTTCTCCCGGAAGCTTAATTTGATGTGCTTCATTAATTTCACCTCTTTTTGTATTGTATGGTCCTCTTGCCAAAAATAGTTTACTACTACAGGCTTTTCTATCTGTTTTTAATTTATATTATGGTGGTGTTTTTTAATCTAGTTTTTATGTTCCTCTTGGCTTACCCCATGAATATGTTGTCACAATTGTGGAGGTATTTCATATATACCTTGTTTCTTTTCTTTTGGAATATTGTCAGTTGTAGCAGAGTTGAACCTCTTTCTTATAATGAATCTATAATATGGTGCTACAGTTGTATTACATTTTTGAAATTTGAGGACTAATTTACAGGTAACAATTGAGGATTAGTTAGATTTTAAAGACCATAAAAACACACGAGAAAAAAAATATGAATACAAACAGGAATAGAAACAAAGAGTAACAGCTGTAATGACTGGCTTTGATTAACACCTGATCAACAGGAAGATTAGCAAATTCACCAGAGAAAAGCAAATGAAAAAGGTACATATCAAATAAACTGGCAAGATTAGTACAAGACATACATAGGGAAGACCAAGAGGAATATAGAAGCTGCATTAAAGGAACGCCACTGCAATATAACATCAAACAGAGATAAATGTCTTCAGCAGCCAATCATTTTTGGTATAACAACCACAACCACATAATAGAAAAAGGTAAAATAAATAAAACACATCAGCAGACTGCTAGGACAGAACTTTTCGAAGACAGTTAACATTCAAAAGGTTACAAAAAGGACTAATGAACTTTAAAATATCACATGGGATCAATTTTATCAAGAAGTTCGACCAGCCAACAGAGGACACAAAAAAATCAACCAGAAAACTGTAATTCAACTACAAGCCAGTTGACATAGTAGCAGATGATGTGAGAAATGCACTAGAAAACATGTCCTGAATAGGAAAGATGCAAGGGGAGCAAAAAAGTATTTTAGTTGCCTTTCAAAAGATTGATATATCTCCACTGTGTGCAAGCTCCACAATTTTCAAAAAAGTGTCGACTTTTTTGGTGCAGAAGTTAACATTTGCCATTTTACAGAATTTTAAAACAACACATTAGTGAACAGAAACACATTGTTATTCAAAGAAAGAAAATATATGAACTTCACTTCCTCTTCCAAACCTTCATTATCCACAATGCCATTCAGACCAAGATTTAATTGCTCATAATCCTGCAGAATAGTAATTATACTTCTAGAACAGTTTCACCTGAGAGATAGAAAATCCTCAACTCTCAAATATTAAATCACTTCTTTTACTAGAGTAATTAGAAGGGCTATTAAAACCCTCTTAGGGTTTGCATAAAAAATATTTAGTTCAATTACTGCTATAAAGGAGAACTAAATTCAGAGTATGTGAATAACAATAAATTAATAATACATGCTTAAAGTGCTGTTTTATGAGCACATTAACACCCTTGTGGTTTTCATGTGTCTGACATATAAATTTTTCTTTAGGAATTGTTGAAATCTTAACATCTTTAATAACACTTTAATTTTCACTTAATTTGGTAGGTACTGGCAGGGGGGGGGGGGCAAACGGGACCAGACCGCACCCCCCCCATTCAAAACATACATACACGTTCTTCCATTTTTTTAACTTAAAAGTGACACATTCGTCATAAACAGCTTTCTGTTATACCACAGAAGAAAAGGAATATATTTAACTTAATAATAAAAAGAAGATTATCCGAGGTCTTTGTGCGGGTTAGTCGCTTTCCAACCAGGGACTGCTGGCACGGCATGTATTCCTACAACTACATACATTCGCTCTGCCTGTTGCATATGTATAGCGTTAGTGTAATGTGTATCATGGTATACGATAGTGAATTTGTGCTCTTTTGCTCTGGTTCATTGATCCGTTACAATACTTAATTTACCTTTTGTTTGTTCACTATTAAATTTAATTGACATGAAAAAAAAAGGAAAAAAAAAAAAGCTTAAAGCTGACGATATCAGTATAAACCTACCATTCCCCTTTTTTACTTGTGTGTCCTCCATGCCGAGAATTTTTGTTGGGATGCGAATAGGTAGGTCCATTATTTTCTTGACACTACCTTCCTAAATTAAAAACCTAACTAAAATTGTTGCCATTTCTTGATGTGAGAAACAAATTAGTGCTTATCTCGCTTATTGTCCTTATTGTTTAGCACTTTCTGAGAACAGTAGTCTTGCCCAGTGTAGTGTTGGCAGTTGATGTGCTGCATTACTTGTAAGAATTTAAGCTTTTATGCCTAAATGGATATGCACTTTCCAATCCAATTTACAGGATAGATATCCTTTCCTCAAAGAGACAAAACTTATAGAGTTCACTGTAAAATTCGCTATCAACATATGGTGGGAATTCTGATATTGTAAAATGTATTCATTCTAATGTTATGTTAATGCCATATTCAGAAAGCATTGATCAGTTAGTTACAACCTTTTCAGGCATCCCGTAATTTAATGGAAAAAAATTGTATGTTTACACCGATATCAGCACTACTTATTCCTTTTTTAAAAGGAAGACAACTGGATCAACTTCAGAAAGTTACAAAGGACGTTAAAACTGCCCAATCCAGCACCAGAGAAACAATGCAAGTGCACTGCTGAGTTTTCGGGTAGTAAAGCTTTGCTGTCTTAAGTTCATTCCCAGCCAAAACATCAACTTCATCAACCCTAAAGACATTGGGCTGTATACCTGTATAGGTAGGGTAAGGAACGATACTTTATTAGTGACTTTAAGATTTGCATAGCTGCTTTGTATTCTTAAATTATTTTATTGAAAAAGAATTTGATTGTTTTTCTGCATGGGTAGCACACGAAAACCGACCCTGCGTACAGACTGCTCGCCAGCCAACTACATGTGAATTGTTGCCCGTCACGAGCAGATAAGACTACTTAAAACATCCAAGATGCAGTATCTTACAACAGAGGAAGACAGACTGTACTACAACATCCACCAGTGTACCTAATCTACCTACGTCTATTACGACTCTTACCCGACGAGACCAGATACTAGTTACTCAACTATGCATTGGTCAAACTGGGCTCATTCCTACCTGCTCCTACATGTACTCTATGCAACTCTGCTCTCACCGTTCATCATCTGATCACAGCTTGCCGGAGATATACTGCTAAGTGACTTAAGAGTTCCTGGAAACCTACAGCTGGCCTTTGGTGGCCAGCATTGCCGTAGGAAAGTCATCAACATCATGAAAATGTGAAAAATTATTAATAATATTTAAATAGTTGCCAAGTTTGTTACTGTTAATTAACCACTGTAAGATTCTACCTCATTGTACAACTCACTGTTCAGTCACAGTATGACTTTATTGTTGAAGCGACTATAATAAATTAAAAAAAAACAAAAAAAAAACAAATAAGTAAACATGTAATAAGTAGATAATAAAGAAATAAAAATGAAGCTAATGCAAGGGTCTATATTTACAAAACATAGTCGAAACACCTTTGCAACAATAGATAACAATTGATGGGCAACAATGAGCAGTCTAGTACTGTCGGCCGGTTTTTATCTGCCATTCTGTGGAACCCTATTTACTCTGTTTATTCAAGTTTTTTAATCAATGGACCATTTTTCATTAAAATTAAGTACAGTTTAGACAAATCAAACCCAATCACCATACATTAATCATAATGTAGAATAAGTCTACAAAGCTGATAAACAAAATTACATTGTTATTTGAGCTACAGACACTGGGAGATTTAAATAAGAAAAATAAAAATGAAGCAATATTGTATCAAACTATAAAACCATTAACACAAACCATGTTGTAAGTTAAAAAAAAACATGGTAAACAACTGATAGCATTTAAACTAATAAAGAAATTAGGCTTTGTGGTATATCTGATATAGTTAGTAAATGTCCAGTTTCTCAAAACAATTTTTAGGATTGCCCAAAATATGATTTTTTTTTTGTACGTGATAGTCAGATTTATAACAAGTGCATTATAATCACAACTTTTTGGCCGATTTTCACATAATTTTTACAAATAACAATCATTAGTTATTTCCTTGTAGATACAAGAGAAATAAAGGAATATATTAGGCTAATGCAATAGTGAAATCCATTAAAAGCTGGTTGCCAAGTAATGACTTTGACATTCCCTTCTCTTTGCGTGATCATACATAAATTATTGAATTATGACTTCCCATTTGAGAAAACCATTATTGGAGAATTTATACAAATAATAAGGAATAACTCTGAAATTGTTAACTCTACAAAAATGTACTTGTCATAAATTCTGTTTTTAATGAGATCTACATTTTTGTGTAGTGCGAGTTCTTATCTACGAGGGTTGGGGCAAAAGTCATGGCAACTAGTTCTTTTCTTGTAGATATGTGAACGGATCACAAACGTATATGTGTCGTGTCACTGCCTCCTAGAGTGTACATGCCATGATCGTAAATTTGGTAACACTGCACGTAGGCTGAGTCTGGCTGAGAAATCTGCAGAAAATAAATACGTTGAAGCTGTATGTTTTAAATTTGTTTTCAAATGCAGTAAGATTACAACTGCATCACGTTTATTTAAAACTGACGTCTTTTTTCTCGTTCATGAACAACATTCCATGCTGTGATAATCAGATAAGAAGCTGCCATAGTAAGTATTCTGTTGTATTATATTGCAAATAGCCTGTAGTACTAGATTTTGAAAACTTTTGCGAAGTTATTAGTAATTAAAATCTTTAGAAATATATTTCAGGTGGCTAGAAAATACTGTGTCCTTTGATGTGAAGTCATAGAGCAGTGTTTCTAAATTTTCATTCCCTAAAGAAGAAATAAAGAGGCAGGCATGAATTTGTGCTATCCCACAAAAAGCTAGTGTTCAACAGTCATCAGCTGTGTGTGTGCCAACCCCTTTGACGAAAAGGACATAACTGATGATAACAGAACCAATCAAAACATGTTCTCTCTTCTCTCAGACTCAGAAACTATGCAGAATCCAAAGTACTTGAACTGCCAATTTTTCTAACCCATGATTTTGTTCATGTGTTCAAAAACACCAGGAACAATTGGCTAAACCTAAAAGATGAACTAAAATCTTTTGTGTATCCAGATTTTGAAACTGGTGTTATGAACGCATGTTTCGAACATCTTAGGGCATTTCATAAAAGTGAAATTGACAATGTCATTAAAAAGCATATAAGCTCAGTGTTAAAGCATTATATCTGACAACATTTGAAAGACAAAATGTAGGTCTTGTAGACAGTGTGTTTCATTAAATAATTATAGCTGCTCTCAAAACTGTGACAGGCTATGAAGGTACTGTGTTTTTTTTTCTTTTTTTTTTATAACTATTATAAAGAAATGGTGGAATATTGTAAATACTAAGGGAACACTGAAGGGAATAATCAAGCGCAATGATTGGGCAACTCCTATTACAAGTTTAAACTACGGTAGAGTTAAATACACTAATCAATTTTTAACAGTGGTTAGAGAAGTGGAAAAGGAAAAATGATTGTCAAACGATACTTTTAAAGCTTTGCAGAGATGTACAAAGGTTATGGCCTTATTTGTTGAAATTGCCCTAAACAAATTGTCTATTGAGTATGTTTTGCCCGGTAAATTACAAACCGATTTGGTAAATATCGTATCATGTCTGGTAGTAATTATAAAGTATCCTGTGGGCAAATAATCGAGACAGAAAAAAAGATCAGAGTAAAATGTTTATTTAAAATGTTTGGGAAAACCTTAAGAGCTTTAAAAATATGGGTTGTGATTGGAATGGAAATGTAAGCTATACTGCTCAAGTACAGTATTTTCATCCATTATTTCTTCTAATTACTTATACGATTATGAAGTATCAAATAGCTCAGAAGTGTTGTCTGTTTGTGGTTGTGTCACATAGTGTCTGCAAGTTTTTGAGGTGTGAGCTTTGTATTGGTCTATTAAGAGAGGGAAAGTGAACAGAAATCAGTGATGCACATTTTGACTATTTGCGAGGAGGACTTTCAGTACCCAGTGATTCAGTTGTGGGCATCTTTTTTTATGTTGCTGCCATATTTCAATATATAATGAACTCTTCAGACTTAGCAAGTAAATTCTTTACAGTGGCTAATCAAAGAAGCATTCTTACTAGTTACTATGTAGAGTATGCAGAGCTTAGAGACCAACGGTGGTTATGGTGACATTGATGAGTGCATATGTTGTCAGAAAGTCAAAGAAATTACTTCTATTTACAAACTATTACCTTAAATAATTATAGTAAGTGTGTAAACAACACAAGCAGCAAGAAAAGAAAACTTCAGCCTTTAAGTTATTAATTTAAAATGCAGAAACTGCTACATAGTTATATTAATGTATTATTATTTTTTTATAAATATAATTTATTTTGTCCAGAACATATTATACATGTATACGAACTAACAGAACATAAATAAATCTAATGCAATGACAATTAATAGATCGTATATTGCTTGAGATTGTCGTCTGCTCTAAGCCTGCCACTTAACAGCTATACAGTGTTGCAACATCTATGAACATGGCTTATTAACCGCAGGGTCCAGTGATCGTGTGGAAGTTCTGCAGGCATAGTGTGTATGCAGAACAATAGATGGCTCTGTGATAGCTGGTAGTAGCGCAGTGAGGGCTGTGAAGTCAGTCAGTTGGCGAGTGTCGTGCGAAATGGAAGTAACCCGTGTTGAGCAGCGCGCTTACATTAAAATAGCCGTTCTCCGAGGGAGAAATGCGATGGAATGTCACAGTGAATCAGTGGAAGCCCTTGGGTATATTATGTCCTACCATACCGTACAGTAGCACGGTCGGTAGGAAAGGTTAAGAAAGGGCGTGTGTCAACCAATGATGAGCAACGTATGGGACGACCTGTCAGTGTGCGGACCGACGTGCCGTTATCGAGCAACTCCTGGATGAAGACACACGATGGACGCTATGGAGTTAGAGAGGGCAAGTGGCATCGAGAAACGCACCGTCCACAGGTTATTGCGATATGAGCTGCAACTATGCAAAATCGCATCGCGGTGGGTACAGCATGCACTGACGGAAGTTCAAAGGTGACAACAGGACGGCGATCAATTCTTGGGCCAGGGCATACGAACGTCAGTCCGCGGAGTGGCGACATGCTGGACCACAAATGAGGCAGAAGTTCCGTTAGAATCCTACCCCAGTCAAACTGATGGTGATCATCGCGTATGACGTCAGGGGTGTCATTATTTGTCACTTTGTTCCACATGGCAGAACAGTGACCACACAGTACTACAGGGAGTTCCTGGTGCGACAGGTACGACGCGGAGTTCGGGAGAAACGTCTGGATCTTGTGGACGGTGCAATAATTCTGCACGACAATGCAAAACCACATAAAGCAAAGTGTGTAGGGCAACTACTGCGACGTTGGGGATGGGAAGAATTGGAGCACCCACCGTACTCTCCCGACATTTCGCCCTGTGACTTTGATTTCATTCGAAAGATTAAGGAACCACTATGTGGGAGGTGGTTTGCAACACGAGAGGGCATTGCTAATGCTGTGCGCGAACAGATGACCCGATTCATACATGGTGCGGCAGATGGTATCCAGCGCCTTCCACATCGTTGGCAGCGTGTGGTGACAGTAGCAGTGGACTACTTTGAGGGTCTTTAGGACCAGGTTTGTCATGTCAACTGTGTGTGTATTCTGTTGCCATTTTTTTGCACCGTGAAGGCCATATTGCCCTGTGTACTACCGTAATAAGTTAGTGTGTTATGATATTCAGTGCTATTCATTGTCCACACATGTAGTTAACACCTTGTCCTTTCGTCTGTATATGTCATATTTTCCAACCGGATTGGAATCTTCAAGATAATAAATAGTTGTCATGACTTTTGTCCCAAAACTCGTATATCTTATAGTTTATCGCTTTTGCTACAGTCCTCCACAATTAAGAAGGCTCAAAGGCTATTCCCAGAAAATTCAAGATACACATTTTATTTGCCTCTAAATGCCTTTCACATATGGTGTCATTTAATCCAAACTGTTAGAGCCATTTTTGAAAAAATAAGTTTAAAAATATTCCATATAAACGGTTGTTTGGGATGGATGGGGAATTTTCCTAAGAAATCTTTGCGCGTCGCATGTTTGAAAGAGGCTAATTTCAAATACCAAATTTGGTACTTAACCTACTTTTATTGATAGTTATGCTGTTTGCACACAGATCTAATTCTATAAACGCCTTTTTCTGGGATGCACGTGTGCTCAAAATATGTATTTTAGATAAAATACCACCGTTGGATTTCTGAATGGATTGCAATATCTTTCCTACCGGACAAGATGGCTGACGGTGATGAGTGTTACAAAACAGAACTACGTAAATTTGATAAGAATATGGTAAATAACGATCCTAGTCAAAGTAAAACGAAGATCAACAGTATCAGCGATATGTATAGCAGTGCAAATAAAACCGAAAAAAAAAAAAAAAAAAAAAAAAAAAAACACGGGACTGTTAAAATACAACCATGTGAAACAATGTCGGCGATAGCAAGCCACGCGACAGGTGAGAAAGAAAGCACTGCATCGCTGCAATTGACCATCGAGATTCTTGCTAAAGACTTGAAGGCAGCAAGAGAAAAATTAAAACGCATAAAAGATGAAAATAAACGCTTAGGAGAGAAAATTACAAACACAATAGTCTGTAACAACGATAAGAAGGGTTGGCAAAATACTAGCCGAAGAAATAAGCGTCCAGGAATTCCAAGGCGAGGTTACGAACGGGTCGAAGAACGCTCACTCAGACAACGTATTCAACAAGCCGTCAAGTATAAAGTTAAAGCACCGGAAGGTGAAAATTCTAGCAGACAGCCACGGCAAAGGTGTAAGCAGTATATTAACAGAAGGATTTCAGGGTAGAGGGGCTAATTCTGCCAAGAGCCCCTTTGGAAGAAGTTGTGAGAACACACAAAGAAGAAAGTGCGAACCTAACCTCTAATGGCTATAACTCCATGGCACGACAGCTCATGGGGAACCTTGGCCTACCGCCCGGCCGCTGCGTCCCCCATTTCGGTCCACTACAGACGTCATGGATGGGGTGCAGTATTAGCGGGTGAGACGTGGTCAGCGCCTCGAGTCCCCCCGGCCAGTTTAATGCTGTCCTCATGACCTGGAGCCGCTACTTCTCCATCAAGTAGCTCCTCAATTGGCCCCCCAGGGACCTTACGAGGCTGAGTGCACACCGGGCCAGGTCTCCCAGCGGGGGAAAAATCCGCACGCCGGTATTGGCGATCGAACCGCTTGGAAAGCAGTTGCGCTATCACCGCGCTAAGGAGACGACCACCTCTAATGGCTATATGGTCATTATAGGCGGTACAAACGATGTCACAAGGAACAACAATATCAAAGTGAAACGAAATTTGTTGAAGTGTTTGGTAAATCTAAACCATACAAACGTAATAGTGTCAAATATACCTCATAGGGTACGATTTGGACAAAAACTCGTGTGAAAATAAAGAAGTGCAAAAAAGTAATCAAACTATAAAGAAGATTGTGTGTTCAAACATGTGGCAATGGTAAATACAAGTGACATCAATAGGGACTCTCACTCTAAACAGTAGAGGTAAGGAAAGTTGGTAGACAAACTAATACATGTAATAAACAATGAGTGTCCAATCCAGGTTACTCCACTAGGTTTTGAACTCTTTTCACAGCCAAATATCAATATTACCAAGTAAGGTACCTAATGATATCAATAACAATGGTGTATCAGACCCAGCTTTTTTAGGTTAAATACACACAAAGAAAACACTGGAAAGCAGTATGGAACTGACATGGTATGGTTAGGTTCCCCCATATCAAAATCCAATTGATACTAAAATAGGTTATATAAATATTCAAGGTATCCAACTTTCTGTGTCTATCCGAGCATTCGTGTAAAAGTAATGAAATAATATTCAGCAAACTAGATGACTATATATTAGTAGCTAGTTATAATAGACAGAAACTTAAACATGGAGGTGTGACTATATATGTAAATGTAAATCAAGCACCTCATTGTAGTACACATGAGCTTGGTCCCTTTTGTAAGGAACTTGACTTCAAAGCAACAGGCATAATTAATAGTAGCATTATACAGATCACCTAAGGGTAACCCAGGAATCTTTCCTGAAAAGCTTGAAGTGTTAAATGTTCTTGTAAGTCCCAGATGGAATCACTTGAGTATTGTAATAGGGGGAGATTTAAACTTAGATTTTGATATAACTACAGAAATATCCAATGTAAAGGAGTTTGAAAACCTACTCAGGCAGTTTAATTTCAAATGCACAAATAAACAAACCCACAAGTGGCTCTGCCTGCTTAGATAATATGTTTGCAAACGTTAAACTGATGTGATTAGTGACACAGCCATCTTTCCTTTCTCAGGTGACGATGCTGTTTGACTCAAGATAAAACATAGACTAAGTAAACATTTTCCCACATTCAAAAAGAACTGTAATCTCAAGACCCATAACGACAACTAGATATTGAAATTTAAAAGTGCT
The DNA here is from genome assembly GCA_030762935.1 of Hymenopus coronatus. NCBI lineage: Eukaryota > Metazoa > Arthropoda > Insecta > Mantodea > Hymenopodidae > Hymenopus > Hymenopus coronatus. Next base: position 692,046 of record JAUKNX010000044.1, on the reverse strand, counting down.
CTAGGTAACACTGAATGGCTAAACTTGCTGAGTGAGTCCCATCTCTGTAACTTTCTATCAACAGAGGAAAGTTTTGAAAGATTTTTTACGGCCTTGATAAATACTTTTGAAAACTTGTATACCAGTAAGAAAAGGTGTTGTTAACATCAACTGTAATCAAAGAAAAATTAAAAAAAAGAAAACAGATAATTGATATACTGAGAAATTAGCCGAAATGAAAGGGAAAATGTCAATATATCTAGATATATTTAGGAAAGAAAGGACTGAGGGGACTAGGAAAGCTTACCTAAAACTGAGAAACGGATATAAAAATGCAGTCAATGACACAAAAAGACTTAAGATTAAGAGTGTAGATCTGCTAACAATAAGTGTAAGAGAGCTCAGGATTTGATCAACTGGATTCCTAGGGATCCCAAAAAAGGATTTATCACCAGAAGATTTTAACAATTTCTTTGTAAATTCGGTAGAAGAAATCAGAACCAACATTTAAAAGCCTAAAAAACACATGCCAGATCTAACAATAAATCGTAAAGTGAAACTTAATCAAGGAGGTTTTGTTTTCTCAGAGATAAATGCAGACCTTGTATTACAGACTGTTAACAGCTTAATACCATCAGACAGCATCAACACTTATGGATTGTCCAACTAATTAAAAATGACATAGATTGTATTGTATTTCCGCTTACCTTTTGTTTAAATATATGTCTTATGGGGGGAATCTTCCCAAATATGCTAAAAATATCAAAAAATATCCCAATCTATAAAAAGGGAGACAAAAACTCTGCAGCTAGTTATTGTCCAGTATCACTAGTTCCCATTTTTTTAAAAAGTACTGGAAAATCTCATGTATGCCCAATTATATAAATATCTAGACAAAGCCAACATATTTACAAAATCTCAATTTCGTTTCAGGAAAGGGAAGTCAACAGTTGATATAGTATCACTGGTAAAAAGGGTACTTACAACCTTTGAATCACAGGCTACCTTTTGTGACCTTAGCAAAGCATTTGATTGTGTAGATCACACATTCTTAATTAAAAAATTAAATTACCATGGAATAAAAAGCCCCACAATAGAACCTTTTAGATCCTACCTGGAAAATCATTAACAAATGGTAGTATAGGACACAGAAATCAAGAATGGCAGAAGTCAAATGCGGCATTCCACAGGGCTCAATTCTCGGAGCGTTACTACTTTTATTAATGATAAATAATCTCCCATCTTGTGTACCCACTTACTCGGTCCTATATGCCTTTCTTGATGTTAAAACACAGATTTGCAGGCGCTTAAATCTGCAGCAAAAGAGACATTAATGCAAGCTGGCATATGGTTCCGAGTCAATGGTTTTTCACTTAATGAGAACAAAACACAAAATACTTTATTTAATTTAAAAGAAGCCCCTTTAAATAATAGTTCTGAAAACATAACATTTTTAGGTGTAGTCAGGGGCATGTTTACAGCAGGCCAAACTGGGCCCAGGGCTGCACATTTTAGGGGGCAGCAAAATTACTGGAAAGCTGCACAAAAAAAAAAAAAAGCGTACACATGAAACGTCAAGTTCATTTAAATTTTCTGCTTACAGATGAATATTAATTGATGCATGTTGGCTATGCTGATTACTTTGCATGCTATGCGCACCTAGCAGAGCTAAAGCAAAATGCATTCCAATAGTGAGAATCGATTAACAAACGCAAAAAATTGTAAGATCAAGAAGTGTATGTTGTTATTCATTAACGTTGATTTTCTATATATTGTTAGCTGAGGTAATGAACAGTTATTATTATTATTGTAATTATATTGAGTTCTGTTATATTTAATGAGCCGGCATTCTGTCATAATGAAGTAGCAGGTTATGTTTGAATCTTTTAAGTTTTTCAACTGTTTATCATATTTTCTCAGTTTCAGTGCCGATTGTCATTGAATAAAATGACAGGAAGAAAGAGACTTAGTGGGGCTCAGTATCATACATTGGCGAAAGATAAAAGAAAAAGAGAAGAAGATGCAAGGAGAAAAGTTCCATGCCTTGATGTGTTTATAAAATCGACCCCAAGGAGTTCATTCAAGAAGAAACGCCCTCGCCAAGTGAAGCTGTTGAAAACTATGGGGAAACAAGTACCCCAAATAAATCTAAAGAGGAAAAAAACTTTTTCAAATGAAAGTGAAGGCGGAACTTCCATCGTTGCTGACAAATCCTTTACAATAATTTAGTGCTGATACTTTTCTTTGGGAAAAAAATCATAAAACACAGGACTATATTGCAATGAACGGGGTAAAACAAAATAAAGAAGGTGACTTTTCTAAGTCGAAACTTCAGTTTACAGATGGTGCCACAAGACGTTGTACTGGTGCATTTTTTCAGAGAAAGTTGGCGAACAATGAAATTATTAAGAGATTATTTAGTATATTCTGAAAGTCAGGGAACACTATTTATGCATCATGTACTCCTTTTGGAGGAACATCAGACCTGGCAGGACCTCGTGGTTTCTCAAACAGGAAACATCCAGACCTAATTGCAACTCATGAAAACAGTTCAAGGCATCGAGACTGTATTCTTAGTTTAAAAAACAGAAGTTCCATTTTGACAAGGATAGGTGGAAAATTATTCTCACAACTTGAAAATGAAGTTCAGTACTGGCGTAACGTGTTACAAGGGTTGTTGCTGTTGTGAACAAACTTTCCTCTCGAGGACTGGCTTTCTGTGGCAATGATGAAATTCTTGGGAGTGTTCATAATGGTAACTCTTCAATGTGCATGGAACTTACTGCTGAATTTGATCCATTTCTTGCCAGCCACATGTCACTAAATCAGAATTCTGGAAGTGGAAAAACTTCATATCTGTCTTTTGCTATATATGAGCAAATAATCAAACTCATGGGGAAGAGAGTTGTTGAGGAAATAGTGGCACAAGTTACTGCAGCAAAAATCTACTCTATAATTGTTGACTCCAGCCCTGACAATGCACATAATGACCAATTAAGTTTTGTCTTGCGTTATGTCAACAAAGGGGCCAGCTGAAGAGCGGTTTGTTGAATTTGTGCTAAATCCAGGACATGGTGGCCAGGATCTGTCAAATGCAGTGATAAACTGTCTTGAGAGACATGGATTGGGTAAAGGTAACTGCAGAGGACAGAGTTATGACAATGCACCAAATAGGTTATGAATTTATTCAGGCTTGCAAGCTAGAATCAGAGCTCCCTCTCCTTATGCTTTCTATGTTCCTTGTTCAGCGCACACACTAAATTTGGTGGGTTCAAATGCAGCAAGATGTAATCAAGCAACTTATTTTTTTGGCATTTTACAAGAAATATTTAATTTTTTCAGTGCTTTTAGTCATCGATGGAATCATTTAAGCACAATTTTTCAGTACAGAGAACTTGAGTGTCAAGTCCCTCTGCATAACCTGATGGTCTGCTAGAGAAGAAGCTTGCAGAAGCTTGAACAAAGATGGTGAGGCAATCGTTAGAGCACTGTTGTCAAAAATAGGGAATGAAAGTGAGAAGGCTTTGGTGAAATCTGAAGCTAAGGACATAATGAAGAAGTTGTGTAGTCTTGAGACATCTTTTATGACTGTAGCTTGGAATTCCATTCTTGAAAGTTTCAATGTTGTAAGTAAGCAGTTACAAACAGCAGAGATGGATATAGCCACTGTTTGTAATTAGTATAGTTCTTTGGTTGGTTTCTTGGAAGAAATGAAATGGGATACAAAGTTTTCAAGAATCTAGGACTGAAGAACTTTGAATCTCATTGTAACTTTATTACAATTGATCAGGATAAGAAACGCATTAAGAAAAAGAAAAGATTCTTTGATAAATCTGATTCAGACTCTGAAGGAAATGATGATTCAGATGATTTATAGATGTCTTTCCTTTTGATTCTGGATAAATTGACTGAAGAACTGAACAACAGAGTTTCTTCCTACAAGGAATTCAGTGAACCATTTATGTTTTTGACAAATCTGAAGATGCTTAGTCCACTTGAAATTCAGGAAGCATCATCCCGACTTCAGAAAGCCTACAGTTCGGATCTTGAAGATTCAGCATTTGTACTTGAATGCTTACACTTCAAAAGCTACATAGAAAAGAATGAAAATGTGTTGCACTCTCTTACCTTTTAACATCTTGCACAGCTGTGTAACTATCTAGAGTGTGTTTACCCAAACTTAAACATAGCTCTACAAATATATTTGAGCACTCCTGCTTGCAACTGCTCAACTGAAAGATCATTTTTGCTCCAAGACGCATAAATAATTATTTAAGAGCATCACAAGTGAAGGATCGTCTTAGTTATCTTGGTGTTCTTGCAATTGAATCTGACTTAACAGTGAAAATGGACTATGACGAACTCATAAACTTGTTTGCAAATGACAGGGCACGGAGGAAGCCTCGTGTTATTTAAACAGTGCATGTTCTGACATCTATTATAGGGTGATGCCTCTTTAGTGTAAGTTCTTTCTATTAAGATATTTCTACTTAAATTTTAATAAACTCACTTATGGTGTTTGCTACTCATACTCAAGTATCCAAACTAGTGAAACCATTCTCTATGTTGTGAAAATTTAAGTAATATATGTATTCCAATTTGGAGGGGCAGCAAATGTTTTTTTTTTTTTTTTTTTTTTTTTTTTTTGCCGAGGGTATCGGAGGTCCTAAATTTGGGCCTGGGTGTAGTAATACATAAATTATCGTGGACATCATACATTAATTACATAACGTCCAAACTTTCCAGAGTAATTCACTTAAGCAGAAACTTGAAAGTTCATATACCTGAAGTGCACATTAGATGAGCTTATTTTGCATTCTTCCAAAGCATAACAACATATGGAATTTTACTCTGGGGAAACATCTCACATGTTACCAATATTCTTCTATTACAAAAAAAAAGTTATTTGAATCATATCTGATGCACCAAAACTTGCACACTGCAAATCTTTGTTTATTAAACTAAAAGTAATGACTAATAAATTTATACATTTACACCACATTACTGTACATAGAAAGTCACTTATCTGAATTCCAAAATAGACAAGATATACATACATACAACACTCGAAGGGGGGCAACATATTAATGTGCCATAACACAGGCTTACCACATCTCAGAAGAGCTTTGAAATATTAGGTATAAAACTTTACAATAATTGCCCTTAGAAATAAAACAATTTCAGGATCAATTTACAAGAATAAGGTAGGATGGTTAGTAGCTAACCTTATTACTCAGTACAGGAATATTTTGAAATGTAATTTTATTCACGTATAGGTGCTTGGTTAAGAAAAATGTAAATAATCATTATATCTTAGTAATACTCTTATTTATATACACATAATTGCTACTTTGTATTGAGAAGATTGTATTTAAACACTTTTGTAATTTTGTGTTGTCTATTGCTGTACAGCTCAATGACAATACACATTATTATTACTATTATTATTATTATTATACCTATTGTGTACATTGTACGTGATAGAGAACCTAAAAAATATAGGCTAAACATAAAATATGAAGGTTGAATAAGAAATTTTAAACAAAAATATTAAGTGGTATAATACAGGAATATACTAACTGATAACAAATGAGTCTACTACTGAAACTCTTTCATTGCTTTAATTTGTTATTGGTAATCTGCAATATCGTGTAAAATTAAATATAAAGAAGCTTCCATTAATTATGTAAAAAAGTGACTAAGTTTTATTTATGGAGGGAGCTCTTTAATGCTATTGTTCTGAGTATCATAATTAGGTGTGAAAGACCACTTAATTTTCATCAGAGGCTGTTTTGAGGTTTTATGTACCATAAATCTAAACACAGGACCAACATCTTTACTTCCCTTCCAAAGGAAGCTATGCTAACGATTTTTATGCCAGAAAAAAGTCTATCGCTTCTGCCAGATTTGAATCTGCAATCTTGGGAACTAGAGGCTAGCGTGTTACCCCTAAACCATGGAGGACTATTGGTATTGCAGTTTTTTTAAATGTTGGCATGATGAGGAGGGAGGGTTATTCCAAACTCCTGGAAACTTCAACTATAAAAATATTCTTGACCCCCAATGCCAGAGCCAAATTCTAGATATGCCACTGGGTACTGGACACATCCTGAAACACAGCAAATCTTTCTTCTAGTTCCCATGTTAAGGTATTAGCCTATCTTAACTTATGCTGCTCTGGGATTTTGTTCAAACATCTAAATTTCTATGATTTGGAGCACAACATAAGTGCTGTGATTAACTTGATTAGATACATAATTATTAATTATGCTCATAATGCAACTAGTTAAACCATTCTGAATGTCCTAAATTTTCCTTTAAATGTGCTGCTGTAAATAAGGTAAGTTTTTAAAATGAAAGGTTCCTGTTAGTCTATTTCAAGCACATCTAAGTAGCTGCCTTGTTAAGAAGAGACCTTCAGATTTGTCAGAACCCCAAAATTTAACTCTTGCTTTGCCAGGAAACAGTGGAAATAAAAATATTCAAGAAGAGATCTATTGATAATCTTTTTCTTTGTGCTTTACTGCACAAAATTGCCTAGTTCTAATAAAACATGATCTTTCCTTTCAGTCTCAACTTTGTTAAACTTGACTGAAACAGTTATATCCTGAATTGAACAATCATACCTTTTGGCTTTGCCATGAAGTTCTTTAAGTGATCTCTTATTCCTGCTTCACACTATTAGTTATCATTCACTGAAAATAAGAGCCAATGGAAATGAAGCCTTTTCTAAAATTAAGAGTAGTAATCAAAGTATCAATTATCACCTTGAAAAAATAAACTTAAGCATATAATTATTTTGCGTATGTCTGCAGTCATGGTACACACTGAAATTTGCACAACAGGGTACTGAGGCAAAAAAAAAATGGTGCAGCCTATTGATAAAGTGGGGTATCAAGCATTTTCTGCATTTGAAGGGGAGCAACACTGCAACAATCTATGCTGAGTTGGTGGAACAGTACAACAACAATGTACCAACACATCACAGAATGGTTAGGTGGCACATTTTGGTGTGGCCAAATAAGTCTGAATCACAAAAAAGAAAGTGGCAGACAGTCTCTCTGAAGAACTGGGAATTGCAAGAGAAGAGGAGGGCCATGGTGCTTGAACATAAGCATATTACAATCAAGTCTATAATGAAAAAAGTGAAAATTAGTAACGGATCAGGTTCAACATCTTGCACAGCATTTTGAACATTACAAATTTGTCACCAACTGGGTTCTGTAACAACTCGCACACATTCAAAACTCCTGCCAAACAGTGGATATGTTGCAGCTGTGTCAGCCCAACCCAAATGCCTTCTTTAACTGTATCACCTTGCCTAAGTGCTGGATGTAAAATTATGTACCCAAGACAAAGGAGCAAAGCAAGCAGGCATTTCCAGAATGATGACAAGGTGATTTTCAAGTTGAAACATTTGCCTAAAAGCCAAAATACAAATTTCTACAACCAAAATCTCTCTGTCAAGTTATCCATCACTGGGAAAAAAGTGTTACATTGAAAGGGATACTATTCAGAGGACTAACAGCATAACAAAGTTTCATGTTTGCAGGTGTGTTTTTTGTTGAGATAATTAAAACTTTATGACCACCCCTCATAACATACAGTGTGGCTTTGATTTTCTTATGTTAACTTAGAAAAAAAGCAATGGGCTATATATTAAATTACAAATCAGAATGGGATCTTTGGTTGTTGCCACACTTCCTATAATAAATAAATAACACAATATACATGTAATTTACTAAGTAGTAATTTTCTGCCTATCTAGCTTTATATAATAACCGAGAAACATGCACCTTATTAGGAGCTACAAAATTATCATTTTAAAGCTAAAATATTTTGCTACAACAGTAGCCACAGAAAAATATTTCAATCCCATGGGGTATGGAAATATGCATGGATACCACACTCAACAAATTAAAATAGCTGTAACTGAGAGCAAGTTTGCAATATCCCTCCCCCAAAGCACAGCACTTCTGTGCATGGGTATTAAAAACAGCAGCCTTCATGCTCAAACATAAAATTTGCAATTAATGGTGAAGTGAAAGGAAGAGTAGCCCACCTGGGTAATGTGGTGGTATTCTCTGTGTCAAGTTAGTTCTGTCCTGATGTCAACAACAAGGCAGAACTGGCTCAACTCACCGCGTGTTAACAGTACATGTGCGGACATAAGTTTTGCAACACTAGCGATATATATCAGCAACCTGTGGAGAGTACTTTGAGAAATGTGGCAATTCTGTGTCAGAATGTACTACATGCAAAATTTTATTTAGAGTGGATGGTTCATTTCCGAAAAAACAATCATAAACTTTACCGTGAATAGCACTTTTTGCAAAATCATCGTATTTCTCTGAACGTTTTTTATGTTTACGCGATTTTCCCGGTGTTCTTAGGCTTCTGGATGCTTGCTGTTCCATTCTAACACTATGCACACTAAATGCAGAAACGCCAAGGAGATCACCCGTTTATTTTTCGATATTCTTTTGGCTGATTCAGCGTTTCTTTCTTTAAGCACCGCGAAACAATGCGCGACCATTCGCCTCTCGACACTTTTTAAAGGCTTGCCTCGGTTGTATTTTATTACAGCTAAGCACCGGTCTGTTCTTACTGCTTTTAAACTGCATATAGCAAGTCCCCTGGGCTGGTGAGGCATGCGAGATGTACAGGAAATACAGTCTTAAATAACACATTATCAGAGGCGACCCTGCACTATAAACAATAACAGCAAAATCAGCATTCACCTCTAGAATTACCGGTTGTTTAAGAGAGCTGTCTGGTACAGGCTTGTAACTTATTGTGTATATAATACTAATGTTCTTTAGTAATATAAGTTAGCTGCATTTTATTTAACAGTAATAGGTTAATAAAGTCAATATATAATTTCGCCGGTCTTCTGTCTAATCTATATGTTTTTTATAGAATGTGTACGTCTGTTGTAAATATTCCTTTCAGAATTCACGAACCCAGAGCCATCTGCTTCATATGTGTTGGATATGGATAAAATGTCGGATTATTACATTTTATAAGAATTGAAGCATTTGCATACTTTTCTCTCCGAAACTAACTCGCGCAGAGCAGTGATCTGAAAACTATTACAGTACTGTACTTTCAGGAGGCTGTTACAATATGCATCCACATAAAAGTCAACACCCATTACCTTCCCTGAACCAATCAACAGCCTAATGCTCTTTTGCTTCAGTATCTCTGTCTCTGTCTCTCTCTCTCTCTCTCTTCCCTCCCATGTGTTGACATCAGGACTGAACTAACTGACACAGATAATAGTGTGTCTGCCTCACATTCAAAAAGTCATGAGTTCAAATCTTGCTTACAGAGAGTTACCTGAATAAGGTTTTTTTCGGGGTTTCCCTTATCCTGAGAAGACGAATGCTAAGTAGCTTCGAGCTCCATGGACCCCGAGATAATGTGAGCATCATTTCACCAACTTCATTCATCATCCAATATGACCAACCAGGTTAAAGAACATTAAACTAAAAAAAGGGAAGAGTATTATAATCCTCATTTACATAATGCATTGCTATGCCTGTATAGGAGGGAGAGAAGATTTGTGTTAAAAATGGATTAGTTATGAATAAATGTAGAAAATAATAAAATGAAGTACTTTTTGTGTTGGTTTTACCTTACATCCCAACAAGATGCTACATCCCTGAATGTAAGTGCTCTTAAAGTATTAAAATACGTCTCGGCAAAATTATCTATAAAGAGGTTTTTGTAAGATTTTTTTTTCTGTTTGCTAATTAGAGTCAAGTTCTTCTCTGTAACAAAAAGAACTGCTCTTCTGCAACTAATCTTTGCAACAGCAAATAGATCATGAAGCAGCTTATTAATGTATTTACTTCCCCCCCCCCCAAGTTGAATGAACTTATTCTGATGTAGAACATGACAGAGATTTCCCTGCAATATATAGGTTTACATTTTTTATCCGGTGCAACAGTTGTCTTACTTAGTAAGCTGAAGTGTTTCAAAAGCTTGTGTAACCAGTGAGGAGGAAAAAATAACCAGTGTTTATGAGCTTACAGTAGGTAAACTTTGAAATGGAATGGAATAAACTGCTCTATTTTCCCAGCCTCTATGAATATATGAACCAAAGTTTCTCTTTAATAATATAAGTTGCAACAACCATACATAAGTTAAAATTACATACAATTTTTTTCTAACAAAATTTAATACTAATTTCAACTCAGTTGCATCCAATGACTAATATCTAATCACAGTTAGCTACAGCCAGTCTTTGTTATTAATAAATGTTCATAAGAACATTTCTCTGATTTTCCTACACAAATCCTGACAGTTTCAGAAACATATGATTTTTCTATGCACTGTGAGGCTTTCTAAAGCCTTAAATCTAAAATAAACTAATTATAATTACAGTAATAAATAAACTAATCGAAACAATTAGATGATGAAACTAATCAAAACAAAAAATTATTAAACTAATCAAGACAATAACTCAAATAATGTTGTAAAATAAGAACAATTTAATAATAATAGTAATAATAATAATAATAATAATAATAGTTATTATTATTATTATTACTATTATTATTACTATTATTACTATTATTAATATTATTATTATTATTATTATTATTATTATTATTATTATTATTATATGTAGACATCACATTTGTTTCTTGTCTCTAGTCCAAACTGATCAATGCACTCTTCAAGGCAACTTTGCACACTGCAGCAAGCATCCGATAGCTTTTGAATAAAGTACATTACATCAATTAAAAGTAAACAAACAGAGTCGATTAAACATGTTTTAAATTCCTATGAATATGTTTTATAGGCTAGTTTCCTCCATTGTCAACCAGATACCATCTGATTGTTGGTGCTGGAGCTGATCCATCCATAGGTGGTTCTAAGAACTTGTACGATGGGTTGCTCTGGAGAATATCTAAGTTGAAGACTTTACTCTTGTTCTTCCAGATGAAAATCAGTTTCCATGTTGACAAATCTTGCTTTCCCGTTACGTGGTTTAGAAGTTTTGATTCTGGGTTAATATAATGGTTTTCTGTCCAAAAATGGATGGCAACTGCTGATTTTTCTAAATATTTGTGTTTTATGCATTAGAAATATTCTTTGGATCTTGTTTCCAGGTTTCTCTTGGTTTCTTTTGATGTAAACTTGGTTGCAACTGTTGCATTCTATTTGGGAAATTGTGGATATGGGATCCTGTCCTAAGTAGAGCCAAGTACAATTTTTTTTTTTCCCCCGTGTATTTGTTAACAGGTGCCAATTAATGTTGTGTTCTTCAAAAATCTTCATCAGTTTCTTGAACATCTGTGGATGACATGCGATTTTTCTGAAACACTTCTCCTCTCCTTCAAAGTTGTTTTCTTTTTAACATTTTTTTTTCTTTTTTGCCATATTTACTTTTTTGTCATCTAAGGACATTTGGAAATCTTTTAGTCCTACAATTTCAATTACTTTTTATATTTGGTTTCTATTATGAATGTTATGGTTTTAATGTTGTTTTGTTTAGTTTTTTCTCTCTCCTGAAAATGATGAACCACCACCATTTTTAGATCTAAAAATCATAAAAAATGCAAGCAGAATATTTGGCATATACAGAAAATCAACACAGTCCGACAACTAAAACTGAATGGCTACAACCTAAGATTTCACAAATAAGCAGTTTTCAGTAGTTTAACACACAAGCTTGCGAAAATACATGAACATGAAGACAAAAGAGAATGCAAAAAATAATTGATATTGCAGAAATAAAGGATTCCAAAAGGTCTTTACTAAAAAGTGATTGTTTAGTGTCATTAATCAACTGAGTATTTTACTTACAATTGATTTCAACAAAACTGTCATCAACTTCCAGTATTTCAAGGTGCATGATTATTTAAGGTCCTGTTTTAATTTGGAAACTAGATGGGTTTAAGGCATTAAGTGATAGGTAATCTGCAATGAATTCTTCTGTCTGAGTGCTTCCTAATTGTGCATGTTCCAAGCAGCTTTCCTAAGAATATCGTCCACTGTAGGAGTATGCATTGCACGGAAACATAATGTCCTCACAAGTCCACACTGATAACCTGCTGTTAGCCACAGAAAACTATGGCAATTTGGATTCCATGCTACCTACAAATAGAAAACAAAGATACATTTTATTTTTCAGCATATAAATGCAGTAATAGTTCAAATAAATTACAAAATACAAGAAAATATAAAATACTGCCAAAATATTACGCTCTTTTGAGAAATATAAAAGCAATGTTTTAGAACAGGAAAGGAAAGACATAAATATGTCAGAAGTTTATAGCAAAAAAGGTACATATTATAATAATTGTTTTTCTAAACTATCTGTATTTAAGCTAAGGCTGGAAGTGTGAATCAGCTTTGAAAAAGCTACAGCCAAACTCAAGCCAAGTTTTTTTTGTTTGTTTTCTATCGTGATATATTATTCCTGGAAGTATTAAGCTAAATTACCCAAATATTCATTAGCCTTCTCTAAAATTATTAATCATAACTTGCTGTGTTACAAATCCTTTAATTCTGGGCTACCAGTTAACCACATTATAGAATTAGATTTGTCTTAATAATTTAACAATTATAATGTAAAATTCCTTTACTTTGGTTAAAAACATTTTAATTACTCCAAGTCATTACATTCTGCAGTGCTAAAAACTAACTTAGAGACCAAAATAGAACCTATTAATATTCAGGGCATTCAGAATAAACTCTTATTCGTTAATGAATTTTCTATTGAAAATCACTTTGACTTTCTATGTCTACATGAGCATTGGTGCCAGGACAATGAGATAACAATTAGTAAGCTAGAGTAAGTAAGTAGTTATAATAGGCAATATCATATTCATGTAGAGTGGCTATATATGCCAGTAAATGTTTCATCTATCATTGCAGTAGACTTCAGCTAGACTCACTTTGTATTGAGCAAGATTTTGAAGTGGCAGAGATTTTAGTACTAGAATGTAAACTAATTGCAATAGTACTGTATAGTTCTCCCAAGGGAAACCCTACTATTTTCCTTGAAAAACTTGAGGGGCTCTTTAATTTTCTCTTAGCACCTAAATGAAAGTACTCTAATATTTTAATTGGTGGAGATCTAAATGCAAATTTTGACATAACAATTGATAAAGTGTACAAAATTATAAAAACCTTCTCAGGCAAGTAAATTTCAATTGCACAAACAATAAACCCACAAGAGTCTCGGCCTGCCTAGATACCATATGTACAAATATTAATCTAGCAGGAATAACATGTGATTCAGTAGCTTTTTCTTATTTGGACCATGATTTAGTCTGGCTCAAAACAAAAGAGCTTATACCAAGTAGTTAATTGGTGTCAAATTCTAAAACAAAAGATGTGATTTCAAGGCCTATAACAGACAGCAAAATCTTATATTTTAAATTGACTCTATATACAGCACAACTTTCTAACATACTATCAGCTGAGGAAATTTTAAAGATTTTTCACAGCCTTTAAGAATACTTTCAAACTGCGTATACCAGAAAGAAAATGTACTGTCAAAAGAAAGTCATACATAAAAAAGAACACAGTTGGTATACCCCACAACTTGCAGATATGAAAAAGAAAACAACGTATCTAAGTCTATTTAGGAAAGAAAAGACAGATAGGGCCAAGCAATATTATGTAAGTGCAAGAAACAAATATAAACTTGGAATAAATAAATCAAAAAGGCTTCATAACCTTAAAACCATTAAATCATCAGATAATAAATGTAAGGAGGATTCTGTTGCAAGAGGTCACAAAAATGTTATAGAAATTGCCCCACAACGAATTCAATAACTTTTTCATTAATTCAGTAGAAGAAATAAGAGGTAACATTAGGACACCTGGAGAGTCTGCAATATGCTTAATAAAAGATTATAATATAAGGCATAATAACTGTGAATTTGTTTTCTCAAAAGTAACTCCAGAAGTAGTACTAAGCACACGGTGAGTAGATTCAAACAATCAGATAACACTGACATCTATGGTCTGTCAATATACTTAAAAAAGGTTATAGAGTGTATTGTAGATCCACTTACCTTCAGTTTAAACTTACGCCTTGTTCAGGGTGTATTCCCAGATATATCATAAAGTGTCAAGAATTGTTCCAATTTATAAAAAAGGAGAAAATCTCAGGACTAGTTATCGCCCAACATCTTAAGTTCCTATATTTTTAAAAGTACTTGAGTCACTTATGTATGCTCAATTATATATTTTGAATTGAATAATATAATTACTGAATCGCAATTTGGTTTCAGTAAAGGGAAATCAACCACCAATGCAATAGTTTCATTAATTCAAAAACTACTTACATCTTTTGAAAAGAAAAATTGTGCACAGGCCATCATCTGCGACCTAATTAAGGTGTTTGATTGCATACACCATGCTTATCTACTTACAAAATTAATTTCCTATGGAATAAGAAGCACAGCTATTGAGTTTTCAGATCCTAAATCAAAAGCAGGTGGTTTGTATTACAAATGAGAAATCTAAAATAGTCAAGATAAAATGCGGTGTACCACAGGGTTTAATTCTTAGACCATTGTTGTTTCTAACAATGACCAAGACCTTCCACCTTTTGTTATATCTGACACTATTTTATATGCTGACGATACTATGGGGTAAAAGGAGTGTCCTTGAATATATTTAAATCATACTTCAATGATCGAAAGCAGAAGGTAGTAATAAGAGGTAAAGAGTCTCAGGTTGTTGAGATACGAGGGGCATACTGAAAGTCATGAGCAACACTGTTTTACAATCTTAATATTTATTTTTAAGCCAAACCAAATACATCATCATAATCTACAGACTTTCTTTCACTTTTCGACATAGTCCCCATTGTTTTGCACACATTTTTCCTATCGTTCTACAAGTTTGAAAATGCCCTTGTGATAGAACTCCGTTCCAGCTGCCCGCAGACCTTGACGCACTGCTTTCCAAATATCCTCCAGCATCTCGTAGCATTGGCCACGCATCTGCTCCTTCACAGAACCGAAAAGATGGTAGTCGGAGGGTACCAAGTCGGGACTGTAGCAAGGATGTGGAAGAGTTTCCCACCCTAATGCCCTGATCTTCTCCTTAGTGGCACGGGCAGTATGTGGACGTGCATTATCCTGTTGAAGGATGATCCTCTTTCCAGGGTGTTTATCACGCAAAGCCCGATGGAGCTTCAGAAGTGTCTTGATGTAGCGGTCAGAATTTATGGTTTGTCCAGGTTCAAGAAAGTCAACCAGAATGCAACCTTGTGCATCCCAAAAGACACTTCCCATAACTTTTCCTACAGACTGCACTGTCTTCGCTTTCTTCTTCGATGGTGAATTCAAGTGGTGCCATTCCATACTCTGACGTTTCGTTTCTGGCTCATAGTGATGGAACCAGCTCTCATCTCCAGTCACAAATCACGTCAAAAATTCATCACCTTCATTATGAAATCTCTGAAGAAGGTTTTGTGCAATGGTTCTTCTCTGAAGTTTGTGGTCTTCAGTCAATAAACAGGGGACCCAACGCGCACAGACCTTTCGATAACCCAAGCTGTGGATCATTTCTTGCACTGCACTATGTCCTATTCCAAGTTGCACAGCAATTTCATTCACAGTGAAACACCTATCTCCTGTAATGAGCTCATCAACTCTTTCCTTGTTGCGTTCTGTAGAGGCAGTTCGAGGACGCCCGCTACGAGGCACATTTTGCAGACTCGTGTTTACATCTTTGAAATGTTTCATCCATCTTCTAACACTGCTGGCACCCATGCAGACACCTCCATACGCACGTTGAAGTCTGAGATGAATTTCAGGAGCAGATTTTCCTTCTTTCACAAGGAATTCAATGACAGCACGATGTCAAAACGAAACATCAATGTCAGCCATTTTTCAAACACAGTCTGTGGTCACGTGTTAGAAGCTAATGACGTCACAATATGTCAACATGTGGCTTAAAGTCTGTAGATTACGATCCTGCAATTCGTTTCGTTACATTGTTGAAATTTAAATTTTTACAATGGGTTGCTCGTGACTTTCAGTATGCCCCTCGTAGATATCGGAGTACCACAGGGTTCTGTATTGGGGCCAGTATTATTTCTAATAATGATGAATGATGTTCAGAAATGCTCAGGCTCTCATATGGTTGCTTATGCAGATGACACAACTTTCCTCAACATAATCAATGATTTGGATTTACTTGCACAGTCTGTAAGCTTAAAAATGCAACAGGTGAAGAAATGGTTGATCTAAATGGTTTTACCTCAATGAAAACAAGACACAAAATATTTTGTTCACACTAAAAAAATGCAAGGGTAAATTTAATACAGCTGAAGGTGTAAACTGCTGGGGATAAATATTGACAATAATCTCTCTTGGAACACACACATTGACTTTGTAGTAAACTATCTCGTACAGTATTTATGCTAGCTAACCTGAACAAATTAGTGCCAAAAGAATACGTAAGGGCGGCCTATTTTTCTTTTTTCCAAAGTATGTATAGATATGGTTTAGTACTATGAAGTAGCAGTTCAAGGAGTTCTGAAGTACTTGGTATTCAAAAGAAAGTTGAGAATGTTAACTTCTTCTCATAAAAAACAGCATTGCAAACCTCTTTTTAAGATTGCCGAAATTCCCACACTTGCTAACTTATATGTATATGATGTTCTAGTTTATATTGAAGAAAATGTAGATATGCACACAAAAAGAAATGAAATACATACATATCATACAAGAAATAATAATAAAATAGAAATGCCTTTTCAGAGACTCCAGAAAACAGCCTAATTTTATAAAACCATTGGAATTCAACTGTATAACAGCTTGCCCAATGAAATAAAAAATTACAGTCTAAATAGATTTAAAGACAGAATGTATAAATGGCTGATAGAATACGCATGCTATAGTGTACATGAATGTCAAAATGAAGTGTGTCAGATGTCTTGTGCATAGCCTATAAGTATATAATTTCTAAGCTCTATTTAGGATATAGGACAAAGTGTATTGTAATTTATGTAATTACCTAATGACGGATAATAAATTATTATTATTATTATTATTATTATTACTACTACTACTACTACTACTACTACTACGACTACTACTACTACTATCTTTTTTAATTTGAATAAAGATTTTCAGTCACTTAAATCTACAGCAGAAAACTGACTGATCCAAGCCGATAAATGGTTCAAAGCTAACAGGTTTGTACTTAATCAGGGCAGAACATAACATATGGTTTTTAATTGCAGGCATGCCCCTATAGCCAATAACTCTGATAATTTAAATTTTTGGGTGTTGTAATTAAATTATCCTGGGCATCACATATTGATCACATAATGTCATAACTCTCCTGAGTTAAATAACTGATTAGAAATTTCAAAAAGCAAGTGCCTGAGATACATATTTGATCAGCATATTTTGCCTTTTTCCAAAGTATTATAGTGTATGGCATTTTACTTTGGGATAACAGCTCATATGTTTCCAAAATACTTTTACTTCAGAAAAAGAGTATTAGAATAATGTCTGATGAATCAAAGCTAGCTCACCGCAAACCGTTATTTATTAAATTAAAAATAATGACAGGAATAAATCTGTATATGTACGCTGTAGCACGTACATAAAAAGCTGAACAACACAACTAGTAATAGAGAAGATATACATTCCTATAATACAAGATCATGCCAGCACATTGATATTCCATATTGTAGACTGACTACAACTCTCAATCTTATTTAAATGGAGGAAACAAATATATACTTGCAATAAATAAATCAGAAAGGCTTCATAAACTTAAACAATTCTTGACATTTTAATATATCTGGGAATACACCATCAACAAGGCATAAGTTTAAACTGAAGGTAAGTGGGTCTACAATACAATCTATAACTTTTTTTAGTACATTGACAGACCATAGATGTTGGTGCTATCTGATTGTTTGAATCTACTCACCGTGTGCTTAGTACTACTTCAGGAGTTACTTTTGAGAAAACAAATTCACAGCTATTATAACTTATATTATAATCTTTTATTAAACATATTGCAGATACTCCACATGTCCTAACGTTACCTCTTATTTCTTCTACTGAATTAATGAAAAAGTTATTGAATTCGTTGTGGGACAATTTCTATAACATCTTTGTGACCTCTTGCAACAGAATTAATCAGACTCTATCCTCCTTAGATTTATTATCTGATGATTCAATGGTTTTAAGGTTATGAAGCCTTTCTGATTCATTTATTGCAAGTTTATATTTGTTTCTTGCATTTACGTAAGATTGTTGGTTTAGGAAGCAGTAATAGCAGTACTTTGTACAAATCAAATAAAACTGTTAGAGTTGGCCTGTTTTGCTGACTACATTGTACCTCTACAGTATAAACACAACTTGCAGGAACATTAATTTTAAGAGCAAGTATGCAGTCAATCACTGTGGACTGCAAATTATACAAGTTATGGTAATGTAATAATTTCAGTTTCACACACTAAGGTCCTACTACATCACACTGTTCATGATTTAGGGTTAAATTCTTCACATGGCTTCCTTTTGAAGGGAAGCCAACCTGGTGGTCCCATGTAGTAGACTTATGGCATATAAAAGAACTTCAAGCCTGATTAAGAGGACTAAGCAAAATTAAGTGGTCTTTCATGCCCAATATAGAATGACTTGCTGAGAACCACACAGTTAAAGAGTGTCCATAAATAAAACATAATTTCAATTTCAACACTGCTCATGTTCACTGAGGAATGATGAGTTTACATCCTGTTCTCATCTCTATCACTATTGGCACCATCATCTTCAAAATCTTCTAATGCATCTATATAAAACTGCAATACTCTATAGATTTTTGCTCATTTCCAAAGGGAGTCTTCAATAAATTTTCAATATCTGGCAATTTCTTCTTATTGGCATTAACTCCTATGGTTACAATCTAGCTAAATAGTTTCCATGGTCTTCCCTTAGAATGAGTTGATTAGCTCCAACATCTACAATAAAATGTGGCTCCCCACAAATATCTATCTACTTGCTTCTTGTTCTGGCTAAAGTGACTGAAGTGGCTTGTCATCTAGATTTTAATCAAAATTCAAAATTATATATTTGCATCTTGTACTACTAATTCCCATTATACCCGATCCAAAATCTTCCGTGAAGTTGCAGGAGCATGCGCTGCTTCTCCTGTCATTTCCCCTAACCTTTCTGGCTGCCCCTTTTCTCCCTCTTTCTCTCACTCACTCAAAAAACTACAACCAATCATAAAAGGCAGTGTTTTCAATTCCCCTTGAAGAGCATGTTGGGTAGTTATTCTATATACCTGTTATAGACTTCCTTTCAGATTCTAAGATTTGAATTTTAGCTCTCCCCTGGTAAAAAGTAAACACATACCATTATGCTGTGTATTTAGTTGTGTGGAAGGGATTTAATTTAATTAAGATTTTGTCGTAGAAATATGCTTCTTAATATTTAGTTAAATTAATTTTACTTATTAAACCAATGTGTTCAGTGATTTTTACTTTCTCCATACGCACTATGTACATAGTGTATAGAGAAAGTATTGCACTCCACCAAAAATTTGATACCGAGATTTCACCGGAAATATATGTTTTAGGGTCCGCAATATCCAAAAAAAGCATTTTCACAAAAAGGTCCATGTGTGTGTGTGTGTGTGTGTGTGTGTGTGTGTGTGTGTGTGTGTGTGTGTGTGTGTGTCCGTGTGTCTGTGAACACGATAACTTAAAAACGAAAAGTTGGTAAAATACCAAACTTGGTATTTAAGTTTAGTATCTTCCAGGGATGCGACACGAAGATTTTGAGAAAAATCCCCCCATCCCCAACTACCCTTTACATGGAACTTTTTTCGAAAATTTTGATTTTCTCAAAAATGGCTCTTATGATTTTGATTAAAATTTCGGATATTAAACATATTTACCTGACAAATGAAATGTATAGCTTGAATTTTCTGGGAATAGCCTCTGAAGAGTAGTTTATTCTGGATGAATTTTACTAAATTTTGAATAACTGCTAAACCGTAAGAGATGGACAAAAACTTACTACACAAAAAATGTAGAGCACATTAAAATACACAATTTATGTTATATACATTTTTTTCGTGGAGTTCGTCGTTTTTGCGACATTCCTTATTTTTGGTTTCTGCTATGAAAAACGTATACTTTACTCATACTGGAACTTGTCAACTCCTATCCATATAAACAAAGGAACTTCATTGACATAGCAAATAGCTTTTGACTATCACTTTAACCTATGGTTGTCCCTTATTTCGTTTCTACTTACAAGGATGCGAGTAATAAGACTATTTCTGCTAATTTTTTCTGATTAGCATAAAGTAAATAGAAGTATAAGCTTTTTAAGAATTATTTGTTGCAGGGATATGGAGAAAGTCATGTGAATGGTACACATCAGATTTTTATTAATGAGTCCAGAAACTGACACACTTTGCAGTATATTAGAAATGTCATTGTGACAATGGTGGGAAGAAGCTAAAAATGACTCATTAATATTTAATCAACCCACTCATTTTTCAGAGTCTGTTAAAAAATAAAGAAAGTCAGAGCAGTCCTATCACCTACATTTTAAAAATACCTGGTATGGAGAATACGTGTGTTTATGGAGTAGCATTTTTATATAAAAACCTTTCTGTTGGGCTTGTCCTTTATTAGGAGTAAAAAAAAAGCATTTGGAATATTACAGGATTTGGAGTGTTTGTGAACTTCATACAAGATTTTCATTAACCTGGAGATTCGAGAAAACATTAAAAATGTATATTACAATTGAAGCATGTTGAAAGGAACTGAACTCAATTCAAGATGTGTTACAGGAATCAGCTGTGGTAAGCATTAAAATATGTAATAAAACTTTGCATTCAAAGATGATCCTTATGACAATTATTATTATTAAGACTATTCTATTTTTAGTACAAAAACTTGAATAGTAAAAAATCAGAAATGAACTTGCACCTTTTACCTACTTTTTGACATAGTCACCAACTTCAACATGTTTGTCCCATTGTGATACGAGTTGCAATAAGACCTGTTTGTAGAAGTCCATTTCCCTGGAGTATAGCCATCTGCAGACTTCTGATTTCACTTCCACATCTGTTGCAAAGCATTGCTCGGCCAGGAATTTATTCATGGAAACAAACAGATGAAAGTCCGGCAATGCAAGGTCTGGACTGTATGGTGAATGCTGGAGCACCTCCCAACCAAATTTGGTGACTTTCTGACTAGCAGCAGCAGCAACAAGGGGGGCAAGCATTGTTATGAAGAAGTTTGACATTGTCAATTAATGTTGTGGCACTCGTGACCAAAGTTTTAATGTAGGCTGCAGCATTCCCATGTTCAGCAAAATCCACCAATAAAACACATACGTATCCCAAAACACTGTCACAAGCACTTTCCTAGAAGATTGAGTCACTTTGAATTTTTTCTTTACTGGTGAACCAGTATGTTTCCCTTCCATAGTTGCCTGTTTTGTTTCGGGCATGTAGTGGTATGCCCACGACTCATCACCAATGATGATTCCTTTCAGAAAGTCCTGCCCTTCTGCGGAGTACCGCGTGAATCAAGCTTGTCATCATTTGCTGGCCCTTGTGGTTGTCTATCAGGTTCTTAGGTGGCCAGAGAGCACTAACTTTATGAAATTTGAATGTGTCATATACAATATCATACACTGCACCATAGGAAATGTGAACTGTTGCGATAAGGTTTGCAGTTGCCAGTCGTTCAAAATTGCCACCCCAATGCCTCTAACATTCTGCGGGGTTGCGGCTGTTACCAGCCTCCTGGAGCATAGTGAATCACTAAGGTTCACATGGCCCTCTTGGAAGAATGCACATCACCTGGAGACATTGTTATGGTCCATACAAGCCATGCATATCTGATTTTCACCCTGTTTATATCCTTTGGCCCACAAATATCGAACCCACCTCTCTGCTCTTCACACGAGGATAAAGTAACATGTGTGCCATCTTTTTTGAGTTCATGCTTCTCTTGCTAGAGCAGCACATGAAACAAAAAATACCCTCTGTAGTGAAAACTTCAAACTATGTCTGTGTGAAATTGCAACATTCCAGCTGCAATACCAGGGCAAAAAAACATTATTGTGCGTTAATTTTCTATCTACCCTCATATAATATACAGCATTTTAATAAAAATCATTAGTGCCAGTTTTGAGAAAGTCAAAATTATAAAAAATTGCCCATCTAAAGGTTAGTTTATGGTGGGGGTATTTTCCTGTAAACCTACTTGTTGCATCCTTGGAGGACACTGAACATAAATACCAAAGTGTATTACTTAACATAATTCATGTATATGAGTTATGCTGTTCTCTGAAACATACATAGATACAAAAATGGACAATTTTCTAAAAAATTAGGGGTCTCAATTGCTGGTGAAATCTCAGACATATTTTTGGGTGGAATGCAATACCTTCTGTACCTACTCTGTACATTGAATATGCTAGAGAAGGTAAAAATCTGATCTTCAGAGAACTTTTTCTACCGATGCAGCAGCAAACTATTCTTACAAAAGCTTAATTTTCTATTTCATGCATATCAACATAAACATTAGCAAAAGTGGTTTATTTATTACATTTCTTGAGCAAGAGCAACAAGAATATAAATAGGCTAGAGCAATTCAAATCTTTTAAAAGCTGGTTGCTATGTGAATATACTAAAAGCCCACTCTCTTTGCCTGACAAGGATAAAAAAAAATACAAATAAGGGCTTCCAATTTGAGAAAAGTTTAAGCATTGGAAAATTTAAACTTATAACAAGTAATATCTCGGAAATGGTTCGCTACACAACAAAAATACATTATCTGACATAAATTGTGTCTTTTGACGAAATTTCCATATTTGTATTATAAGTTTTTGTTTATCTCTTATGCAAAAGTCATTTAGAAAGAGAGGAATTCAAAGGCCAAGCTCAGGAAATTTAAGATATACACATTTTATTTTTCATGTGAACATATTTACTACATAATATTTTAGTTAAAATCTGAACTATTTTTGAAAAAATCAAAATGTTTGAAAATCTGTCCATGTAAATGGCAGATTGAGGTGGGGGATTTTCTTGAAAATTATTGTGTCACATCCTTGGAAGATGTTGAACTTGTTATCAAGCTTGGTATTTACATTTTTCAGTTATGCTGGTTACAGACACACAGATCTTTTTCTAAAAATGCTCCCCCTCCTTCCCCATGAGATGAAAAGAGGGAAGAAGGAAAATGAAAAGAAACAAGCAGAGGACAAAAATCATGTACAAAATCATGTACAGGATTTAGCTAATGTTGCAGACAATGTAGCCCATAATTATCTCTAATGCTCCTAAAATAACTTCCAGCTTTAGAGTGCACAAAGGTCTTAGTGTAGAAGTGGACATATATGATGGACATCTACCAAGTGTCTTAATGTAGAAATGCATTGCTTGCAGAATGGATTCAACTTTCATCCCTTATAAGACATCTGAGGTTGTTACGTTTCACCTAATATCAACAAAATCACTTTTTTATTCCAAAATATGGCCGCCCTGCATGTTTGAGTTTGTTGGGAAATTGTGGAAACAGGTGAAAAATTAGGTTCAATATGTAATCAGTTTGAACTAATATGAAGATAATTTGATGAAAAGTTATGATAACAAAGAGCAACATACTATTAAGTAGCAATTACTCAAGGGCAAAGATTGAATTTCCAGGCAAAGTGAACAATAGAAAGAAATTGAAAATATTGTCATGACCTCCACATGTAAACCCAAATCTTTGTTAATAAAGCAATATTTAATGATGGTATATAAACTTTTACTTCATTAATTTGTCCCACACCTCTCCAAAAATACAATTAATATAAAAGCAGAATTATAAGAAAATATCCACTGTTAATGACAAGACAATAACCATCATGTATTTAAGATAGTAAATCAGTTTTCTTTAAAATACGAAAAACATGTGAAGGTTTTAGGCATTTAATAGATGTGTAGCAGGATGGCAAAGAACTTGCTGTGCTATGTTGCTGCCAGGTAGCAAGGGCCAGGCCATGACTAGAGATTAGATTGGTTGAGAATGCATTCTGAGGTTCTTTAGGCCAGGAAGTCACTGAACATAGAACTTGTCAAGGAAATATGCATGTATACATATGTTTATATACTACTAAAAACTAAAAACAATGTATAAAGCTCTAGTGCTAAAAGCACAGGTTACAAAAACAGCAGAAACGAGGACTAACAATAAAACCATTTCTTCTAATGCTTATCTTGATTAGCATACAGTAGAAGAAGAATCAACTTTTGTAAGAATAGTTTTTGCAGAATTGTTACAGACCACATGATGGAACACATTAGATATTTTACTTTCTCTACCATGAATGTACACTGTAAGTACTTAGTAGGTAGAGAAGGTATTGTATTCTACCCGAAAATTTGATACCAAGGCTTCATTCGAAATATATGTTTTTAGACCCCCTAAATAAAAGCATAAAAAAAAAAGGAAAGAAAAAGAAAAAAAAAAGTTGTGCAAAAGAACTGAAGAAGCCACCAAAATCACGACTTTCATTTAAAGCATAAATGAAGTCTTTGAGTTTTAATCAAGCTAGGCTCAAATTAAAAATGAAAAGAACCATCAGTGTTTTAATATCTTTATTTTTATTAATGTAGATCTTGTTAAAACACAATTTATGTTAGCTACTTTTTTTTTTTTTGTATAATTAACCATTTCTGAGATATGCCTTGTTATTGGTTTTAATTTTCCAGTAATTAAGCTCTTCTCAACTGAGAAGCTATCATTCATGTTTCTTTTGTTTGTATATCCTGGCCATCCAAAGAGAACCTAATTTCAATATGATCTTATGATTGCCAGCTTTTAAAAGATTTGGCTATTGCTTTAGCCCAATGTATTTTCTTATTCCTCTTGATCCTACATGGAAATATATTATAAAATCATTTCTGTTAGCATCTATCTTGATCTGTGTGAAATCGATGGAACATTAAGCTTTTGTAAGAATAGCCAATTGCAAAACTGGAAGAGAAAGTCATGTGAGAGTAACACATCTGATTTTTACTATAATAAGGTCTAAAACTAGAGAAGACAAAGCTTATCTACAACAATTATTTGCTAAGAGTATTATTTCTGGCTCTCAATTATTGGCCTGGAGGTTTCACTATGAATAACTTCTGAAATCACTTTTTTGTTGCATTATGTAGAAGAATATAGCTCATTCAGGAATCTAACATTCTCCAGCAATATTCCATAAAATTCAGTGCATGAAATATCATAAAAATGAATCTAGTTATAATTAACTCTTTAACAGTTTTCAAACTAAACCTACTTTTTCTAGCATTGCACAAAGCATTTGTGATAAAATATACTCCTTTTACAGCAACATTAGTGCCGGGTAGAGCTAGCACTAACATAATACTGAGCAGTTGCAAAATTTTCCAGCAGATACCCTGGGATGGAAGGAAGTTAAGAACAAAAGACCACTTTTCACCAACATGCTTGGAAATTAGAGAGGTAGAGTCAGTTCATGGTTTTTCACTTCACATATTTTTTTTAAAATAAACAAGAAAATTCAAATTCTTTAGGTAGATTCTCTTGCAAAATACTTATCACATATAACTTTCATACTTTGATAGTTTTCTAACATCCTCAATTTCAATTTCCTTATCCTATACATGAGTAATTTTGAAATATGCATCACTGATACATTCCCACATATATACAAAAAATGGTATAGGTATGTAGATGACATCATTGCCTTAGTTCCAGAAAACTCATAAACGATGCACTCAAACTTCTTAACTTGCAAAACAAGTCCATTCAGTTCGAGACCAAACAGGAAGGAGCCCTGCCATTCCTAGACATTAGAATAATAATAACAAAAAAACATAGCCTGACATTTGGAATATATAGAAAATCCACCAATACAGATAACCACATAAAGTTTGATAGCTACAACCCTACAACACACAAATATGCAGTCCTGAACAGTTTAACATATAGACTAGTACACATTCCCATGGAGAAGAATGAATACCAAAAAGAATACCAACAGATACTCCAAACAGCTACCAACAATGGTTTCCAAAAAAGTGCAGTAGACAAGAGAATACATAAATATAAAAAACTGAATCGCATAACACACACAACCACCCTACAGAACCCCAGTGGCCAACCTCAATTCGGAAAATCCTACAGAACCCCAGTAGCCAACCTCAATTCGGAAAATTCACCTATCATCCTTGGGCACACAACAAACTTCAGAAAATATTCAGGAATTATAACATCACCTTAGCTCCAAAAAACAACTACAGCATTCAGAAACTGCTGTGCAGAAATTTAAAAGATCCTATCCCTGCATACAAAAACCGGGAATTTATGATTAAATGCTCAGACTGTAATCTGGTGTATATTGGAAGGACAAAGAGAAGTTTTTGGAGACCAGATTAAAGGAACACATGAGAAACCTAAAAGACAAACAAATAGAAAAATCAGCAGTTACCCATCATTTTTGGACAACAGGACATGAAATCACACCGAATATAGAACTATTAAAACCAGCTTATAAACCCACAGAATTAGATGTCTGGGAGATCTACATCATGAAGAAAAAGAGCCATATCATGAATTTTGATTTGCCACCATACAGCAACCTCTGGAAGTTCATAGATCCAGCAACAGATGCCTCCACAATTAATACACCACCCCCAACTTTTTTTTTTGGGTAATGTTTAACGCCTGCTTTAACTACTTATGGCACCACAGGCGGTGACACTGATGATACATGAATGAAGATGCAGCATCGGTGGAATGTGATGGCAGGGGAAACCAGAGAAAACCCGCCCCAGCGCCGCTTTGTCCACCACAAATCTCACATGCGGTCGCTTGGGATTGAACCTGGGCCGTCTAGGTGAGAGGCAAGTGGTTCAACCACTCGGCCACGGCGCAGCTACCCCCATCGTTGATGCCAACAAAGAAAGATTTAGTCGGAATTAAGGGCTGAAAATGGGAACAGCTGTTACCCTAAACCGGTCCCCAGTAAGTGAAAATAAGTGATGTTTGTGTTACAAAACCGGCTCAAATTCTTTTATTTTTTATTCCTTATCAGTGTTTATAACTCCTCCAAAACCTCATTTGCTGACATATCTGCTGCTTCAATAGTATTTATTGATGAAAGCAGTTTCAGTTTGCTCTGAATAAAACAGAACCAGAGCAATGATACAGGATCACCGAAGAAATATTTTAAGAATGCAGGACATTTGTTTTGAGACAAAAATAACATTTTGGTCCCTTGTAAACAGTCATTTAATAGATGTGTAGCAGGATGGCAAAGAACTTGCTGTGCTATGTTGCTGCCAGGTAGCAAGGGCCAGGCCATGACAGATTAGATTGGTTGAGAATGCATTCTGTAGGTTCTTTAGGCCAGGAAGTCACTGAACATAGAACTTGTCAAGGAAATATGCATGTATATGCAGTAAAAACCTGTTATATTCTGGAATCCAATCACCTTTAGCTGAATGCCATTACTTGGCACAAAATATAGGCACTGGTATCAATTTTACATATTTTTTTTTTTTTTGGTAGTGTTTAACGCCCGCTTTAACTACTTATGGCACTTCAGGTGGTCATACTTTTTGTGATTGCTAGTGTCCACCATAACTGAAATGTACTTAGAAAATTTCAGCTCCTCACAAATATAAATGCACTGCATATAGAGCTAACAATTTAACTGTAATAAATTTACATTTTATTCTGGAACAAGTAAACACCTTTTCAAACAGCTTCCTGATGATCATAGAGTACAATCCATTGACCTGAAGGAATGGCTGTTTCTCTGCATGGAAATCTAGCAAACGTTCCTCAGCAGCAAGAACTATTTCTTCATCTTTTATAATGGCACTATTCTGATGATTTATAACAAAAGACATTACTATGAGACTAAACATTTGCTTGAAACATCTGGCTTGTGTTTCTTCACATGTGTTGTACAATTTCAGATTGGCCATTGTGGTTAGATTAAATAAAATGTATTTATTTATTATTTTTTTTGAGGGGAGTTTAATTCCTGTTTTATTTTTAACCTTTGGATGTTAAAAAACTACTTTTACACAACTTGCAAAATAGTTTCATACTTTGCTGTTCCAATTGCTGCAATGGAAATTCAACTTTAATTTTTCCAGTAAAAATACACTTTCTTTACACATTTTTAAGAAAAACCACAGTCACCATTGGGGTATGTCTTCTCAAAATAATTATATACTGCCAGTAGCCTGTATTTTTATAGGAGAAGTACTAGATTATATTAAAAGAGAACAAGGAAAAATAGAATCAAACATTGATATTCACAACCATAACACATGAAGAAAAAATAATCTCCATGTTCAGATCCACAGGACGGATATTTTAAAAAGTAGCCTCACAAATATAGGCATCAAAGTCTATAATAACTTACCAGCAAAAGTAAAAGAACAACTAAATATAAAGCAATTTAACAGGGAGATTAGAACCTTTCTATTGCAACATATATTTTACTCCTTAAATGAGTTTATGCGCATAGATAATTAATGTATCTAGTAAACAGTTAATGTAAATGTAAATTGTACAAGCAGAATTTTGAAAAAAAACCATATTCTTTACCATGATCTTTGGTGAATAAAGTATGTTATGTTATTCGCATAAAATAATGTACCTCACTCCTATTTGAGTAAAGCAACCTGAAGCTATAAGCATTACACCAAGGAAGCAGTATTATACACTACCAAACAAAGAACTTGAAAACGTGTCATGTTCAGTTTGGGTATAACCACATATTTTGTTCCCTATTTGGTTGTGCTATACATTACTTAAAAACAAATTATTTAAAATATGTATATGGGGCAGTTAATGAAATGCTGGAGAATATGCATCTTGTATGTATTTTGTCTGGATAATGGAACACTGAAGCCAAATAAGCGAGATCCAATAAAATATGGAACAGCTGGTCACTCAATTGTGATTGATGTTTCCTCCTGTATGTTTTACTGTAGAAACCTGACAACATGGATTGAATCCTTCATTTTAGAGCAATGAACATATTGGATTCCATCTGAAGGTACCAATCAAATATGCTTTCATTACTCCATAATACCTTGGAGAAATCATATAACATCCAACTGAATTATTGTTTGGCAAAAGCAATTGACAAATTAATGAAAGGCTTTCTGGCAGGGTCAGTGAGCACTCAGAATCTTGTCTTTCAATAAACAATTTTGTTGTAGGAACATGGTTTCACACTCCATAGTTTTGCTTTAACCCTTCGTTAGGTGCATGGACGACAGGTTAGATTTTGTTTGTCAGTATTAACAATGCATCCTTTAAATCAGGATCCCCAAGTTGAGTCAAGGTCGTTTGAGGGCGCGTGGGGCTGAACATTACACTCACTGTGGGCCGCACAGCTACACAGTCCAGTATATCCGTGTAGTAGTGGTGGTTTAATGCTATATTATTATTAGTACTGTGGTGTCCTACTTACGATGGCTGGTACATCCGCATTGGGAAGACGGCCGTCTACACCTGTGATGTTTCGAGCAGAATGGGAAGAAAACTTTCTGTTTATGGAAGAAAAAGATGCGGCAAAATGTTTAGTGTGTTACAAACTTCTAAACAAAATAAGTAAATATAATCTGCAACGGCATTACTCACTGTCACGCGATTATGATAAATACAAAGACACTGAACGCACGCGTGTTGTTGTAGATCTGAAACGTAAAATGAACAAGGAAGATGTAAATGCTCGTGCTGGTGTTCTTAGAGTGAGTTACAAAATAGTGTAACGTATTGCCAGGAACTCAGTGAAGGTGAGATGGTAAAACAATATTTAATTGATGCAGCTGAAGAATTGAGCCCAGAGTATGTATACGATTATCAATCAGTCAGTTTATCCGCCTCCATGATAACATGTCATGTGGAGGACCTTGCAGACAACATTCGGAGTCAGTTGTCTGAGATAACTACAACATTGATTGCATATTCTCCTGCAATAGATGACAACAACAATATAACCAACACTGCCCAATTTGTCATCTTCATCAGAGGTGTGAATAAAGATCTTAAAATAAGAGAAGAGTTGTTAGATATTTTGCCAATGAAGCATTCTACTACTGGAGCTGATATTTTCAGTTGCATCAAGGGAACAATAGAAACAGTTTGAACTTCCATGGCATAAAATGGTGTCGTTAGCTACTGTCGGAGCACCGGCTATGTGTGGAAAGAAACAGGGTGCTGTCGCATTGGTACAACAAAGAAGGAAAGAATTAAACATAGAAATGGAACTTATACCGGTGCATTGCATTTTACACCAAGAAAACTTATGTGCTAAAGTCATTCGCCTGAGCAATGTAATGGATGTTATGCGAACAATTAACTTCATTAGATCTAAAGGGCTAAATCACAGAGAGTTCCGGGCACTGTTTATTGATATTGTCAGTGAGTATGGGGATTTGCTTACCATACGGAGGTAAGGCGGTTAAGTTGAGGAAACATTCTGCAACGTTTTTTTGCTCTCAGGAATGAAATTGCTTTCTTTACATGGTAAACCTGTTCCAGAACTCCAAGATCAGCTGTGGGTAAATAATTTGGCTTTCCTTGTATATTTAACCTGTTATATTAATGAACTGAATATCACTCTTCAGGGTAGAGAGCACAATATCACTGACTTGTTTTGTACCATAGAGGCATTTAAACAAAAACTACGTCTTTGGGAGCACCAGTTTAGCAATGCGGTAACGGTACATTTTCTGACCCTAACCTCAGTGTTTCAGTGTGTAGAAACCTTGGACTTTGATGAATATATAACCATATTGTGACAATTGCGTGAAGAATTCGAATGTAGATTCCAGGACATTATACCACTTGAGAAACAATTTAAGTTATTTGCAACACCATTTTCAGTGGATATCCTCGATAGTCCTGTTGAACTGCAGTTGGAAGTAATATTTATGTAAAATGATATTGAGTTAAAAGACAAATATCAAAATAGAAAAAGTATAAACCATTTCTACACCTCTGTAAGATGAGAAAGACTTCCTAAACTCCACAATCTAGCAGGAAGAATTTTGTTCATGTCCAGAAATGGAAATGGCGTGTTATTTATGGACGCTCTTTAACTGCTATGGTTCTCAGCATCCCATTCTATACTGGGCATGAAAGACTGTTTAATTTTGCTCAGAGGCCTCACTATCAGGCTTGAGGTTCTTTTACGTGCCGTAAATCTACGACACGGGACCCACGGCTTAACTTCATGTCCGGGACAACCTATGTTTGCGAATCACTATTTTCTTAATGAAGTGTACAAATTCACGTCATAGAAGTCAATTAAGTGATGAACACTTGAAAGCATGTTTGTGATTTGGTAACTCAAAAACAATAGTCCCATGAATTGAACAGTGTTGAAAACAAACAACTTCAAAAATCAGAATGTGAGATGACTAAGAAAGAGCAGTTTTCATAGAGACATTTATTTGAAGAACATTAAGTTTATTTGTATTCTTTATTTCATTGAATTGCAGAGTACCAACAAGAAGAAACGTTTGTCATATTACATTATTTATTTAGTTTATTAGTTTTATACGAGTGTTTGTATTTTGTTAATTGAATTTCCTGCCAATTAGATTTTATTTTGTATTATATTAGTTATCAGTATTAAAGTGTATAAAATACTGCTATCATTATTATGTAATTGACAGTGAAAGTGTAAGTTAATTTACACAATCGTAGTTCCGCCACTGTAGCAGCTCCATTTCATGCCCACAACTGGATGGTCAGGGCTTGAGGGCTTTTACTACCACCCAAGCATGTGGTCTGATGGAGATGCCTGCTCTAAGTGATTGTTGTTCATCTGGCGTGCTAACAATAAGGTCTTGCTATTCTATGATCATTATTCCAAAAACAATGTGGTAATGGTAATATTTTGTCATTTGCAGTGATTCATCTTCACAAGTTGTGTTTACTCAATTCAATAACAAATAAGTAGATTCGAATATATGGCAGAAGCGATTCTTTGAAAATAGAGACAAAGAAGAAAGTAATGATGAAAGTGACCTCAGGGCAATCATATTGCAAACAGCGAACATAACTCAGCATCAGAGTAAGAGGCGAGTGAAGATGAGGCCATTGATTCTAGTGTTGAAGGTGAATCTAGAGATTATTATCTGGCCCGGGATCACTCACAAGGAAATGGACTTGAACCTTGTTATTTGACAATGAGTGTGAAACGATTTCGCTTTCTATTGAGATTTATCAGATTTGATGATATAAGAGATAGAACCATGCGCAGAGAAATAGACAAACTGGCTCCAGTATGGTAAGTGTTTGAACGAATGATAGATTGTTGCCAGTGAATACCTTCTTAACTTGATGAGGAGCTACTGGCTTTTAGAGGAAACTATCCATTTTGACAGTATATTCCTAATAAACCAGCAAAGAATAGTGTAAAAATGTTTGACCTTGTGGATTCTAAAACAGCATATATGAAACTTGTGCAAGTACACAACCTGAAGGCCCTACTGGCAAACAATAGCTCTCAAGACATTGTTTTCCAAATAGTTGAATCTATCCATGGGACAAATAGAAATATCACTGGCTATAATTGTTTTCAAGTATGCCACTTGCTAGAAATTGCTCAGTGAAAAGAAACTCACTCATGTGGGAACATTGAGAAAAAATAAGAGAGAAATCCCAGCCAGCTTCTTACCAAGGTAGGAGAGGAAAATCTATCTCTATTTGGGTTTCAAAAAAACATGACTCTGGCTTCATATTGTATGTCATAGTTTTATCAACCATGCACCATGCCAGTGCAATACACAAAGATACATGTGACAAAAGGAAACCAGAAATTGTGAAATTTTACAGCATGAGTAAAGTTGGAGTCGACTTGGTGGTTTGTTTTGCCAACATAATAACATTGCTAGAAGTACTAGACGTTGGCCCCTTGTTATTTTCTACAACCCCTCTACATTGCTTCAGTAAATGTGTTTTGCATCTACAAAGCCCACCATCCCAAAAAACGAATAAAAAGAACAGAGTTTTTACAAAATATTGCTTGGATGATGATAAAGCTTCAAGTTATGAGAAGAGCAACAATAAACCAAATTCCATCTGAAATTAAAAGGTGAGCGAATGCTTTGCTTGGAAACGAATGCCAGGGAGACAGAGGCCACTGTCGTTAGTGTGGGGGAAGTCAGAAGAAGACCACAAGGAGGTCTATATATTCCAAAAGTATAAGCAACCTCTACCTGAGAGATCTCCTTCAGGATTCATATTACTACTTCACTGAAATCTATAGAGTATTCCTTACGTCATATTATCTTCTTTGTATTTTACAGTAAGTCTGTAAAATAATAAAATGTCACTTGAGAGAGAAGGCTACAAAATAATTGTCAGACTTTTGAACCACTATATAGGCAATTGCTGTACTTTTGGTTCACACCCAGAGAGGTCATCTCTGTTGCACTATGTTACATACTATTATCTGCTTATATTTTTCATTCCAATAAATATTGTGACATTGCCCTTGCTAGATGGCCAAAAACACTTTGGCAAAATACGTGAGTACCATACTATGCCACAGTATCAAAATACAGCACTAAAATTACTTTTTTTTTTTTTTTTAAACTTACTCCTGTAGACAATAACTATTATCCCACAAATCCCACAGTAATTGAATGTTTTATTTGATCTGGTATTAACCAAATAATATTTGAATGAACTCCAAAATTCTAGCTTTCTTTCCATAAGAGAGCCAATAAATTGGCAAACATCATATGTTCTTGCATCTAGAGAAAACCATGTTCAGAATTGACAATATATAGCCTTAAGTTGTCTCTGCTGTTTCATTGTGACAGGCTTGAAAATAATTCTTGCATGGTACTGAATGATCACAAACCTGTTGATTGGACCCCCCCCCCCCCAAGAAAGACCTAAATTCAGGAACTAAAAACTTGAATATATTTGTATTAAAAGCATCTGCATCTATGATAAATTTCTAATCTGATGACTTCAATGTCTGAACTACTAATCCCTCTTACTTTCTATTAGCTAAGCCAGTTGAGAAATAAAAACCTGACACCAGAGGTGAGTATCGAAGTGTTTAATAAAGGTGGGTAGTTTCAACTTTCAACAAAATCTGCTATTTTACACACACAAGTAAGAAATTGTCAAACAATTCTATTTCACTTAAAATCACTAAGAATACGTAAACTATCATTGAAAATATAAAACAAATTCACTTATAATGACCTTAGATTGTGTTATATAAGTTTTACAAGCATACAAATGCTATGAACTGAAACTCATAGTAGTTCAACAGAAATCCCAGATCTGGTAATATGTGAAGAAACAAATCATCTATTCAGTCCTATTTAATTACTAGAGCTGTAACTATTGCTGTTGATGCTCAAATGTTTGCATTTAATCTGAGGATCCAAGTCTGTATACAGGCAAACATTATTTCTCATTTTTCATAAACTTATTGCACTTCTTATATACCATATAAAGTTTTGTTTATTTAATGCATTGATTAAACTCTGCTCCTTGCAAAATATGAAGGATAAGAAGTTTCTTAGAATAATTTCTCTTAAGTAAACTTAGATTGTTCAAATCAAAACAATATTTAAAAAAAATAAGAAGTTATTTTTGTGTTACACACCAATTAGTACAACAAGCAAATTGTTTCCCTTTCCTGAATTACTTCATGTTTCCTACATAGGTGGTGAAAATGTTTCCTACACATGTGGTGAAATTGTTACCACTAACAATTATGACTGAAAGCATTTCCCTCTACACAGTCTTACCATATATACTGTCACAACTTTTGAGAGTAGTCGTACCTCCTCCCTCTGCCTGCCTGCACATTCCTTTGTTGTGCTATTCAGCACTGAGTCATTGAGAATTCAACTGCAGAACAAGAAGGTTGTTTGTGTTAGTTGCCACAATGGAATGGGGCGATTTTAAATTGTGTAGCTGTAGTAACCTTGCACAAGGTAGGCAAATCCCCAGGTGAGATCTTCAAAATTCTCCAGAAGTTGAAAATAAGCAAGAGGTTCATGTACCGCCTGTCCAGCGCTTCCCTGAGACTGGAACTGTGAAAGGCCGCCATAGGCAAGGAAGACCATGCACTGTGCACACTCCAGAGTTGGTGAAAGCAGTGGCGGCTCGCAACCGAAAAAATCCCGTACGGAGACATTCAGTGATGACTCAGGAACTGAAAATTTCTAAAATGTCTATGTCGCACACATTGCACAGTAACCTGGGTCTATGCGCCTATAAACAGCGGAAAGGGCAGCTCCTCACAAGTGAGCTGAAGCACCAGAGGCTTCTTAAATCAAAACGGTTATTGCAGCGTTATGCAGCAAATGGTCACAGAAGAATCCTTTTCACTGATGAAAAAATGTTCTGTGTTGAGGAGGCTTTCAATGCCCAAAAATGACCTAGTATATGTCAGATCATTTAAAGAAGCTGCTGAAAAGGCTCCAAGGGTCCAGAAGGGCCATCATCCTGCATCTGTCATGGTTTGGTGGGGTGTGAGCTACGAAGGAACCACGGAGCTCCACTTCTGCGAAAAAGGTGTGAAAACATCGGCCCAAGTGTACCAGGAGACAGTGCTGGAGAGAGTGGCCAAGCCTTTCAGCAACACTCTCTTCCACTGGCAAAACTGGAGCTTTCAACAAGATTCAACCCCAGTGCATAAGGCAAGGACAACTCAGGGCACAGGGCTAATGTTCGACCTCAGGTTGGCCTTCTGCAAGTCCGGACCTGAACCCTCTGGACTACAAATTGTGGTCTAAGCTTCAAGAAATGGCTTGCAAGAAGAGACATCTTAATATTGAAAGTTTGAAGCGTTCTCTTAGGAAGACAGCAGCAGATTTCCCACTGGAAACGTTGCTTAATCTATAGATGAGTGGCCACAAAAAATTAAGGTCTGTGTGCATGCCAGAGGTGGTCATTTTGAATAATTATTTGTGAGTTTGATTCTTAAAACATACATGTAACTAATATTATCAGTATATTAAAACATCTCAAACCACATTGTATAAATTGATTGAAAACTTTGTGACAGTATTTATGGTAAGACTACATATAAAAGGAGAGCTTTTACTTACCTGGTTAATTGAAAGGATAGGATATGCATTGACCTCTGAAGGTCTCATTTTATCCGACTGGGACATCCAAGATCTGCTTTCCGGTAGCACCTGGGACATGCTATGCTGGAAAAGTAAATGCAAGGAAACTGTGAATGCTTGCCCAAATATATATAGATGATGGACATGAATGATTCATTGAAAATAAATTAATTAAAACTCAAAATAAATACAACCAAGGGTTAGGTAATGTCTGATCACAAGAAGGGGAGCAATAAGAATGTGCTGCATGAGATTTTCTGCTGTGGTGATAAAGTTCTTGCACACACGCACTGATATACCTTCAACTACATGAGCAGCAAGTCCCACTCTCACCTTCTTTTTATGGTCCAACATTACATACTGTATAAGACTGTAGTCCTGTTTTACTTTCAATAATAATTGTAATTTATTGTAACATTGCATCAAAACTGTTTCATTTTAATGTGGTTCATACCTGGCAACAAGTACTTACATATGTTAAAGCAGCAACTTCATGTAATATTATATAAGTTGAAATTAAACATCTTTGGTAACAAAATATGCCAAAACATGCTTTCCACTTATAAATACAACAGTTTTTGAGGCTCTGACTAATATAATCTATCATTCATTCTACTGCTTCCACAGTTGTTACCGTCACACCAAGCATAGCTTGTATTTATCAAAATTGCTGTAATTTTTTAAACAGTGCTAGTGTACCAAATGCTGCAATACCCGGTGTTTCAAAATGAGTATAAAGGTTTTAAGGCTTTTTAGTATTTATTACATATAAGTTACAATTATAAATCATACATCAAATGATTTTGTTGGGTAGACCTGTGTACATGTGCATGTATGGTTTCCCCTGTCTTCCATTAGGAAGTACTAGTAGTAAAGATGGTGACTAGTAAACCTTAATGTTTTGCAGTTAGCAAGGGCAAAATCTGTAAGTTACAGTGCAACATTCTTTCCATCTTAAGTTCCATTGTATTCCTCCAAGTGATAACAACATTTGTAGAGGGTATCATCATCAGTTTGAAGACACTGATTGTCTTTCTAAAATGAAGAGTAAGGCATGACCAAGATTGACTGAAGGAATGAGAGAGGTTTTCAGGCATAGAGCCAAAAAATCAGTTTGGAAGGCTACTTGTACATTAACAATTCCAGTGATATCTGTGTGGAGAGTTTTAAGGAGATGCTAACAACTACAGCCTTATCATTTTCAGCTGTTATAATCTCCAAAATCTACAGACTACAGTTTACATGTCAAGTTTGCAAACAAAATGTTGCTGCATGAAGATAAAGGTTTTCTGGATTGTAGTCATCTTCAGTAATGAATAAATATTTCACCTAAATAGAAATGTGAACACTCAGTCATCTAATCCCCATGAGATGGTACAGTTATGAGACTACCCAAAACATATTTTTGTGTCATTACTGGGTGAAAAGTTTATAGGCATCTCTTCTTTGGTGAAGCAACTGTAACTGGTGTTTCTTACTTTGATGCACAACTATAGCTCTTTCTTCAATTTGAAGAAGCTGAGTCAGAGAGCTTAATTTGGCAGCAAGATGATGCATTGGTTCAATGGTGTAACTCAGTGTGCAATTGTTTAAACAACATTGTACCCAACCAGTGAAATGGCCAAAAGGGGCCAGATGACAGAGCTTGTTTTGCATGCCCTCCATGTTAATCTGATCGGACACCATGCATCTTTTACCTTTCGGGGGTTCATAAAGGATCATGTGTATACGCCTCCACTACCAGCTGACCTACCTGACTTACTTAACAAGATTCAAGCAGTTGTTACAACAATTATTCCAGACACATGATCAAGGTTTGTGAAGAACTCACGTATCGACTGGATGTATGCCATGAGATGAATGGTGCTCACAATGAACACTTATAGGAAAAACTATATGAGTTGCTCTTTCATTTGATGTATTATTTATAATTGTACATTAGTTAACTGTAATAAATACTACAATGCTTTAAAACCCTTATATCCACTTTGAAACACCATGTAATATGTTTTGGTTGTAATTCTAATTCTGGAAAAAATAAGATTTCCCATTTTATTCTAACAATGAAAATTCAGCAAACCAATTCAAATTTTGGAAATCAGAACTGCCATAAAGAACTCTAAACCAATGCCCAAAACATTCGCCAGAAAACCTCATAAAGAATGAATGCAATATTAAAGCTGCATTGAAAAAAAACTGCAATGCCTTTATCTGAAAGGAAAATCCTGTAACTTACCTCACACTAAACATACCAACAAAATTTTTCTGAGAAAAAAACGTGTCTGGAAACGTAGTGTCTTGTACAAGTAAGGATAATATTAAATATTTCTGAAATTGTGGAAAACAATAAAAAGGTTCATTATGAGAAAGAATTTGCTTAGTAGAGGAAACATGGGAAGTTAATTCCCCCTGCATTTAAACAGAAATACAAACAATAGTAAACGATAATCACAGTGGATATTAAGTGAAGGAAATTTAGCCTCCATTAAAAAATCCAACTAGCATATCATAGCTACTCTCTTTTCTCTGAAGAAGTTCACCTGTTAATATTATCAGCTGAAGCAGAATTTACATGTTTTTATGATGTTTGAAGCAGCAATAATGGCATATAGAACCCAAGGGTACAGATTATGCTGTTTTTTTTTTTTTTTTTTTTTTGGTAGTGTTTAATGCTCTCTTTTATTACATGTGGCACCACAGGTCACGACACTGGTGATGTATGGAATAAAGATGGAGCACCGGTGGAATGCAAAGGCAGGGGAAACTGGATAAAACCTGTCCCTCCCCGTTTTGTCCACCACAAATCTCGCATGCGGTCGCTTAGGTGAGAGACGAGTGGTCTAACCACTTGGCCAATTATGTTGCGTCTTATGATATACATAAATATTGAAAGTATGTACTTCATGAATTCCAAAATAAATAACATAACAGCAAATAACTATCTGTATCATCCCTCATATCAATGTTTTATTTCTTCTGCAATCCTAAATATATATATTGGATAAATTACAGTAACAAAATAAGTAATAAATGTACTAGCTCTTCACCATAAATTCTATTATCATGCCTATGTGCATATATTCTAATCTAAGCACTTAGTTCTGGATCTACTACTTTCTTATCAATTCTTAATACTGAATAATAAGAGCTAAATAACACATATTTGCTTTGTTACACTACCTGTTTAGGGAGCTGATGACGAGAGCATATAAGAGACAGACATGTATGAAGCTACCGGGATCACGTAGTTGTAAAATGGTGTTGAAGTAGAAATCTATAGAGCAAGAATTACCTTATTCAATTATTTGAAAGTACATTTGTGTGGAACCGGAGCTAGTAGTGAAGAGATAGAACCTCTTATGGACAATATTTATGTTGGCAGCATTGCTGATTACTGGTAGTGTAGAAATGAACCCTGGATCGGCATTGGAAGAAATGATGGAGATGATGAAAGACATTAGAGATCTAAAGAAAATAGAAAAAAGAATGAATGAAAAAATGAAAGGAAGAGTGGAAGAGATAAAACCACTAGTGAACAAGTTTGACCGTGAAATCAGAAAGGAGCTAAATGAATACAAAAGTTAACTACAAAGATGGCAAGAGGAATTACAGAAGTGAGATTTATTTTTGGAGTAGAAGAACAGCAAAGAAAAAGAGTAGATGTGGTAGGGGAAACAATTTTCAGAAAAAAATTCTATATAGAATTATTTGGGTGTGAAATAGTGGATGCATTCAGAATAGGGGAAAAAAGAAAAAAAGACCAAAACAAAGACCCATAATTGTGAATCAGGTGCAAATGGAATGTTCTGTCTAGGACAAGACAACAAAAAATGTTATTGAACGGAATTTTGGCAAGCAAGAATGGGAAACAAGATCTATTTTACTGCAGGAAATGAAAAATAAAGGAGGGAGTGAAGGCAAAATTGCATTTGTAAAAGGACTACAGATATGTATGAGGGAAAGAGACAATGACTGAGTAAGCAGATGATGCAGCAATATTCGGTGGAAACAAGACATGTGGGACCATTTGGAATTCGGGCGATAAAAGAGGAGAGATACGGTGTCACAGAGGCTAGAGGTGGGATTAGAGTGA
Organism: Hymenopus coronatus; assembly: GCA_030762935.1. Classification (NCBI taxonomy): domain Eukaryota; kingdom Metazoa; phylum Arthropoda; class Insecta; order Mantodea; family Hymenopodidae; genus Hymenopus; species Hymenopus coronatus. The sequence continues at coordinate 651,839 of JAUKNX010000044.1, read as the reverse complement.
GGAACGTGAAAGGGAGGCTAAAGCTGGGTAGCAGGTGACCTTGGCGACAAAGCGACAGATCTCTCCACCCAAACAGTTCATGGAAGAAGCAAGAAGGAATATAAAAGCAATGCAGGCAGGATTGGATGTGTGGAATGACACACAAGGCTTGAGTGTAGTCATTAGTCATTTTATTCATCCTTTAAAATGTACAATAAAGGACATGTCAATATTTAAATTTATGTACATGATTACAAAGTGTATTTAAAATTTACATTTGTACTCTTCCATGCTATAATATGCATTCTCAATTAAATATTTTTTATTGTGCTTAGAGCCACTGTAATGTTATAAATTTCTTTTATTTGTTTTGGTAATCTGTTATGTAATTCTTTTCCCATGCTATCCATGTCTCTATTATTTAATGTACCTCTAAGTGCTGTTCTGTAATAGTCGTCATTGTTTCTCAAAATATATGTATGTATATTACTATTTTTGGATACATCTAGATCTTGTAAAATTTGCTTTACACTCTCATATATATATGCATGGGACAGTTAAGATATTTCAACTTTTAAAAATATTCCTACAACTGTGTCTTCTATCTACATTTCCTAATATTCTAACTGCCTTTTTTTGGAGTTTAAAGATTTTTTTCATTTCCGCTGCCATAACGTTAACCCACAGTATTGTACCATATTTAATGTGCAAGTATATAAATGCATAGTAAACCTGTTTTACTGTATCATCGTCCATTATTTTCCTAACGTGCCTCATAATATAGGTGCCTTTATTTAGTTTTTTCATAATATACTTTACGTACAGCTTCCAGTTTAGGTGTTTATCGATTATTACACCCAAAAAATTTGCATTCTCAGTTTCTGGGATACTTATTCCATCTATTTCTAATTTAATACTATTTGTAAAACATCTTCTAAGTTCAAAATATATCCATGCTGTTATTTTTACATTTAATATCATGTCTAAACTGGAGTAGTATTGTTTTACAATGGTTAATATAGTATTTGCTTTCTTTTCCACTTCTGACTCAGTTTTAGCTATGCCCTCAGGCAGTATATTCAAAATACAAGATGACGTCCAAAAATTGGGAATAGACAAAAGGCTTACAATGGCAAAAGCAAAATTAGAGTAATTTAGAGTAAATAGGAAAGGAAAAGTATAAGGAAAATTCCCTGGTGGTAGTTATTTGGAATCTGGAGGTTTATTGTACATGATAAGTAAGGGAGATACTATATGTCACAAATGTTAATGGGAGATGCTATTGCAGTGATTGAGAAGAGGCTAACAAAAACAGGGTGATAAGAGTTAACTGATTTTGAATATTATGGAAAATAGGTACCAGAAAGAAAGGGAAAGGTTGATTGGGGGTATTAGTGCTTTTATAAAGAAGGGGAGGGTCTTAAGAGTAATAGAAGAAAAGTGGCTAGGAAGCAAAATGATTTTATGGGTAACACTAAATCAGTAAATTGTGTATAGGGTAGTATCCAATCTGCCAGGGTCATCAGAATTTTATAGTCCTAATATATTTGAAATCACAGGGAAAAATATGGAAGAATTAGAAAAAAGTACCTAATTGTTGAATTTGTGATGTAAGAGAGTTTAATGCCAGAGTAAGAGAAAAACAGATTCATTTGACCAATTTGGAAGGAGATATGAATAAAGAAAATCAAACTGAACAGAGAAGTAGATATGCTAAATATTATAATAAAGCAGGAAGGAAATTAACTAAGTTTAGTAAAGAATATAGTCTTATAATGTGTGATGGTCAAAGGGGACGGGATAAGCTTGCAGAATTTACATTTATAAATGAAAATGAGCAGAGTGTAATTGATTATATATTGTGCTCAAATGGAATTGATAAGCTCCTTGTGGATTTCAAGGTGATAGATGACATTTTAGGCAGTAGCCATTTTCTAATAGTTTTGAGATTGAATATTGATAGTAGTATGAAACAAAATTATACGAGCATAGTAAATTTATACAATGGTTTAAATGGAAGAAAGTGAGGAGTTCTTTAGCCAAGCATTAGGCTCTAGCCAAGGAAGAAAGGTAGAAATGGATATAGAGCACTCACTAAATGAAGGGTAAATAGAAGTAGGAGTAGAACACATGATGTGGAGTGTGAAATGGGCAGGAAAAAGAACGATGACAGAGGAAAGTGCCAAATACAATAGGGAAGGGTGGTATGACGACGAGTATAGAATGATGAAAGAAAGGGTAAAAAGAGAGATAAGGAAATGGAAACAAACTGGAAATGAAGTAGAAAGACGATGGTTTGTATGAGATGCAGGTGCTTATTGGAACAAAAAAAAAAAAAAAAAAAAAAAAAGGAATGGGGTGAAGAAATTAGTTATAAGATACATGTAGCACCAAATACACGGAGGCAGCAGAATAATTTGGTCAATAATTAAGACAATGTGTGAGAAAGAAATGAGTATGAATAAAATCACACCAACTCAATGGAGGGAATACTTGAAAGAATTGCTAATTTGTAATAGTTTAAAGATGAAACAAGTTAGTTTGTTGGGAGAGGCATGGGTTCACAAAGAACAGTTAGACAGAGATATAGAGGGGTCAGAGGTGAATAAATTCAGAAGCTGAAAAAAAAGTGTGCAGAATTGATAAAATTCCAGGTGAATTTTGGAAAGTGTTGTATCAAGATAAGAGAAAGCAAATAATAGTTTAGCTAATATGATGTTCCAGGGTGGGGGAGGGGGGCAGAGATTTATGATAGCTAGAGGAAAGGAACAATTGTACCCATACTTAAAGGAAAAGGAGATATTAATAATCCAATGAATTATAGGGGATAAGTCTACTTTCAGTGTTGGAGAAAGTTTTTACAGGAGTGTTGGCAGATAGGTTACACAAATTGAAAATAGAATGTCAGAATTTCAAGCAGGATTTAGGAAGTGCAAGAGGACTGAGGATAACCTCTTTATAATAAGAACACTAGTAGATGCATATTTGAGCAATAAAGGGGTAGATTATATATATTTTTTACTGACCTGGAGAAAGTTTAGATACAATCAACAGGGACAAATGATGGAACCAAATTAGCTGAAAAAGGAGTGAGTAAAAAATTTATAGGACTTATCCAGAGACTTTATGAAGAAAAAAGCAGAACAGGATCATAGAATGGATACCTAACAAATGGGCCTGAGGCAAAGGTGTAAATTAAGCTCTATTCCATTTAATTTATTCAGTGATATGCTAAAAAGAACTGATAAACAAAACTTACATTGTTCTGTAATCAATAATAGGAATATTCTAGGTCTTCTCTTTGTAGTTGACTTAGTAGTAGGTACAATAACAATCAGAGGACTATCATGTACCATCAAGGCAATAAGTGCATATGTAAAAAAGGGGCTTTAAAACCTAATAAGAATAAATCTAAAATTATCGTTTACAAAAAAGGAAACAAGCTTAGAAAGGATGAGAAATGGTACATAGAGAATAGCAAAATTGAGGTAATACATAAATAGTTTATTTTGGGGTGATGTAGAATGCTAATGTGCAATGGACAGACCAAATGAAACACGTATTAGCTAAAGGAAGATTAGCTATGAGAGGTATTAGAGCATGCTATAACAAAATACCAAATATGAGAGTAATGTGGTTGGAAATGTTATATAAAGTGATCAAAAGAGGATTAAAATATTTATATAGTGGAAACATTGTCAAAAGAATGTTTCTTAGTTCACGAAAGGGCTGGCTGGAAGTTTAATTGTATGTCAACATGAGAAAAATTGTAGAAGAAATAGGAATGGGAAATGTTTGAGATTGGAACATTGGCATGAGAAAGGGTTTCTGGAAAGAAGTGAAAGCACATACTGAGGGATATTGAAAAACAAAATTTGCATTGTAGCTTAAGATATAAACATTTGCCGCAACTAGACAGAAATAAAAAAACAGATTGTGACAAAATCAGATATGTGGACTCGTGTTATAAAGCAGGGAGATAAGGATATGCTTGGGCAAGAACAGGTGGGTTAATATTAAGGGGCCCAGAGGGGATTATGATATTGAGAGAGGGGGGCAGAGGGAGAGAGAGGGGGATATATATGTATTAAGTGTTCCTTGACTGAATCTCAGGATCACATTAATATAATTTTATTTTTTCGTTTATTATTATTATTATTATTATTATTATTATTATGAATTAGTGACCTGTTATAAACTTTGCTTAGTTTTATGCAACCATAATTCTTTTTGTTATTTGTAAAGTTGATTTCAAGCAGGGCTATTAGTCAATCCAATCATTTAACTACACATTATTGTACTTAATTTTTTCTTCTTGATATAAATACATGTGTGTTAGTATTTTGTTGAGACAGACATTTGAGGGGTGGGGAAGATGTGACGGTCAAAGGTAACAGATTTATTTTGTAAGATGGCAACATGCTGGAAGAAGGATAGTAAGGGAGGGGTAAGAGACGTGAAGGACCCTGCCTCTCTCTATGTGGCTGTCCTTTTAGAGGGAAGTTTGTTGATGAGCACAGGAACCACATCTCACCGTAACACCCATGTAAGATTTAAGAAATATTGTAATAAACCCTTTACCCTCTGCATTGCCACAATATTGAATGGGTAACATAGACCAACTCTGTAACTCCAAGATGTTAGTAAGTGACTTACGTCTTAATTCGCACTGAAAGGGTGCATGGCATATGATGGAAGTGTCACTATCAGGTCTCTGGGAGACCAGGTGACTTTTTGGGGTATCTTAGCCTTACCTTAGGCATGTGGTGCTCTTCCTTAGCAGACCAAGAGATTCTCCTACTTATTCATGGAACTAAGATGCACATATCCCAGAGATCCTTTGGGGACTTCGAAAGAATTCTAGATAACAGTACTTCAAAGGCCTCAATTGGGAAACCCATAGCACAAACTCCAGAATTGTTAAAGCTTACAGAGATTATGAGCAATCTTCATCTAAGGAAACAGGTCACTAGAGGAACTTCTATGGGACTTTTTTGGCTACTTTTTTCCCCTGAATTGAGGCAGATGTGAAGCATAAAGGCAAACTTACTGCCCAGAAGGCTTGTTGCAAGTTGTACAAACGTTTCATTCAGGTTAATCTACAGCATAATAGGAGCATTCTAAAACTTCTTGGCCTAACTCATAAGATGTCATGAAGATGGCCTAATAACTTAGATATGAGGTTGTCTCAAAGTAAGTAGTACTGTTTAAAAAAAAAAAAAAACATAAATATTTAAAAACAGTATATTTTGAAAGCTATATTTTATAACCATTTTTCTACCTAATCTCCTTCAATCTCAATACATTTTTGAAATTTATTTTTTACTCCTGTGTCAAACCACTCTCCCACCAAACTGGTTATTCATCTTTCCACTTCTTGTTTTAACTCATCCTCATTAATATAGCGCCTTCCCCCAAGGTCTTGCTTGAGCTGCATAAAAAGATGGTAATACCTCAATGCAAGTTCAGGAGAGTAAGATATCCGACCGAAACAATCCCATCAACAGTGCTCAAACAGGGTTTGAGTTTCATGGGCATCCTGCGGGTGAGCATTATCATGAAAAAACAAAAAACCTCTTTCCCCTCCGTTTGTTTTGAATCGCCCTTCTGAGTTTTCTCAGCAACTCTCAATAGCAAACAGCTGTTATGGTGCCACCGGGCAGGTAATCAATCCACAATACTCCCTTTGAATCTCAGAAGTTGGTTACCATGACCTTGCCAGGCAATTCAACAACATTTGCCTTTTTTGGTGTTGGCCCATCTTTTCTTTTCCACACCATATTCTTGTTTTTTTGATTCAGGCATCCAGTATCTATGTCTCACCTCCAGTCACTATTCGGTTCAATAAACCATCTCCCTCAACCTCAAAAAGCACCTGCAAAAATTGCAATGCAGCATAAACTCTCTATTTTTTGTGTTGTTTAAAAGCACACGAGGAACCCAACTTGTATACACCTTTGATAGATGCAAATTCTCAGAAATGATCCTGTGAAGTGATGAATGGATTATTTCAACATCAAGAGGAAATTAATATAGACTTTCATCAAGCATAAGGCACCAATCGGTGTCCATGATCCTCTGAACCTCGTCAACGATATTTGTAGCATGGGAAATGGAGTGTCGGCTGCTTTGTTGATCATTGCATAATATTGTTCTCCCTTCAGTGAATGCTGATACAAATGAGAAACTACTGGTCTTGGCATAATGTTTTTACTGTATACACTGCACAATGTATAATGAATTTCAGTTGCACTTTCATTTTCTGCTGCCAAAAAAATTGATAACCAAGCAAACTTTGCAGACGGAGGTAGGAGTAAGTGGAGTCTCCATTGTTAATGGCATTATAATGTCCAAGCGGTAAAGGTGAGCTCCTAGGAATTTTATAGTGCTGCCACTACACCCAGACAAAATTACCCTTCGTCTCCAAGACTTTTCCTGCTTACTACACAGATTTAGAAAAATAGTGTAACTTACTTTTGAGATGGCTGTCACAATTATCATTAAACATTGGAATTTCCAAGCTTTAACCTTTTCCCTGATGGCCACTTAAATACGGCATAGCTGTAATAAACTATGCAAGACATTTCAATGCTTCAATGGGCTAAGGATGATATGTAAATACACATTGTATCTTACATACATATTATTTTAATGAAACAAAAATTGTTTTAAAGTTCAAGAGAGGCAGTATAAATTCATGGTATCAGCAAAGTAGACTATGTGAATAGTAGTATTATGGCTTTAAGGCGCACAACTGCATTGGTTATTAGCACCCTAGGGTAAATAAAAGAGCTAAAAGTTAAAAGGAATTAAAACCCCTAAAACAGAAGTACCACACAAGGGTTAAAACCAGAGAGAGAATAAAACGGCTACCAAAGTCAGACTAAAACTGAGGGACTAAAAACACAAGTCTGTAAAAGGCTCCGAGATAAAATTAAACCCTTACTGTACATTCAGCAGCAGTGGAAAAATTTAAAAAGTCCCTCACAAAGACAGGGTTATCGCCCAGAAGGGTGGGGATGTCAGTAGGCAGACACATGGACGCAAACAGCGCAGTAAAAAGTGGCACTCCAATAAAAGATGACACACCGTCAAAGGCTTGTTACACGAAGCACATTGAGGTGTGGGATCCCCAAGTAAAAGATGCTGGTGACTAAAACGGCAATGTCCGATATGCAGTCAAGCTAAAACCACCTCATCGCAGTGACATGCATGCGAGGAAGTAGGCCAGGGGATAGGAAGGGACTTGACAGCTCTCAGTTTGTTGCCATGCACCCCGGACCATTACACGAACCAGCGCGAAAGAATGGCCCGGCGCAGGTGAACACGAACATCACCTGGAGGAACGGTGGTGCTAAAATCATTAGGCAATAAAATTGCAGTCTTGCAAACTGTGCCCACTTGTTCGTTTCCGCTCACACCTACGTGACCAGGAACCCAAACAAACGACACGCTGACGCCATCGAGCGACTGCAGGCGATCCTGAATACGCTATATCAAGGGATGGCATGGATAGAGCTCACGCAGGCCCTGTAGTACATTGAGGGAATCGCTACATATAACAAACTGCCTTAAATCCTGTCCCCGGATAAAAACTAGATAGATACTAAAAAGTTCGGCGGTAAAAATCGAACATTGCCCCACAAGATGAAATGTGTAATTCCGCGAATTATAAACGAAGGCACATCCCACACCACGGTCTTCCTTGGAACCATCCGTGTAAATAAAACATTGGGAAACTTGGACTGCAACTCTAAAAATGAGGAGCGGAAGACCGAAGGTGGAGTCATTGATTTCGGCATGGATGCCAACCCAAGGTGGAACTGGGTGTCGCAACGTAACCACAGGCGGTAGGCGAACATCCAAGATCCGAAGAAGCAGACGAAAACGAACTCCTGCGGGAAGCAAGGCAAGCGCGCTGACAGCATATTGACGGCCAGGAGACTCGTCAAAGAATAACCTGAAGGACGGGTGATCTGGCAAGGCAAGGAGGCGGATAGCATAGCTGCAAAGAAGTAGGTCACGCCTATGAGACAGCAGAGGTTCAGCAGTCTCCGCAGACAAATAACCGGGCTAAACGGAAACGCACCCAGCGCCAGACGAATCCCTCGATGGTGAACTGTGTTTAAACGTTGTAAAACAGAAGGACATGCCGAAGAGTACACAATGCACTCGTAATCAAGTTTAGAGCGGACAAGCGAACGATAAAGATGTAATAGCACGGTGCGATATGCTCCCCAGAATGTGCCACATAAAACACGTAAAATATTAAGTGCACGATCACATCTAGCCTTCAGAGAAGAGATATGGGACGACCAGCTAAGCTTCCTGTCGAAAACCAAGCCAAGAAAATTCACTGTTTCGGCGAAGGGCAGCGGTTCGGTTCCAAGATGTAGAGGTGGTTTCCGACGCCAGAAGTTGACACAAACTGTCTTCTCGGAAGAAAAACGGAACCCATTTGTAACACTCCAAGCATGCAGACGGTCAAGACATGCCACTAGGCGACGCTCCAAAAGGCACGTGCGCCGAGAATTGCAATAAATTGCAAAATCGTCCACAAATAAGGAAAAGATACCAGCAGGAACACACTCAACAATGGGATTGATGGCAAAAGCGAAGAGAGTGACGCTGAGTACTGACCCCTGAGGTACTCCGTTTTTCTGACTAAAAACACGGGAGCAAACAGAGCCCACACGCACACGAAACACCCGATCCTTCATGAACTCCCGGAGGAACACTGAAAGGCGGCCACGGCAGCCCCAACTATGCAAGGTACGTAATAAGCCAGCCCTCTAGCAAGCGTCATAAGTTTACTCAAGATGGAAAAAAATAGCCAGTTTGACACTTCCGAAGAAAAGTGGTCAGTCATGGAGCGGTATCGGCGAAAACCGCACTGTATGTTGCACAGAAGTTTCTCAGACTCGAGCCACCATCGTAACCACCGTCCATTGATCATGCGCTCCATCACTGGTGAGGGAGATAGGACGGTAACTGGAAGGAAGACCACGAACCTTCCCCGGTTTTAAAATGGGAACAACGGTGGCTTCGCGCCAAGCAGTAGGAAACACACCCTCGTGCCAAAGGTGGTTGTACAGGTTCAGGAGATATAGCTTACTGTCAGAAGAGAGGTTCTGTAGCATGGCGGTATGGAGACCATCGGGTCCTGGAGCGGAGTGTCGAGAGGATGATAAGCAAGCATCCAGCTCCCACATGCTAAAACCAGAGTTATAGCACTCGGTATCCAGGGACCGGAAAGAGAGCCTCTGAGACTCCAAGTCAGCCTTAATGGCACGAAACGCCGGGTGATAATTGGCGGAGCTGGACGCAGTTACGAACGTGCTACCAAGGGCGTCTGCAACAGCAACCGGATCATCGACGGTGTCAGTTCCCACGAGAAGCCCCGGTATGGAAGTACCAGTCTGCTTACCGGCAACACGGCGGAGCTTCTCCCACACAACAGATGAAGGTGGTGTGCGACTGAATGTTTCAACAAACGAAGCCCAAGAAGCCCGTTTGTTATCTTAAATAATGAGCCGTGCCGGGCTCCTGTTTGTTAAAATTTTATCACATGCTCCAGTGTAGGGAGATGGCGAAATACCCGAAGAGCCCTCCTGCGAGCACGAATAACATCGCGGCACCCAGTAGTCCACAAAGGGACCGATAATCGTCTAGGGTAGGAAGACGACTGCGGTAGAGACTGCTCGGCAGCGGAAATCACAACAGAGTTGAAATGCTTGACCATATGGTCAACGGAGTCGAACTGGCGGTCGCAGAAAACAGCCAGAGCAGAAAAGAGAGCCCAATTCGACTTGGACAGCTGCCAAGAACCTGCATGCAAGGAGGAAATGCAGTGGGAGAGCAAGGTAATAACACAAGGAGAATGATCACTGGAATGAGTGTCTGATACTACGTTCCATGGAATCTATGAGTATAAAAATAACTAAACGTATATAAATAGGACCAATGTTTCTCTTTATTCCTAAAAGTTTGAATTTTGGGCAAAAAAATGATTTTATTAACTGAATGTATAGTATACATGAAGAATAGCATCAGATGACTGAAAAGCAAGTAATGGTCTCTTAAAAATAATATTAATTACTTAAGAACCAATAACGCTCATTTGATTTTGCTGTCTAACCGCGGATGCTGGCACAACCTTTACCAAACCTTAAAATAATACATTTACTACTAAACTAATTTAATATCAATAAAATTATCTACTGCTCGGTGAGCAAGCTGTGCAGAGAAAACGGAAAGGTCCAGGAGGGATAGCGTAGCAGAAGAATCGGAAATGAAAGTAGGTTCACCGGTGTTCAGAACAGAGAGACTATGTTGAACGAAAAGGTCAGCAAGAATAGCACCCGCGCGCAGGCCCTAGGGGAACCACATAGTGGGTATTAAAATCGCCCAGCAGAAGAAAAGGTGCTGGCAGCTGAGACAAAAGATGGAGCATGTCAGCGGCGCAGAGGACAGATGAAGGCGGAATGTAGACATTACATACAGTAAAGGAGAAACCAGGAAGGGTAATTCGGATAGCAACAGCTTGCAAGGTAGTGGTAAGCGAGACCGGCTGACCGCAGATGTCATTGCGCGTTAGGATCATAACACCCCCATGAGCAGGAGAGCCCTCCTCCGGTGTAACATCAAACAGCACAGGTGCAGGGCAAAAGCATCGTGGGGGCGAAGCTTTTTCTCCTGCAAACTCAGAACCAGAAGGTTATAGGACCGTAGTAACAGCTGCAATTCGGCCCTATGGTTACGGACACCGAGGATATTCCACGTCAGGTTATCAATCATAATATGAGTTTGCAGCTGGGAGGCAAACAACTGGCGGAAACGAAGTAGATGAACTTAAGGTGGGCGTTTCTTGTTCTTTGCACACTTAGGGCCCACAATAGTATAGCCACTTTCATCGTCGGTATCCGCTGATGTTCGGGATGCGGAAGATCCCCTTCGGCTCGTAGAGCGAGATCGGGACTTGGAGGGTTTATCAGTGTCCTTGAGTTTTTCGCGGCTGCGCTCATGAGGAACAGCGACAGATGGTGTCGGTCTAACTAACGGCTTACGAGCGGGTTCTGGAGAAATAGAACTTGAGGCAGTGGGTGCTATGGTTGTTGAAGACTGCAAAGTTGTTGTGCTCGGCGACTACTGTGTTTGCGAACACGCGTCGGCTACGGGCACGGTTTGTAGCACCACAGAATTGGCAGGATTGCGGCGGAACGCTGAGGCGTAGCCTGAGATGGTCGCAGGCTGCAGCTGTTGGAAGCGACGCCCGGCTTCCGGAAAAGTCAGGCGTTCCTTAACCCGCAACTCCTGGATGGCCTTTTCCTCGAGAAAACGTAGGCATTGTCGGGAGCTGGATGGATATCACAGGCCAAGGTCATTACCAAAAATTTGTGAAAAATAGAGGTTTTGCGCGAAGGGATCATTATGAAAAGGCCCCCTTCCGGTACCGTCGGCGTCAACCTGCCTTCCGGGGGAAAGAGAAAAAAAGACACCAAAAATTCTTTCCGGTCTGTGCCGCCTGGGAGACCCCTCCCAGACCGATCTCACGGAGTACTTAGGAAGAGTTAACCTCCGGCCTCCACTGCTGGTCCATACGGGTAGGCCCTTCACCATGCACAATCCGGCTTTATGCCTCTACCACAGGTATCCACCTGTGCCCCCCCCCCCACTTTAGGACATGGCATGTAATGACACAGACATGGATTCAGGGGACTTGTGGTTGTTTACACTGGGTTTCTGATAGCGGTAACACGTCCGGTCCGTGAGTCTAAACCGATGACCTGCGTTCGTCGGAATATTAGCACGGGCCGGGCTCCCAGAGAAGCTACGTGGGTGCACATATCGGTATGGACGGGCTCCGCACCTAAGGCTTACACATAGGGGCAGTGTGAAGGGTCCACTCAACCGTCACGCCTGAGAACTCCGGAGAGCACGCATGTTGGAAGCCGCGCTGGAACCATAGGACAGGAACCACGGAGATAGAATAAAGATCCCTGTTGGTGAGGCAGGAGTTAATACATCTAAAGCCTTAAAACTAAATACATAAGGAATAAACCTAGAAGAGGAAGATGAGGCGAGGGTACTCGCACTAACAATAACACACACACACACACACTTAACAAAAAATTGTCTCAGTTGGTGGCGATGGGGATGATGAGATGGCGGTGAGTGGCTCGGGAACCCCTGGGTGTGCCAAACCCATACCTACCGTTGTAGGCCCCTGGGGGGTAGTGAAAAAAATGTTGGACATTCACTACTTTGTTTCCATGTAGCAAGCCAAGTAATTCTGTATGATGAATTTACCTCATTTGTGTAGCTTTATTATGCATATGAATGACATAGCTGCCACAGTTTAAAGGTCTTATGATTCAGTTTATGCTATAAACAATAATACATTTTTATGTTTTGTTGCAAATACACAAAATCTCTCGGTCAGCATTTGTTTGTATGTGTCAGAATATTTTCAAAGCAAAATTTACATGTTAGCTTTACTTTATTTTAGCTGCCTTATAAGTTATTTGCAAATGCTGCTTTCGCTTAGTGGAGTTGAGTATTTATTTAGCTGTCTCTAAGTTTATAGAGTTTTTCTTTAGCTAACTGAGAAGCACATTTAAAATGCTATTACCTCAGTGCTAACCAGGGCTTCAATAGTGATCTAGCATAGGAAGTTTGTGGGTTTCTAAAATTACTTCAGAAAATGCGCTAGGGCAACTTGAGCAACTAGGGATTTGGAAATTTAGGGCAAGTTTTCACAAGGAAACTAATGTGATTTTCCATGAATGTGGAGTTGTGGCTTTGCGTGTTGATCCATGTTTTGAAGTGTACCATTTAAGAAGAATCTTCTAAAGACAAGCCTTGATCTCTTATAGAATTTACTTACATTTATCACGAGAAAAAATAATTAGGTTAAATAAGCATTAAATGTGTGCATGGACAAGACCATCCATAGACACCATATCATTTCCCCTGCATTTTAAAATTGGCAAAAGGATTAAAGACAGAACAAAAGTAAATCAGGTAAAATAGCACAGAACTGACACAATGATTTTGCAGATAACAAACCACTCCCATACCTCATACAGTTTGTTGGCATGAGCAGACCACTCACAAGACAGAGTTTTACCTGCCTTCAGTAACCTTGGGCACTGTTGTTTACTTTCTTTATATTGATAATAGCTTGAGTGTATCCATCTTGAAGCCTACTACTTAACAAAATGTATAAAACTGAAACATCAGCTGTGATAAAGTGCTTCACTTTGAAGGGTTTAACATCAACAAAAATACAAAAGGAGTTGGATTCAATTCTAAAGGATCCTTTTCCTTCATTGTCCATCAATAAGCATGGGCTACTCAATTCAAGCAAGGGCAGATACCAGTTCTAGATAATGAATGCTTGATGTCCCAATGTCGCTATATAAGTACTGCAGGTGATAACACTAATGATAGATAGAATGAAGATGGAGCAGCGGTGGAATATGATGGCAGGGGAAACTGGAGAACCTGGAGAAAACCTGACTCTGCATGGCTTTATCTACCACAAATTCCACAAGTGGTCACATGTGAGCAAACATGGGCCACCTTGGTGAGAGATGAGTGGTGTGACCACTCGGCCATGGGTGTGGCCAAAAGATTATTCATAATGTCATATTCAATGATTGCTGACTGAAGGTGTACAAGTTAACTGACACTGTAAAGATGTTGATAAACTGTGTCTGCCACATGCTACATTAAGTTTTGAGTGTGAAAACTTTCCATTTAATGGGTGCTCAGTGGACCAAAAATGCATTTTAGCAAACATTTCTTAAGTTGTTTAGTCTTGTTTAAATGCAATTTCAGTTAGTTTCTCTGATGCTTCATAACAGTAGATGAAATGTAGACTCATCACTACATACCACCAGAGATAGAGTACTCAAAACAGTTGAACAATTGAAAGCAAAACAGCTCCCTCTAGACGAAAAACTCATAGCTTTGGTTTTCTCAGATTTTCATGGTGTGGTACTTGTGGATTACCTCCAAAAAGGCAGATACATCAGCAGGGCCAGGGGTATTACACTTCACTAATGGAACAAATGAAAGACACTATTTGGGCTAAATATCCACACCTTGCGACATCAAAGTTTCTCTTTCATTATGATAATGCACCTTTACCCTTTCTGGGATTGCTGTCGCAACTACATGAGCTTTGCTTCCAAGAGTTTACACATTCAGCAAAATCACTAGATCTGGCTTCTAATGATTATATTTTATTCTCAAATCTAGCCGAGAAAGATGCTTATTTTGCATAATTCAACAAATATTATTTTAAGATATTAAAAGTTGGAAAGCTCTTAAACTATATGTACTGATTTACAAAGGGACTGTATTGGAAAAAATAACTTGCATTTTATTTGTCATATGCAGAACTTTTAAAATGCCGCTCATATAATGGATACAGGAATGTTCCTTCATAGTACAGAGTGACACATAGGAACCAGACGTTTTTTAAATGGACTATACTCGGCTGGTAGGAATGGTAGAGGGAGGGGAGAGTAGTCATTGTCCTCAGTATAACATACCATTTCAGTAGTTATGGAGCAGTCAACCGTGTAACACTGCATGTTCACAAGTGAAATCTATGTGCTAAATAGTGAGTTTGATAACACAACCCAGAGAATCTTTTACTGCCATTGGTCAGAATAGCAAGATTCTGAGATGGGTTAAGTCCTACAGAGCAACAGTCAGCCCCCAGGTCATGTACAAACTGTGAGGATGCCTGAAAACAGGCAGAGTTAGAGGGGCACTCTTTTGGAGCCCCCACTTGATCCACATGTCAATATGTGCATGAACTAAAGCTGAACCGTTAAGGTGTGAGAAGAATTTTACGGTTAAATTTAAGCTTTCATCCATAAAACATGTTGGTCGTTCAACAGCTAAAACCTGTGGATTATGCAGCTCGAGGAGATTTCATTGTGAGTATGGAAGAGTACGCAAATGCAGTAGTGATGATGAGCGATGATGCTCATTTTCACTTGAATGGAGCAGTAAAAAAAGAAAAAAACTTCCAATACTGGGCCCTCCATTAACTTCAGAATATCCATGAAACACCTCTCCACTCTAAGCATGTCACAGTTTGGTGTGCTGTTGGGCCACAATTTTTTGTTTTTGAAGTGAATGGAAAAACTTTCACAGTGAACCCAGGACGATACGTCCATATACTGGAAACATTTTTTCAACCGGAATTGCGAAGACGACGAATAGACATTAGCAATGTTTTTTTTTTCCAACAGAATGGTGCCACAATGAATACTGCCAAAGCCAACTGATAAAAGTTGTAAGGAACATATTCCCTGGTCACCTTATTTTGTGTTTCAGTGACATTCCATGATCACCAAGATCCCCGGATTTATCCTGTTGTGATTTTTTCCTCTGAGGGTACTTAAATTAATGTGTCTATGTCCACAAACCCTGTACAATAAGACATTGATGGATGCCATCACAGAAGAGGTTTGTGCAATTGACCACGTGTTGTAGGCAGAGTTATGAGTACTTTTTGGCAATGACTTGAAATCTGTATTCAAAAGGATGGCTGCCACCTGTGTGACATAATTTTTCACAGCTAACTATTGTAAATAAAATGGTAGAAACTGTTCTTTAACTTGGTTAAAATAAAATTAGTTTTCCTTGAAAATCAACTGGGTACTGTTATTTCAAAAATATCCAGTTCCTATGTGCCACCCTGTACTACTATTAAAGGTAAAGTTTCTATTGTCTTAAAAAGGGGGCCTTAGCTCAGTTAAGGCCATATTATGGGATTAAAAGATCAGATTATTCCTTGTAAATTGGGGCTATTACTGAGGGACCTACACTGTGTTTTTTCATTAAAGGAGTTAAAATATGGGTAGCACCAGGGTTTCTAACAAGAGATCTGGTATCTGTCCCACTAAGATATGAAGAGAGTGGATACATGAAAGACTTAGTAGTCTGTTCTGCATGCTTCCCTGTGACTCCAAGAGTCTCCCTTCCATACAGGAAAAGAAAAGTCTGTAGATACAAAAGAGTAATAATAGGATACAATTTTAAGGCACACAACTTTGACAGCTATTAGCATGCTAAAACTGTGTGAAAGTGCTAAAAATACTAAAAGTAAAAATTATAGGACACAGGTCTAAGATAAACCTACAAATAAAAATTAAAAGCAATGACACCAACTGCAAATCATATATCAAAACAGGAGAAGGAAGCACTAGTAAAGAAGGAGCCTTTGAAAATTAACATTTAAAAAGCAAAACTGCAAAAGTTATATGATACAGGGCACAACGCTGCTGTGAGAAAACCACAATACATACTCCACAGTACTTCAAAGAATCAACCACCTCCTGAGTTATAGTAGTCGAAACACAGACAGACATAATTGAGGTTTTACCTGACTGGGCAACGTGGAGCATCATCAAAAGTTAATTACAATTAGCATAAAAGGTTTAGGGCCAAAACATAATTAGTGACTGTAACTTAAAAGGCAATATATAAAATGTAATCTAGCTAATATCACCTGCTCACTATGGGGGTGATGAAGAGGTTTATTCCATGAGCTAGGGCACGGCTTAAGAAATCAAGGTTTGTTTCTTTGAATGCCGGCTAATTCAGTGATCAGTGCAATTACAACAGAACAATTTAAAACAATGCTAAATTCATCAAAAGGAACGTAAGAACTAAAACAATGAAATACAGTCTTAGTAGACATAACCACAGCCTACGCTCCCTGTAACTAATGCAGACAGGTGCAGAAGATGGTCACCATCACGACAGGGCTTATCGCATTGGGCACAGATGGAAGTGGCACTCCTATAAGAGACCTTCATGTCCGAAATGCTAGCTTAAAGCACTACAATGCACGTTGTATGTAAGGCCACACCCACACCCACATACAATGTTTTGATCCTGTTTAGTAGACTGACAATCTCAATCCTCTGGTTAGCATCCAAGAAGCTCTTTGGCTGGCTATTGTCAAGAAGATGGACATGGATGAAACCTCTCAAAGAGTTCAGTGTGCAAATTTCTCTACAAAGACAAGTTAGCCTTGCAGAACCTGCAGCAGGTCTTATTTTGTGAGCCATTCCTCAAGTATGAAGGATTTAATGGTTCCCCTCTTCAGTTTGGGTAATCACTAAGTTACAATCAGCTGACAGTAGTTGCTCCCTCATCAATAACTCTATGGTACACGTTGGATCTATTGAGGAAAGATGCTTATACAATGGGCAAAACCCTCTACCAGTGCAACTGTCTCAAACCTCAAATTTTAACTCCTGTGCATTATCATGGTATGGGAGAGTGGCCTTTTATTAATGTCACCTAAGGGTCACAAAGAGGAATCCAATTGATCTGGGAGTTAGCAGCTCATACAATCACCCCTCCAAGGGATTGCATTAAGCAGTGAAAATGAACAAAACCCTATATGATGGTCCAGATGCTGGGCATGACCTACTACACAATCACCAAATATACACTATGGTTTGTGGTTTTACCCTACATATAACACAGATTGAACAAAGAAGAGAAATTGTGCTTTGAATGCAAAGAAAGCCAACAAGAAAAGAAATTAGAATATGACGTGGGTTGTGCAAAAATGACATGGACAGGGGAATCAAGAAAAGCAAAAATGATGAACAGTGAAAGAAGGAACATAAAATGCTATATAACACATGAGAGCCTTCCTGCATTCCCTGGTCCCTAAGTGAAAGAACCCACCTCAATTGTTAGAAATATGGGACTCAACCTGGCAGTGGGATAGGATGCCAATACTCATAATAGCATTTGGATGAGCACTGACACAAACCTTAGGGGAGAGGCTCTTGTTGCATTTTTTAAACACAACTGATTTAGAAATCATTAATGTGAGATACATTTCAATTTTCAGCAAAAATAGAAGGCAGAAAATTTTTGACTTAATGCTAGGATCTCTAAGGATTCTGGGAGAAATTAGGGACTAAAAAGTTCTTTAGCACATCCCTTTCAGATGAACATATGTTAGAGCAGGAGTGGATATGCTCATACAGAAAGGAGGATTGGATTTCAAAGGAGGATCTCGTGAAGAATGAGGAAGGCATGGAGATGTAGCTGTAGACCTTAGGTTTTATAAATCCAATTGCTATTCTTCTGAATAAGAGGAGAATGAATAGAAAACTTCAGTAGAGACCCTATTTGGAAACCTTAAAGAATCAAACTTATAGACTACAAAGTTGTATTATGACAGAGAGACCAACAAAGCTGGTGGAACTTTGTAGAGAGACAGGAAGTATATTAGAATGAGATACGGACAGGATTTCTTGGAGATGTTCCTGTAGTTCCACAGAGGAGGAAACAGTGGCAATTCGACTGCACAGACTTTTGATATGAGACTGAAGCACTGGCTGGGCTCTCTGTTAACTCCTTCCAATAAGGCTGGTGAATGATGGGGAAATTACTGTTTAGGAAACACTTTCTGGATTCCTTAATTACTGATTTGCAGCGAAAATCAGAAAGGTTGACAGCAGGCTGCAGGAATTGTTATTACAACAGGAAGTGAGTTTGGCAAATCATCTTTTGCCCCTAAGAACAGTACAGTTGTGAATGGGATTTTTCTTTCCATACTTCAGAAGGACAGGAATACCCTCATTTCAGTTCTGACAAGAATTTCAGGGACATACCTGTTTATGGGGTACATTTACTTGCTTCCTTTGAAAGTAGCCAAGGTAGTATTCATAAAAATATCTGGTAATGGTTCCTACACAAAACTGGGAAAGCTTTTGTCTCATAAGTTTTACCTCCTCCTCCTCCTCGAGGATGTTGAAAATACTTGTGGAAATGTATATAATATATTTTATGTACATTTATCTACCTTTATATGATAAAAAATCAGCTCGTTTATTATTCAGACAAATCTACCAAAATGTCAATGCATTAGCAAATTGTAAATTGAAGGTGCTGGCCCAGTGCGAACTGGCTATATTAGACTTCTTAGAAATAAAAGTACCTCTAACTGCACATCTTCAGTTGGTGGTGATGGTATAGGTTTTAATGTGTGAAACATAAACATTTATGGTTATTAATGCTTTGTGTAAAACTTAACAAAAATTAAGCACAAACTATGTTAAAACAGTTTGTGACAGATTAAACTCTAGTTCTATGAATTAATATAAAATCAGTGCAAGAAACTATAGAATATGTTAAAACTAGATATTTAAACATACACAGAAGAGACAATATAGAAATATGGTAGTAAAATATTAAAAACTTATAATAGACAGATTTTACTGGGGGCCCAAGCTGCTTCAAAAATAAATATAGCATACACTATAGCAGCACATACAGTCTCGCCAGCCGTTCTCTTGCCCTGACATTTTGATGTGAAAGGGCAATGGAGGGGGTGATGAAATTATCAACATACGTAATGAGTGTAAATGACACAGATTATCAAAATGATGAGATTGACAAATATTACCTTTAAAATATTGAAAACCAGGTTTCTGGCTCTATTGTCAAGCAAAGTCATCAATAATACAGCATTCTGTTCAGATATTACTTTTACATCTGTTGCACGCAGTAACTGTTACATTGGCAATATTAGGAGCGAACATTGCCCAGGATGTTAAAACTGTCTGCTAGCACCAATCAGCATTCTCGCTGTTAAGCGTGGCTTCAAATCTAGCACTGTGTTGCCAGATCTGTTTTGTAAGAATCACGTGGCCTCAGTTGCTGTTGATGTTTGTGAAGGTGCAGTTTGATTACTATTTTATGCTTTTGCAAATACTGTGTTTAATGTTTGTAAGTATGATTATTATTATAATTATAATTATTATTATTTTAATTATTATAGTAAGTGGAGAAGTGCCATGGATCACATCTGGAAAATCCTGAAACAAGGGAAGCCGATGGCGCAGTGGAAACATGTGTGGAGGAACTAATAATTTCACTTGGTCCTGATGGCAACAGCAGCTGCTCCAGTGATGAAACCAAGGAAGTTGATATCTAAAAGAATTGCGGCATTTCCCCACTCATTTAAGCGTAAGTTGTTTAAAGTTGTTTAATAGTCACTTTTAATTAGAATAATTTTTTCTCTGTATATGGCATAGCAAATGTTCTACTATTCTGCAATAATGTATAATATACATACTCCATTGTCCACATACGTTTTAAGAAGTAGCGATTCGATCTGAAAATAATATGTACAATGTTTTAAATGCATGTGTGTTCCTCTGCTTGAAATTCCAGCTAAAGAACTGGCCACATCGCATTTCCCCTTTTGACAAGGGTCAGAGCTGGAGAATGGCTGGTGAGACTGTAGTACTTGCGATATAATTACTGAAAATTTCAAGGAAACACTTACGCAGCTAAAAGTTGACAATGCAGTAAAGGAGATAATGAGCAAAAAGGACCACAGAATCTGCAAACAAGTGACTGTGGCTAAAATAGCAGTGGCTCAGAGGCTATCTGGATAAAATCATTTCCTAGCATGGGAAGCACAAGAACAAGTACTTTAGGTGATAGGAATGGCTTAACCTTCAGAAGTTTGTTCCTTCCACCATAATAAATCTTAATATGAATTTTATTGGCAAGAAAAAATTACTTACAAATAAAAAAGTATGATTAGTTAGATTTGTTAAATCAAGGAAGTTACAATGGCTTGGTCATGTTCTGTGAACAGAAGAAAGTAATATCCTTAAAAGAATGATGGGTGCAAGGATCTATTCAACAAGGATAAGAGAAATACCCAGGATATAGAAACATAGTTTTATAGTGTTCTGCAGGACCTAAAAACTATGAAGGTGGCAAGATGTAGTAAAAAGGCAAGAGATAGCATGAAATGGAGGCTGATTGTCAAGGAGACCAAGGAGATCATGTGGGATTGTGTGATGATGGGAAGTATGCTCTATATTATTTAACCTCTTAGATTATATGTAGTTCTACTAATAATTTTGTGCAGAATTATGGTGTAAATATTACTTTTTTTTTTGTCCAACAAGCAGAAAATGCAGTAAAATCAGGTTTCAGAAAATGTAAAGAAAAATGGTAAATATGTCAAAAATTAAAAGAAAAGTAACAGATGAAAAAGTAAGGCAAACAGAACTTTGTGTCATGTTTCGGAGATAGCTGTGGAGTTATGAAGCTGTAGCAGAAGCTGGGCTGTTGAAAGAAGGAACTATATTCCTGCAGCTAAGCATGGAGGTGATATCTGCAATTCCCGGAGATGTGGAAGAGTAGACTAAGTCTCCTTATGTTAAAGACAATGTACTGTCTAAGGTAGTAGATACCCTAAAACTAAAGAAAAAGAAAGCTCCTGAAGGAGCTAAGAAACGGAGGAGAAGCAGCATATGGTGGAAGGTGAGGTGTCTCTCATGAGCCTGCGGAGGGTGTAAAAATTCTTAGCATGGCTTCCTTCATAAGGGAAGTAAAGCCATTGGTCCCATGTTGGGGACGTAAAGAACCTCAAGTCTGATAGAGAGGCCTCTGAGCAAAATTAAGCAATCTTTCAAACTCAATTTAGAATGGGACACTGAAAACCACAGCAGTTAAAGAGTGTCCATAAATAAAATGCCATTTATGTTCTCTCATGAGGGACCCTCCAGAATCCACTGTGGGGCCCTAGCCTAGCCTAGCCTAGCCTAGCCTAGCCTAGCCTATCTACCTCCTTAAAAGAGGCAGAAGGAAAGAGACTCCCCCCTCAACAAACAGGGGGGGGAGGCAGAACATAGAGTTTGCACCCTTATGCTGGAAGGGAACGTATTTCACTTTATTTCTCTTTATGTATGGCCGAATTTCTATTTACAGAACAGGCCTTGCAAAGGAAAGTATTTATGTGTGTGGGATGGAAAGCCAAAATGACTTCTTTCATTCAGGCTAACCTACAATGCAGTATTACTGCTCTTGGGTGTTATGTAGTAGCATAAGGAGGTTGCCATAATACAAGTATGGCTTTGGCAAGGTTATATTATAGCACCAAACTTAATGGGTTTTCTATCTTCAGCATTTCAGCCAATGAGAAACCCAGAGCATGTGTCTTGACAAGACATCAAAACACATTGGCTCTGCCAGGCTTTCTAATGAGGGACCTAGAGATGTACGAGGTGGGCGGACTACCATGGCAAGTGTTAATCTGCTCAGCTTCTTTCCTTATGACTCTGAGGAACTTCCACCTCCTCAGGAGTTTAGTAATCATGAATATTACTGCAAGAGTAAAAACCTGTATCCATTGATTGGCTGCACAGTGATTATGATTATTTGTGTTTAAGGGCGCTCAGCTAGAAAGGTTATTAGCACTCTTAGAAACTAAAATCTCTGTGCTAAAACCAGAAATAAAAGTACCTTCAAAAGAAATCAATAAAATCCTGGAAAGAACCAGAAATAAAACATACTGTTAAAATAGCTCGAGAATAAAATGGCAGCTAAAGTGGCATATAAAATCCATATAAATAAAACAATGCTAAAAGTCTTGTATGAATCTAGGAAACCGTAGTGAACAACAGACTCACCTAGACGGCTCGGGTTCGATCCCAAGCGACTGCATGTGAGATTTGTGATGGACAAAGCGGCGCAGGGGTGGGTTTTCTCCAGGTTCTCTGGTCTCCCCTGCCATTGCATTCCAGCAGTGCTCTATCTTCACTCCATGTATCACCAGTGTCATCACCTGCAGTGCCATTGTAGTAAAAGTGGGCGTTAAACACTATAAAAAAAAAAATTGAACAATGGAGAGAAAAGGATATAAATGTGATCAAAACTGTCAAAGGTGATAAAGGATTTATAAGCCTTACATATCACTACATTGCCTGCCGTCAAAATCTATAAAATCAAAATGGAACTTAAAACTAGGTTCTTATGGCAAATGTCACTTTGGATAAAAAATTTATCTACTGCTCTGATGTCATCGGCCAGAACCTCCAAAATCCTGGCTGGCAGATGCAGAGTTGCCCTTAATGGTGCTAGACAAGCACATTCCACCAAGATATGATGGATAGAAAGTGCCTCGCCGCAGAGCGGAAAGATAGGTGGAGGTTACTTCTTAAATAAATGCCTGTGAGTAAAAAAACTGTGGCCAATGCGCAAATGAGCTAAAATGACCTCATGACGAGATAAACATGAGGAGGTTACCCAGTTTTTAGGGAGGTCCTTTACTGCCCAAAGCTTATTCCGATGGAGAACCGACCACTCAGCATACCAGCCCATAAACGCTGCTCTCCGCAAAACTATCTTAAAATCTTTGGCTGTTGCTAGAGTTAATGTTATACTGGGCTCCGTATTTACCAATTTTGCCGCCAAATCCACCAGTTCCTTCCCTGGCAAGCCAACGTGTCCAGGAATCCATGTGCACTCCACATTTACACCAGAAGCGTGCAAAATGTGGAGGATGTCCTGAATGCCTTACACTAAAGAATGGTAATTGTACGGCTCATGAATGCTCTGAAGAGCACTAAGGGAATCACTAAAAATAAGGCAGTCCCCTAATTTTTGACACTGATAATACAGAATAGCATACAGTTCAGCAGCATAAACGGAAGTGCTACTGGGCAAACTGAAATTAGAAGGTTCGGTCCCAGTGACAAAGGCACAACCAATACTGTTGGGCACTTACCGACGTCTACATTTATACAAATAAGGCCACTGTATTTTGATAAAAATTCTAAAAAAAGAGTATGGATACTAGACACAGGTGTAGCAGATTTTTCATAAACCATAATCCCGAGATCGACATGGGATGTGGCAAATAACCAAGTTGGGTGAATCCTCTTCCCCTTGGGAAACATGGGAGGCATTACAAGATTGTGCTTCTGAAGCAGCTCATGGAAACTAAACCCTGCAGGTCTTGGGCTATGCAAGAGATGACTATTGCAAATGTTCAGTTTAGTATTAAAAAAGGGATAAAACAATGGATGCGTAGGCATGCACTGAAGTCCACAGTCATAATTTGCTAAGAGAACATCAAGCTGGAAGTGCAGAGGTGGTTCTGCCAATTCAGCGTAGAGGCTCATTACTAGGCTGGTTGGATAAGCTCTAACAGCCACACAGATGCCCTGATTCTAGAGTGTCTAATCTTCACAGCATAGATGGTCATGCAGAGGAATAGACAATGCAGCCATAGCCTAACTTGGATTGGATCAGCGCACAATAAAGACAGAGCAGCACCATCCGATCTGCTCCCCAAGATTTGCCACTTAGTATCTGTAAAGTATTCAGAGAACGGTAACACCACGCTTTCAGCTGTGCTGCATGTGGTGACCAGTGTAGTCTCTGATTGAATATAAACCCCAGGAATCTTGCCATATGTGCAAAGGAAAGTAAATCTGGGCCGAGTTGAAGGAATTTGAAAAAACCGAGCCAACCCTTACTTGGAAAAAGCAGCCTTTCAGAAACTCCTGAATGAAAATTGGTAGGCATTCACGTATATACCAGTTGTGGAGGGAGCATAAGATCCCTGCTCTCCAACACATATCATAAGGCGTCTCAAGGTCAACACGTATACCAACAGTTTGACAGTTCTTAAGAAAGCCATTCATGATCTGGGTCGATAGCAAAACAAGGTCTGACAAGGCTGACCAAAGTCTGCAAAAACTGCACTGGGCATTCATTAGTCAATAGATTGTTGGGTTCCAGCCACCAGACCAACTGTTCATTGATCATGTGTTCCATCACCTTGCACACACAACTGGTGAGGGAAATAGAACGGTAGCTGGAAGGAAGATGACGGTCCTTTCCAGGCTTCAAAATAGATGATGGTGGCAAAGACCTTGGAATTATATTACCTAGACACACCGCTGGCACTAGTGTTGCTGTTGCTAGTGCATAGGTATCTGGAGGGTAGAACTTGCTTTTTGCCACATGTTCATTACACTTAAAAGGCTTTAAAAGTGAGATGGTTTAAAGGTATTAGGGTCTAATAATTAACATAGTGTATTCCTATGCTGATAACTGTACCAACCTCTGGAAAAATGATTTTGAGATCACTTTCCATAGGTAAGAATAAATTGTAACATTTGTGATTTGGGTTCCAAATTCATTCCGATTCATTCTCGGTCACTAAGCGAATGATAATATATTTTAGCTTTCCAACACATAAACCAGAATTACTGAGTAAGTCATTAGCTGCTCTGAGATGTGACAAATTTGTGCCATCAAAATACCACAGACTATACTCAATGCATTTTGCGAAAAATTGTTTCCATGAGAATAGAGGCAAGATGATCCTAAACCCTGTCACAGTTCCTGCAATATTTAGTTTCCCTTCTCATCTTACAAAGGTGATGAGAACATTAATTTCATTCTTATAACTATTTTGTATATGTTCACTAGCATTAGAAGGCAGTGCTAAAATGTTAAGATTCAGTATTATAATTTGTTCTAAATTTAAAAAATTATCCGAAATCTCATTTAACTTAGTTTTTCAAATCTATACTTTCAGACTGATACACAACCCCACAGGGTGCTAAAAAGGAATTTTGCAAAAGTGTTAGAACATAAAGAACATTAACTAATAATCAATTCCAATTTTAGATTAGTTTATAAATTATTTCAGGAAGCATACACCATCCTGGCGTGAGGTGCACATATTAATATACCTATCTTATCTAACTCAAATATACCATACATACTGATGAAAATGTTTACTTAATGTCTTGACTATAGCTACTGAAGAGGAATACAGGTACCTAATATGCTTATTTTACTTTTATACTGTACATACTGTCTCTGAAAATCCAGTATTGCATATCTGATTTTTTCTGCTAAATCATTTTATTTACATATTGCCTTAGGTAATATTATCGTATTACCACTCTGATCTTCTTTAACAACTGCTTAAATTGTTGAGGTGTACATTAAAACTGTACTTCTCAATTAACTTAACACATTCAGTATCATATTCATACTTCCAGGCTCTTGAGGGTGGGGAATAATGATCATGAAATAAGAATTGCTTCATCAGCCAAGAATCAAACCCAGTATATTTTGCATTTTTAATTCAGTATTTTGACAGCTTTACTGCAGACACTTATAACAAGCCCTCTTTATAATTCTTGTCGACCACTTTGTGCATTAAAGCAAAAAGCAGAAAGTATACATAAAATCGCTGAGAAGAAACTGTGAAAATTGAATTAAAGCTGAATTATGCACTCTGAGATGCTTACTTCCTGTTTGTAAAACACTTTAAATGTAGGTATGCGATATTTCAAGTTCAATGATATTTACTCTTGTTTTGTTCAGTTGTGGGATGAATTTCCATCTAGTCAATGGAGTGATTTTATTCAACTCCCAAAAGGGCATTCAAGGTTCAATCCCTGTGCATAGATGCTGATGATCATAAAGAACATGTCACAATTATTTCCTACTCGGGTATCCTTATGATGTAATTAAAGCTGTTTTAAATTACACTGTTTTTGCATTAAAACCAATGTGTTCCATGCGACCTTGGATGTCTTTTGTCCTCTGCTCCAGTTGAATTCCCGACACTTGTACTGGTTTGCACAGCCAGGTGTGTAGGGGCTTGGATGATGGCTTCCCGCCACTTTCCGGGAAATGTGGCATCAACCCAAACACGATTATAGACCTTGAGTAGGAATGCCTTACCTTCATTACAGAGATGTTGCATTTAGACGTGGATTCCATCTGGTCTTGGTGCAGAGTTTCACAAAGATGAAAGCGCATGGTCTAACCCCACCACAGTGAAGAGTCAATTATAATTCTCAAGGTTTCCTGAACGGAAGGAGAAACCTTGAGATCCCGCCTGAGTCTTAACTGCAACAAATAATTGACCGAGCTTGACACTTGAGTGAAAGCACTGTCTGAAATGTTAGTCATGTGAAACATATCAATAGCAACACCCCTGCTGTTGTTAGACTGGCAATTGGTACATGGGCCGATTTTCTGGCCACACGCCTGAACTTATCCCACATGACAGGAAGGTGTATGTCAATTAAAGGAAGTTCCTAATTATTCCATCATATTTTTTTCCTATTCTTAACAACCTGTCTAGAGTTGGCAGGCATTCTTCTTATAGCGTATCAGGTTATCCAGTAAAGGGCAATGCTGGAAAACCTGGAGAGTGTATCGCATGCACGAATGGTATTCCAGCATTCCTCTGCACCATATTACTGGAAATCGATGGGGCTGAACAGTAGAGTGTGGAATAAACTGCTCAGCAGCAGAAAGAATTGTCTCTTTGAGGTGGTTGACTAATTGATCCACAGATGCTTGCTCATCACAGGTAAAATAAGCTGGCTTGATCTAAGCGCGATCTAGGTAAACATGGAGAACATACACCATGCATTAAGAGACTAATGAGACATGGAAATTGGTCACTAGAATGTAAATTAGCGATAATATTCCAACATAGAAAGACTGTTAATTGTGGTGAATAGACTGCTATATCCAGGTGGGAGAAACTATTGAAAGCATCAGAAAGAAATGTAAGCTCTCTTGTGTTCAGGAAAGCCAAGTTATGATAGTCCAGGAAATTGGTGAGTAGCTGACCTCTCAAACAAGTTCAAGGAGAGCCCCGAAGTGAATGGTGTGCATTCGCATTGTCTGCCAAGAGAAAAGGTATTGGCAGCTGGGAAATCAGGTCTTTCAAAGCAGTTGGTGAGAGGTCAGCAGATGGAGGCAGATATATACTACAAATGGTGATGTTGGTGGATGGTAGTGTAATCCTTGCAGCAACTGACTGGATTTCAGATTGTAAAGGAACGGGATCGGTGAAAATATTATTCCTGATGAGCATCATAGTGCCCCCATGTGCAGGAACACCTTCCTCTGGCGATAAATCACACTGTACAGAGGAGTACTGCCTAATGGTAACAGTGTCCTGTGAATGCAGCTTCCTCTCTTGTAAAAGTATATGACCAAAGCTTGATTCTGGTGGAGCAATAATTTAAGCTCTGGTTGATGTGGTCTAATTCTGTGTATGTTCCACTGCAGGATAGCCATTGTAGATATTATGGGATAGATGCTAAATGGAAAATTGTTTTTGCATATTGGGCTGTGCTGGTCAGTTTAACTTATTCTTCTTTGCTGTCGGACTAATGCTTTTCTCAGCAGCACAATCCTGTTGCTTATGCACTTTGTGGCAGGCAGTGATGGCAAAATCTTCCTGATCCATCTCCTTCATGGGGGAGGCCCACCACAATGTTTGGGGAAGTATGGATAACAGTGTGAAAGGGGATGCATTACTCAATTTCCTAAGCTTCATGGATCTGGAGATCATGAATCAGAGGGGAATTTTTAGAGAGAGGAGATCCTAGACTTGAAACTAGTGCCCTTTAGGATCCTAGAGGACATGAAGGATTGGAGGGTTACTCTGGAACCCTCTTTATTCCACCATAGGCATATTCACTTTGATCTTGAGGGAAAAGGAAAGGACCACCTTTACAGGAACAACAGGAGGACCAATTGGGACTCCTTTTGAAGGGACCTTAAGCTGGGCTTGAGAATGGATCCCAGATCAGGCTGCAGAATGTGGAGGATCTAGTGTTAAGTGAGCTTTTTCACTAATACCTTGGTCTCTACTTATAAAAGGAACTGCCCTCTCCTGAAGGAGGTATGGGCAAAAGACAGGTTGAGTTGGAACCATTTTTTAAAGGGTCATCAATGCTTATAAAGCCAGCAAGTGTCAGGAAACCTGGGATTCAAATAAGGAATCTCAGGGATAGTACGAGGATTGGCTGATAAGTCCCGGCAATGAAAACAGCATTAAAAAAACATTTTTTTTGCTTTATTTCTCAACATAATTTCCAGAAAGGCTAATACATTTGTCATAATGGTGTTCTAATTTAATTAAACCATCACTATATTGCAATTTATCAAGATCCTCAAAATAGCTCTTTACTGCATCAATGGCCACCTCATGGCTGTGAAATCTTTGTCCTCCAAATAAATTTTTTTAAGTTTTGGGAACAGGTGATAGTCACCGAGTGCTAGATCTGGCAAATAGGGTGGATGTTCAAGCAATTTGAACTTTAATTCACACATTTTTCCCATGGCAATGACTGAAGGATGGGCCGGAGCATTGTTGTAATGAAACAAGATTTTTGATTTTTTTTTTTTTTTTTTTTTTTTTTTTTTTTTTTTTTTTTTTTTTTTTTTTTTTTTTTTTTTTTTTTTTTTGCCAAATGGGGTCTTTTTCTTTTCACCTCAACACTCAAATGTTGCAGTAAGCTTGCATAGTATCAGCAGTGATACTTTTACCCTTTTCCAAGTAATCAATAAAAATAATTCCCTGTGCATCCCAGAAAACACTCACCATAACCTTGTTAGCTGACAAAATTGACTTTGCCTTCTTTGGAGTTGATTCACCTGGGTTAACCTGTTTTGACTGTTATTTACTTTCTTGGGTGTAGTGATGTATCCAAGTTTCATCCATGGTAATAAGCTGTCTCAAAAATTCACTGGGATTTTTATGGTAGAGCTCCACATTCTTAACGGAAACAGTTTTTCTTTGCAACTTTTGATCAGGTGTCACCCATCTTGTACAAACTTTGTGAAAGCCCAAAACAGTACTTAAAATATTACCTGCATGTTCTTTTGATATGTTTACAGCATCTGCTATCTCAAACAACTTTAATCTGCGGTCTTCCAGTAATAAATGATGAATTTTTTCAATGATCTCTGGAGTTGTCACTTCTACAGGGCGTCACTAGTGTTCGTATGTCCTATTTTAAACTCTGCAGCTGACCTTTTAATCACTGAATATGAATTACAATGTAGTCTATTTTCTCTTCGGTTTCTTTAGGCATTATGCCTTTCAAATGCAAGTATTTAATCACTGCTCTTTTTACATATTCTCCATTTTTGTGAAAACTCTAAAGTTGTCTTGTTTAAAATGCTGTCATTCGAAAACTAAACAAGCTATTCACCTGTAACTATAGATACAAGCTAGTCTAGAGTTAAACTATATGATGCTACCATCTAACTGGCCTAGTGGCGCCATATCTGTGTGAGGCCCGGGACTTATCAGCCGATCCTCGTATAAGAGAGAAATCAGGAGGGCTTCCAAGGAATCTTAGAGGCACTTCTATGGAAATATAGACACACAATTGCATACTGCTTGAATGCAGAAATTGCTGGTCTCTGAAGCTGGGGTCAAGCTGGGCTCTTTGGAGCACCTCCCTAGTGCTAATACACAATTAGAGGAGGAGACCCTAAGGCTGTTGTTTGAAACTCACCTACCAGGGACCAGCATTATGGATCAAGAAATAACCTTGGTTGTGGAGTGCAAGCATTCACAGGAAGGCTGGTGTGTGGGCTCCAAGATGGTGACTCTTAAGAAAGTTAAAACGGGCTGTCTTCACTTTTCAGACCTATAAAAGTATGGATGAGGATGAGGTCTTCACGGTTCTCCTGCAAGAGGGCTGGGAGATTGTTTTTTCTCACCTAGCGAGTATTTTCGGGGCCTGCCTTGCCTTGAGGTATGTTTTTCTAGCTTTTGGAAGTCGGCCAAGGTGGTTTCAATACCTAACTAGGCAGACAGTAATACTGCAGGTCTAAGACTTTTTATCCCAATAGTCTGACATCCTTTATGATGAAGTTTTGTACAGATTAGTGGATAGATATTTGAGAGATGGGGTATTGGTTGACAGACACATATATCCTCTCAGCAGTATGCCTACCAGACAGGAAAATCCACAGAAACTACACTCCACCAGCTCGTGATTAGACTGGAGGAGTGCTGTGCTGTGGAGAACTCACCATGGAAATTTTTCTAGACGTTGAGGGTGCCTTTAGTAACATGACTCTGGTACCATTAGAAGACTTATGCTCTGAGGGTAATATTCCCCAGAGCCAGCATCACCTAACAGCCTTCCAAGGTCATGATCCATTCCAAAATGATACCTCTGGAAGAAAGAGGTATCATTTTGGAATGGACCATGACCTGGGGAATATTACCTTCAGAGCATAAGTACCCTGGAGCTGTCGCCAAGGAGGAGTTTTGTCACCGACTTTGAGGTGCCTAGTGGTAGATGATTTGTTGAACTGGCTCAACAAAGGAGGATTTCATGCTCAAGGCTATGCAGATGAGACATGCCTTGTAACAAATGGAAAATTTCCTAGCATAGCCTCAGAGTTTATTCAGGGCTCCTTGCTTGCTATAGAGGAACAGTGTATAGAAACGAACTTGTCTGTTAATCCAGACAAGACCAAGATCATGGTCTTCATAAGAAGAAGGGCTCTGCCAGGAAAAAGCACTAGATTACAAATTTAAGAAGGTCCAGAATTCCTTATGGGCATGTAAGAGAGCTACTGGACTGTGGTGGGTCCTAAGGCTGAACATGGTCAGACAGCTCTTCACCTCAGTCATAAGGCCTTCAGTATCCTATGCAGTGGTTATCTGGTGGCCTGCCCAAGAAATAAAGGCAGTGGCTATTAGGCTAGATTCCCTGCAGAGATTCAAATGTAAGATGATTAATTGGGGTGATATGGACCACCCCATAGTTCTTTCTTGGAAAGTTTGGTGGACCTTCCCCTCTACATTTGCTTGTGAAGGAGGTTACAAGGGTGAGTGCATACCTCCTCTGGACAATTGGGGAGTGTAGTTTTAAATTACCTCATAAAGGACACTCATGG
This sequence comes from Hymenopus coronatus, assembly GCA_030762935.1. Lineage (NCBI taxonomy): Eukaryota > Metazoa > Arthropoda > Insecta > Mantodea > Hymenopodidae > Hymenopus > Hymenopus coronatus. Next base: position 620,297 of record JAUKNX010000044.1, on the reverse strand, counting down.
ATTTAGAAGAGACTTCAGGAGAGATGTCCTATATCCCTAATGGCAGCAGATCTGATGGAGGTCTGATATGATCCAAGCCCAATGCATCATGCTGGTGTTTCTGACCAAAAAGGAATGGGACCCAAAGACAAGGTTTCCGCTGAAGGCTGGGAGCCAGAAGTGGTGCACTGTCGTTTGTGCTTCGGGGGCAGGGCAGGGCCTGGGGACCTGGAACCAATCTTACCATTCCCTTTGGAAGGTTTGATACTGTCTTCCAGGCTGAGGTATGTGCCATCTTAAACTGTGTCATGCATATTTTAAACATGCCACACAGATGAGTGGATATTCATATCTGCTCAGATAGTCAGGCAGCTTTGAAAGCCCTTACGGTGGTTAAAACAACATCCAGACTGGTTTGGAAATGCCAAAGGATGTTGGACAGACTTAGTGCCTCGGAGAGGTTACTGGGTTTTGGGTCATACAGGCATCAGAGGTAATGAGATGCTGGACAGTCTGGCTAAGCAGGGAACAGGCCTTGTGTTGGTAGGACCCAAGACAGCTATAGCTCATCTTGAAACTTGGAAAAAGCAAAATATGGCCAGACAGACCCACAATTTTATTTCCGGGCCAGGTGGCAAACTAATTCTGGCTCTTTTGAACCTAACTAGACCAGGCTCAGAGTGGTTGTTGGCTATCTCGCTGAATGCAACACTCTGAGAAGACATGCATTGAGGCTAATTGAGGTCCCCATGTGTAGGAAATGCAGGATGGATTCTGAAACTTCCCAGCATATTTTATGTGAATACAAGACATTCGTTTTTCACAGGTATGTAAACCTGGGTTCCTTCTTTTTGGAACCATGGGATATAAGAGAGACAGGTTCCAGGGATATAGTCTGATTTATTGGGACTATTGGACATGACTGAGACCTAGTTTATGAGACACTAAAGGCTCCAGGAGTCTATGTGCAAGGCCTCATGAGAGACCACTCAGTTTTCGTCATCATTATTCAATTTGCTTATTAGTTGTAGGTATATGATTTGCATGATTTCTACAGTTGGACCCTTGGCAAAGGTGCTGATACTTAATCTTATACCATGGTGATAAGCTGATTTAGGCAACTTAAAATGGAAATTTGCTCCAAAGAAAGCATAATGCACCCGTAATCAAATTTCAATTGGACCAGTGAGTGATACTGTCTTAAAAGTATGGTCCTATCAGCTTTTGATGATCTGTCATTTTAAAATGCAGAAAATGTTTAGTGAACATTCACCCTTAGTTTTAAAACTGAATATACGAGAAGACCACCTCAGTATTCTGTCAAAATTCAACCCTAAAGGTTTTGTCTCCTCTTTTAATGGAAGATGTGGCCTGAGGTATAGAAAAGTTGTCCAAAGTTGTCACAGATGGTTTTGCTCGGCAGAGAAGTCAAAAGCTGTTTTCTATACTCCACGTGTAAAGGCAGCTAAGACACTATTGAAGTCAGTGTTCTAAGAGTCAAGTCCACTGGAACTGAGGTAAATGGCATAATCATCCACAACAATGAAGTTAAAACAATAGGCAGAGCACACTCCCACAATAAAATTAAAGTGTGACGCTGAAAGCAAAGCCCTAGGGTACTCTGTTCTCCAAAATAAAAACATGGCATATAGTTAAGCCCACTTGAAACATCTGATTCCTCATTAACTCTCAAAGAAAGTAGGCAACCACCAAAGACCCATTTATGCAGGGTACAAAGAATACCTGTTCTCCAGCAAGTGTCATACGCTTTCTCAAGGTAAAAAATTTGCTGACTCTTTCTCAGAAATGTGTCCATTATGCAAATGGACAGCAAAACTAAGTGGTCAAAAATAGAATGGAAGTGATGAAAGCCACACAGGACATTTAATGACAATTTGTGGCACTTCAGTCATCATGTGCTCCATCATCTTGCAAATGCAACTGATGAGGAAGATCAGCCAGTTAACTGGAGGGTAGATGGGAATCCTGTTCAGGTTTTAGTATTCAGACAATAGTGGTCACATGTCAAGCTGCAGGAAACTTGTTATTCATTAGATACAGTTAGAGACCTACAAGAGGAAGAGCCTATTGTCGGAAGATGGGTGCTGCAGCATTAAGATCTAAACACCATCTGGAATAGAAGCCAAGTAAGTGCCTTGAGGAGGATAGCACCTGGTGCAGCTCCTGCATGGGATAAACTAATTGCAAAATTTGCTATTATAAGGTGCAATAGAGGGCTCATTCAACCCAATTCTTAATAAATAAAAAGTTTGGGCACTAATTAGATTACCTGTAAACAGCTGTGAAGTAATTAAGCGGGCCTGCAACATGAACTGAATCAACAATGGTGCCATTATGTATCTGAAGTCCGAGTAGTGTAAGCTGTCACTTTACCAACCATATAATGTAACTTATCCCATACCATGGATAAGGCATGAGGCTATTAAACAATTCTACAAACCAGCTCAAAGTTGCCTTCCTGCGTTGCCAATGATGCATTGAAACCTGGCATGCGTTTGCATACAGACCTGACTTTAAAGTATATAGCGGCCTCAAAAGTCCCAAATGCAACCCTACAAGCAAGAACAGCCATCTGGCAAGGAACTGTTGGTGAGAAGACAACTAGGGGATGGAAGGTTCAGTAGCGAAAATGACAGATGTATAGTGATCCATTATCTAGTAAACATTTAATAAGGGCAGTCTTTGAAGACAGCCAGGCAAGAATGTAGGTCCTAGTTCACCTTGTTCATTTGCCAAGTGGAGGAACATGATCTTGGGATGCTAAGGAAATAATTGTTGGATTAGGTATCAGAGATGATATTCCACTGAAAGCAGTGTGTAAGTTGAGCAAATGGATAAAACCATGTATGAGAGAGTGCCGGAAGGATACTTTTAAATTAAAATGGATTCACTAATGTTCAGAATAGAAATGAAGTTTGTGTGAAGAAATCCAAAAGAAATGTACACTCACACAAACCCTAGATGAACTCCAAAGCAGATCTTGGGAATTAAAATCTCCTAGCAGAACAAAGGACCCTAGGAACGGTGAAAGCAGATTTTTAATATCCACAGTGGCAATAGTGAGATGAAGGCAGTATGTAAGCGGTACAAATGGGAAAAAAGAAAAAAAAAACAGGTATTAAAGTAACAACAACAGCTTTCATGGTGATGGTAAGTGTGAGAGGTTGATAAATTTCATCTACAATAAGGAGCATGACAGTCCATGCAGGAGTGCCTTCCTCCGGTGAAAGATCACAGTGCACTGGGATGAGGTGACGGATATCAAAGGTAGTCTGAGGAGTCAGCTTAAGCTCCTGCAAACAATTATAGGAAAATAACAATGCAACAAAAATTGAAGTTTCAACTTGTATGTATGTAGACCATATCAGTAAGGCCATTTGGGAGGGAATACATGCTTGATTTATTGGGGCTGTTCAAAGTGACATTTTTCTTCCATGTTGGATTGAAGATTTTTGTTGGATCTGGTTGTGATCCAGAAACTCCTAGAGGTAAATATTCCACTTTAAAGTACTGGAACCAATTCTACAGCCAAGGATTGGGTTGCTGTGGTAACCACCAAGCAAACATACTAGCTTTTGGGGTTTAACCCAGGAGCATCTTGGAATCGAGACCTTTGGGAAGTAAAGGATGAACAATTTTTCTCCTTTCCTATCTGATTATGGAACTTTCACATCCTCCCAGGAGTAGTGTGTTTTACATTTCTTTGGTGGTATTTTAGCGCAACTGCTTATGATAAAATGTGGAGCAGCAGACTGGCTGACTTTAGACATAGTATTGGAGCTGGATGTGGGCAGTGTTTGAATGTAACTTTGGAAGTTGTATGCCTTATCAATGTCTTCATGATAGCATAAGTGGTCCTGTTGCAGCACGAACAGAAGTAAAAGTGCTGAATCACAAAAGACAATCAATGACCAAGATAGCATTTTTCATACGATAAAGAGAAAAGTACAAATGAAGATAAATGCTGAAAGATAAAGATTAATAATGATGCAAGGAAAGCAATGAAGATACTAATTTGTGATTTATGGTGGTGCAACAAATATGTATATTTAATAATTTGAAGGTATCATAAATACTAACCTATACTATCAATTAGAAGTCTGACAAGAAGATAGTAGTGGCAAAAGATGCCACTAGATAGGGTAGTACTTGGTACAAAGTGTGACATTGTAAGATGCAGAAATTTGGACAGAGCAATACGAGAATAAATAAATATATTTATTTATTTTCAAAGCAGTTGAAACATGCTTAGGGAGAAGAACAGAGTACACACAATTTGGGAGAACTTAAGACAGCTGTTTTAAAAAACAGTGGTTAAAGAAGAGCATTACAGTAAATCAAGAACAGGAAAGATTGGACAAGAAGCAACTGCTTAAAAAAATAAAATACTATACTCAAAGGAATAATGAACTGAAAAATATTTGAGTGTTGACAAGACACCACATAGTAGGCAATATCAAGATGGGGTTCATGTGAAAGATGAAGTGGAAAGCAAAAAGGTGAGAGAAATAGAGGAAGCTGGGTTGCAGTGAAGGATCTGCTCTTGGGCAGAAAACTATGACTGCTGACTGACTGATATTCACATTTTACCTTAAATAGCTCATATAAAAATTGTAGAGGCTTAGGCTTTCACAGCCGGCGTTATCAATCTTATTATCTAAGTTTACTGGGCTTGTTGACCATGGTCCAGTTGTTGGCATAAGAATTGTTTTAATATGCACACAGTATAAAACAAGTGGTTATATTACAACCGTTTTTAACAGTTATGTTTAGTGTATATAGAGTCGGTTCACTGCATATAACAAATGCCAATTAAATCTTTTTAATTTTTAAAATTAATTAATTCATGTCACTGTTTCTAGACTCAATCATATTCACATATTGACCTAATGAGTATGTAACCGAAAAGTCTACTGAAGTTTTTTAATTAGTGTGCAAGGGAAACATTTAGCAAAAAATCTAAACACTGTGTTGTCAAAAGTGGAATAGATGAGATTTGATTTTTTTTTCATCAAATTCTTTTCTGGATGAGTAAAATTCATCAAGATAGCTTGACCTACTACGGATTGAACCCAGATCTTCAAGTTGGGAGGTAAACACATTGCTTCCGTATCCATTGACAGCGATAATACCAGCAGCAATTGTGCTGGTGGTGGTAGTAACAATGCTAAATGTGGTTTGTATCTTATAACTTAAGTTTTTATTGTAATAATTTATACTTACTGTTGGAAAGTCACAGAATATCATTCCGTAATTTGACTTAGCATCTGCATAGATTTTAGCTTCAGGTTTTACAAAGTCTGGTTTTGGAAAGTCTCCCAAGGCTTCATCATCACTGGGAAAATTCATTTCTGGTTGCTTAGAAGGGTCACTGTTCTTGGCTTGTGATTTTCCACTCTGCTTGGACAAGTTGAAGATGTGTGAATTTGATGTTACTGTATTTGCAGATCCATTAATGCTATTCATTAAATTATCATTTTTGCCACATAGACTGGCATCATTCCGACTTCTAACTTTAATCCTGTTATTATTTTCATTAGTTAGAACTTTACTTTTGGGCAATGTAGAAACTAGTATGGTAACTAACTCATTCTCCAAGTGTTTTTTTAAACTACTGTTGCTTTTTTCATACAATTTTTGTACAGTTTTGACAGGCTTATTAATTTCAGCTCCCTCTTCAATATTCTTATATTTTGTATTGATCATGTTTTCATACTTTCTCTTGTTAGGTTGCAAAGATTCATTACAAAGATCAGTAGTAGTATCACATACATTCTTTAAAGAGGGTTCATCATTAATTGGTGGAAGGTCTTTAGTGGTACAAATTAAAGAGCACATTTGTACTTTTTCACTCTGAGTTTCCATTGATGATACTTTGGTCTGGTTTTTATGATCTCGTAAGATTTTTTCTTCTTCATGTTTTGTTGGAGTTTCTTCAATAATTAAAATCTCTGAATTTTCTTTATCTTTGGCCAATTTATTACTGATGATCTTACTGTTATAAATTTTTAATTTCTGGTAGTCTTGTGTCTGCATTTTTAAATAATTTTTCATTAGAGTTTCCTTTAAGTCAGATGCTATTAGGCCTTTAGAGGAATTATGAAACAAGAGGCTTTCTTTACTTGTATTATCCTTGTATCCATTCCCAGTTTCAAATGAAGATAGCTTCATAACCATACTTTTTCTGAATCTTTCAGTGAAAGGATGTGGTTCAAAAAATGGATCTTTAAGTGCCTCAGCTTTCAAAATTTCTGAAGGCACAATTAACTCGATCATTTCATCCTCTTCTTCCTTCTCCTCTTCCTCATAAAAATAATAATCATCATCCTCTTTGTAATAATCACTTTTATCTTCTTCATTTATTCCAACAATATAATCCTCATCACACTCTTCTTTACTATCTTCATCCTCAACAACTGTATCACCTTCATCATCTCTTTCTTCAGCCTTTTTCTCTTGCCTTTTATCAAGCTTTTCAACATTCTCCACTTTGCTACCTTGACTTTCTTTCTCTAAAATGGATGTTTTTTCATGTAAACTTTGCATTCTTTTACCTTCTGATTCATGTAACTCTTTATATACATCATTTTGATCAATCACAGAGTTGTCTACACTTATCTCAGTGCTACTGATACTTTTGGCTTGCACTTGGATTTCATTAGCATTTACTTTCTGATGGTTCAATTTTTTATTAGCTTCCTCCAGCACAAATTCAATTTCACAGTTATGTTTTTCACGTATGCCTTGAAATATTATGGCACTTTCCTCTATTGTGGTTTCTAAATCAAGTATGTTACTCAGTGCATTTTCTGCAATGTTGGAAACAGCTGAATTTTGTTTTGTATAATTACTGTTCAGAGTCGAGAAACTACCCAAGATGTTTTTGACATTGTCTGAACTGCCCTTATCTTTGCCATTAGATTTTTCCAGCTTTACTAGGTCAACATTGTCTGAACTGCCCTTATCTTTGCCATTAGATTTTTCCAGCTTTACTAGGTCAACATAGCTCATCATCTGAAAAATAGTATAGAACACAAAATTAGTTCTCTTATACTTAAAAAAAAAAAAAAATCATATTCTACATTGGAATAGGTCTAAATTATAATTTAACACTTCATTAACAAGAGGACATTTTTAAAAGCTGATAAGAGGTAACCTGTGCCTGCTTATTTTGTGGCAAATTTATATTTTAATTAAGGCTTCCAGCATAAAACTTTTTCTGAAATTTCGTGTCCATAGAGCTGAATACAACAGAACATAATATAATGGGGTCCAGTGAGGTAAGTTATAATCACAGTTGCTTCTATTAAAAATTCGTTTAAGCTATGAAATGAATAAACCAAAATGTAGTTCTAATGAAATGGAAAATATGTGAATACACTTTCTAATGTAATAATATTTTAAATTTCAATTATATATGAAATAACTAAATCTTGTTAATGCTGTGCTAAACGATTACACACTAATTCAAAGCATTACTCTCATTATTTCTTTGCTGTGACAGTAACATAACAATCATTACAACCACCAATACAATTTAAAACTTGCAGAGTATTTGACACATAATTAGTTTTCTGTAACATGCTTAACAGGTTTTAAGAGATTTTCTGTTACTATCACAAAACCTGTTATGAAGCATGTAAAAGGTTCCCAAAGTGAGAGTTTTCAATGTATGATAATGAATTCCTTTAGTAATTACTGTAATAAATGAATTTTTATGCTGAATTAAAACTCATATTTTAAATTACAGCCATGCATTTAGAATATATTTTAGCACATTCCAAAATGTAAACTTGAGGATATTAAGCCTAATTTATTTGCCTCAGAATTATAATTTATCACAAAATTCAACTCTTTTTCTGTGTTTCAGTGTGGTTTCAAACATGTACATCAACTACAGCAACAAACCTGTTTTGAGATGAAATTTAAATTGAATGTTTCTGAATTCTGTATATGAATTTCAAAGGCGTCTGACCTCGTTAACCATGAAACAAACTCCAAAAGCTATGCAAATATGGAATTCTAGCAGTAGCTTACAACTGTGCCTATCTTAAAATTAGAAGACACTTATGAGATAGAACATCACGATAATAAAAGGAAATAAGTCAGTTCTGACAAATGAGCTCAAAATTCAATCTACAAGATTGAACATACCTATTAGGTTTTATATATACATTTTTTTTTATGCTAAACTGTATGCAGGTGAGTGAGTATGACTGGTGTTCAGCCAATACCTCCTAGATAGGTAAGGCCTCGCACCACCACTGTGATGTCACGTACAAGAGGCGATCGCTTTGCATTGACATGCACTCCATCAATGATAAATACTGGTTTGTGTGCGCAAAACACATGAAAAAATTATATTTTATTCATCTTAATATATAGAAGTCAGTGTATGGACGGACGGACGGATGGATGGATGGATGGATGGATGGATGTACGAGTATATACGTGTATGTATGTATGTATTTGTAATAGAATTCTACAATGTTTCAATTTCGACAACTTGGCAGAGATAATTTTTGACAAAGGCGAAAAATGCTATCTAGCTTATAATTCATATTCTGTTTTATATTTCACTGACATGACTTTCCCTGCACATTCTCCAGCATACTATGATAACACGGGTTTATTCATGTTAATCCAGATATCCATTCACACAAGTCAAACAGATTTAACCCTTTAGTGATTCTAGATTAAAACACCATATTCCATTTGATGTTACATTCACAAAGCTTTTCCTACTCATTTTCTAACAATATGATAAGGATTATTCTTCATACTAATTGAGATATCCATTTACAAAATTCCAACAGAGTTAAACCTTAGTTACTGTCTGGCTTACAATTCGACATTCCGTTTGATATTACATTCACAGGATTTTCTCTACACCTTTTTCCAACACACTTAAGCAAGAACTTATTCTTCACGTTAATCGAGGTATCAATTTACACTCGTTCAACAGAATTGGCCCTTAGTTACTGTCTAGCTTAGAATTAGATATTCATTTGATGTTACATTCACAGGGATTTCTCTACACATTCTCCAACACAGTATGCTATTATAATATAAATAGCACATTAGAGACCAAAATAGACCTTCAAATTTCCTAAAGATTTGTGAACATAGATTTAAAGATAGAATAGTTGTTCTATATTACACCTACTTTTGGGAAAGTGCAACTTAAAACTATGCTGTAGGTAAAAATCGTCAAACCATGAACAACAACAGCGATTTTCGCTAGTTAAATTGAATAAATGGAAAAGGAGAGCGGTTAAACAAGATCCCATGTAAGCTTATAATGGCTGCATTTATCTCTTACTTAAAATAACAATAAAATTTAATAAGCGAAAGCCTAAACAAAATGGTCTTTAAAAGCATTATGCATGCTGTAAAAAACTTATTTAAAAATGAATTGATTTACTTTTATATCTTTTTTGTTTGTGATTGTTTTATCATTAATCTAGGTCCATAAAGCTTAATGCATGTCTGCATGTTCCTGCATACTTACAACTATGTATTTATACAAAATCCATCATTCATATTCCTTAGAAAAACATAAAACACTATACCGACATAAAAATACAGAACGGACAGTAAAAAATGTTTGGAAAGAGGATTTGGGGTATTTTCAGTATGAATGTATGTATTCTTTTATGCTCAAAAATTCTAATCTAATTAACAAGGAAACTTTCTTCAATGTAAACCCATGTGGAGAAACAAAGGAAAAAGAATGCTGCACTTAACAACAGTCAGTATACTTTTGGCTAGGTACAGAAAAAAATTTACAGCAGTGAAATATTAGCGCACACAAAAGAGATGTTCTTTTTAACAACTTAAGTGCAGCAAAACACATTAAAATTATATACTTTATAAATTAGGAAAGAATAGAGAACTTATTTATGCCAAAAACAAAAACTGCCAGATTTGATCATCTACTCAGTTCCCTTGAAGTAAAATAAATTCCCTTATGGCTTACTAAATTTAACAGGTTAAGCTTTATCATCACCTACAGGTTTTTCTAAGATTGTGAGGTAGCTTAATAACCTCAGTGATTTGCTAAATTCAACATGTTGTCTTTTTCTTTTGTAAAATTGATTCCCTAATGGTTGCTAAATCTAACAGGCTAGGTTTTATCATCATCTACAGGTTTTATAAGGCTTTGGTGGCTTAACAGACTTGGTGATTTGCTAAATTCAACATGTTAATTTGTTTTTGTAAAATGATTTCCCTTATGGCTTGCTAAAACTAACAGATTAGGTTTTATCATCACCTACAGGTTTCTCTAAGGTTATGGTAGCTTAATATCTTCAGTGATTGGATAAATTTAACATGTTAGTTTGTTTTTCTTAAATCACTTCCCTAATGGCTTACTAAATCTAACAGGTTAGATTTTATTATTGCCTACACTGCAGCAAGATTGAGGTATAATTACTTTCCTTACAGCTTGCTAAATGTTTAAGGTTAAGTAGGTGGAGCTAAGGTTATAGTAGCATTACCTCCCCAATGGACTGAATTGATAAATCTGAACAGGTTAGCTATAATTACTGCTCAGTATTGTTATAGTTTGCTTTTAGTCTAGAATTCTACAGTGATACTGAATATCAATTGCAACTGCATCTAAGGTGTTTTAGCATTACACTACCAATGACTTCCTGAACTAAATACAGAAGAGGTTAGGTTTACTACCTTCCAATAATTGTATTGCTCTAAACATTATAATTCTTATTATTACTATTATTATTATTAACAACAGTCACATTTTATTGTTATTTATAACTGTAGACATGTGAATAGCAGTATTAATCTGCAATGGTTTTCTAAAGGCAACAGGTTAGGTTTACATGCTGTAATATGGATTCGTATTCACTTATTACTATTTGCAAAATTATTGCATTTCTAATAATTAATATGTTAAATATGTAGTAATTAATCTTACCACAGAATAATTCATAGCTTTATAGCTTTCCTTGGAATGGCATGCAATCATTTCTGTCACTAGTTTCGGAAACTTGAATACATGAATTTTATTGTCGAGATCATTATTTCCCTTGCAGTTCGGCACACAACACTTAAGCACCATTATTACACTAAATAATACACTGCAATAATCACATACAATTAGCAAGAATGCTAAAACAATACTTCTAACAATCCTTCAAACAAACTTCGCAAAATGATAGTTCGCCTCCAGGTAATGACATCACAGGAAATGGTAAAGGCAGTTGTTAGGCCTTCCAGTTGGTTCAGCCCCTGGCCCTTTACTGGTCATACTCATATTTTATAGTTTCTTAATTCTAGTTTGTTACACCATTTTGTCTCTATTTACTATCCATACCCATTTATTTTTCACTTCATATAAGAATTGTCAAATCATCTTATTGTCTCTTTGAAACATTTCAGTCTTAAACCATTTCTTATTAAGATACTTTTCTCTCCAAATTTTGAGGAATAACCTTTCTTAAAAGTTTTAACCTCCATACTCCTGCTTTAACCCATGCAATACCTTCTTGCTCCTCTTTTATTTGTCATATCTATATACTTTTCCCTTCCCCATGAGCCTTTCATTGGTATATAAAAAACTAAAGATCTCTTTTTAGCTATGTCACTACATTTTTTTTTGTATTTCTATATCTTCAAATCTTTTCCTTGCCAATTTCCAGAAATTATTTACATTATTTTCTCTTCTGCTCCACATTTCCCCTAATGCACTACTTTCCAAGTTATTTCTGAGACAGTCTACCCATCTCTTTAAATTTTTCTCTTGATATACTAAACACTGTTTTAACAAATTCCTTTCTTCCAAATTCAATATTCTATACCAAAATTTCAATGCCCTTTCCATAATCTTTCCTTTACTTGCCACTCTATTTGCGCTACCTGCCTAATAGTTGCATTTAGTCATTAATCAAAATATCTGTTCCCTTTAATTTCTTGGCACTTTTAAGTACTTCATGTACTATTTGGGATGTGCAAATTTCACTATGATTGCTCTCTTTCCAGCTTGTCTTCCAACTCAATAAGCTTCAATAATTTCCCATCCATACAATTCCGTTTCCAGCTTTTCCTTCATTATTTCTAACATTTCTTCTTCTGGCCACTTAACCCTTCTTTCCTTAACTCCTAGGAACACTAAATTAAATCTTCTCTCCCATTCCTCCAATCTTTGCATTATTTCCTTAACTATTTCTTGTTTCTTGTACCTCAACTCTAACATAATCTTTCATATCTATTGCAATCTTTTCCAATTTTTTACCTATTTGTTGTTTCATGCCTTCTATTTTGTTCATTTTCTCAGGTTTTCCAGCATTGTTGTTATACCTCAATTCTTCCAATCACTAACAAGTAAGTTATAACACTTGGTAAAATCAATATATTTGTCATATTCTCTCCAACATTGTTTTTAAAATTTTACTTTTTTAAACTGTCCAATTCTTGCTCTATGTAATGTCCACTCCCATCATGACTTAGGCCCTTCTTACTTCACCACAGGAGCGCCTCACAAAACACAACTTTCCTCTATCATTGCTGGCTTAGCATTCTCCCCTAAATATATAATATAATGTAAATGACCCCCTTCATATTGCACATTAATTATTAACAGCATAACACTCACACTCTCACTCACTCGCTCGCTCCCACTCTCACTCTAGAGGCCCTTGATTTTCTCAAACAGTTTTTTCGCGAATTTTTGATAAAACGAAAGATACAGGCAAATTTAAAATGTAGTTATGTTTGTTGCATAATTTTATGCAGTTTTAAGCTCGCAACATTTCGCGATTTTTTTTATGTTTCAGATTTATTTCGCGAATTAGCCCACGATTTTTCCATTAACTTGGTCACCATTTCCGACGATCGCCAAAAAATAAAACTAATACAAAGCGTTTTTAATCTGCTATCGTTCTACTTTTCGTTGTTTTTGAACGTTAATGACTGTAATAATGCACAATGATCATAAGACACAACCCCGGTTCCATCTGGGGAAAAGGAAACACCTATTTTCGACGTCCAATCGCTTTCTTTTCTTTTAGTTCAACAATGAATTCAAAATGCGATTGGTGTTGCCACTGGCGCCGTTACCAAGTGAGAAGTTGCGTTTCTTCTTGAATTGTAAGGTGTTATTATTGTTTACGTGAAACAGTGGATAAGGTGCAAGACAAGAATTTCTTTGAGATTTTGACAGAAAAAAAAAAAGTTTGCGAGTGCGATTTCTTTTTCCAAAATGCCGAAAGCTGTGACGGCGCAGAATCGCGTAGATGGGTTTCGACAAGATGGATTTTATGTTTTTAATAGCGAAAAGAAAATATGCATTTACAAATACTCCCATTCCGTCGTAGATTGGAATAGACAGGATAGCTGCAAGAAACACATGGCAACAGAAAGCCACAAAGCAAAGAAAGCAGAATTCCTAAAAAGAGGACAAGCAAAGTGCCAGACAACGTTAAATGCTACACTACTTGGAAATCCAAACAAGCGTCATAAACAAGAAAAAGAAGAATTAGCAAAGGATCTGACGGAAGCATTCCTTGCTGCAAATATTCCACCTGAAAAAATTGAGAGTGTAAATCTTAGGAGTTTTCTCAACAAGTAAATTTCAGGTAAGTTCAAATACAATTTTTATTATTTTATTATTTTTTTAATTATAGCATTATCCCGCATTTACGATCCCGTCGTTTGCAACACCATCTGCTGGTCCCTTTGTATGATTATAGCGTGTTAAAAGCTACGTTTATGAAATGTTATGCTGTGCGCCATGCCATATAGTACGCAAGCCAGTTGGAAGGAGGTGGGCGAAATAAAATGGCGTTGCTTCCAACCAAGAAGATAGCGTGATGATCAAATCAAGCAACCATGGCATGACCCCTTTTCCCTCGCACATGATTATGCATCGGCCTATCACACTTCTTTTTGAAGTCGCATTGGTGAAAAGTAACCAAAGCTATTAAGTTTGTCTTGTAGAAGCTTTCCGTTTTGGGCTGAGAACTATTTTGAGCATGCTTTTGTCGCAGTTGGAGTCATTCTTGCCGATTCCTTTACATTTGCAATCTACTTATTTGTTACGCCTTTCTTTTGACTCTTTGTTCTTTTTATCCGAGTTCGGCGGCTAAAGTTTCGAAAATTGCTTTTTTTCATATATCCGTTAATTATTTTTTGTTATTGTGTAATAATATGCTGTGTCGGCGTTGTGTGTTCACCATGCTTGAGAACACAGAGCGTCCATATTATACACATGAGTTTCTGATGTCTGTGTCCAGGTAGATTTCAGTGGTCAAAAACAGAGAAAGCACTACATCCAGTGCTTCAGGATGCGGCCGAACATCCAAAAAAACTAAAATACGGAATATTCAAATACAAATAAACGGGAAACTGGTTCGAGCAAACGGCTAAGCCAGTTGATGGCGTGCAGAAAGGCACTTAAGCCAGGATTACGACGAACTTAATATGACGGGACTTGAAGTTCAGAAATGCTGAATTAACGTAATGGAAATGACTCACGATTAAAAGGTTTTATCTTGCTACTCCTTCACGCGACTGGTTCTAATTACCATTTAACATCAAAATTAACAGCGGAAAGAAGTGTGGCATTCGTAAACTCTCGTTACTGTTAATCCAAGTATCATTTAATGCAATGCGTCAGACTTCCCGTTACATTGAGTTCATCGTCATCCCGGCTTTTAAGGTGGCCAACATTCTTGGGATTCGGCCGGCCCCGTTAGCCGTGGTCTCGTTGACGCGTTTGGCGTCGACGCTCCGCCGTGAAAGGGTCGCGGGTTCGAATCCCGCTTCGGTCATGTTCTGTTGTATGTTTGTGTCCATCTAGCGAGTTATCCATTATCCGATGGCCAAATGGTGTCCATGCCAAAGGCCAATATCTGTGTGTGTGGGGGGGGGGATCTTGGGATTCAAAATTTTAGCGCATCCATTGGCTAGGTTAATCGAATCAGAAATATGTATAACAAAACTATTTGTCGAGAATCTATCGTTAGCGGCGAAACAGTGGAAGATGCAAGAGCTGGCTTTGAAATATGAACCTAGGGACATTTTCATCTTGGATGAGATTTGATTGCCTATCTTTACATTCTGTAGAGAAGGTGTTGTATTCAACCCAAAAATTAAATACAGAGATTTCACCGTTACATGTTTTTACTGAATAAATAATAAGTATTGAATTTATTATTAAATTTATTGAAGAAATAGGTATAAGTTCAGTATCTTTAAAGGATGGTCGTCTCTTTAGCGTGGTGGTAGCGCGGCTGTGTTTACCAAGCGGGAGACTCGGGTTCGATTCCCGGTACCAGCGTGGGGGTTTTCTCCTACTGAGTGTAGCCCTCCGTGGTATACTGATTACCATGGTAGCCTCATATACCCAAGGTCGCCGGATTCAAAATGTTAGCGCATCCATTGGCTAGGTTGATCGAATCAGAAATATGTATAACAGAACTATTTGTCGAGAATCTATCGTTAGCGGCGAAACAGTGGAAGATTACAAGAGCTGGCTTTGAAATAAGAACCCGGGGACATTTTCATCTTGGATGACACTTGATTGCTTATCTTTACTTTCTGTAGAGAAGGTGTTGTGTTCAACCCAAAAATTAAATACAGAGACTTCACCGTTACATGTTTTTACTAAATAAATAATAAGTATTGAATTTATTATTAAATTTATTGAAGAAATAGGTATAAGTTCAGTATCTTTAAAGGATGGCCGTCTCCTTAGCGCGGTGGTAGCGCGGCTGTGTTTACCAAGAGGGTTTGGGTTTGATTCCCGGTGCCAGCGTGGGGATTTTCTCCTGCTAAGTGTCACCCTCCGTGGTATGTTGGTTACCACGCTAGCCTCATATACCCAAGGTCGCGGGTTCAAACCCGGCGGAGGACGATGGATTTTTTCGGGCGCAAAAATCCTTAGCATGGCTTCCTTCGAAAGAGAAGTAAAGCTGGGGGTCCCGTGTCGCAGATTTACGGCACATAAAAGAACCTCAAACCTGAAAGAATAGGCCTCTGAGAAAAATTAAACAGTCTTTAACGCCCAACATAGAACGGGATGCTAAGAACCACAGCAGTTAAAGAGCGTCCATAAATAAAGCTCAAATTGCGTTTTTTATTTCTCCTGCTGAGAGACCTGGCACGGGGCTCACTCAGCCTCGTTAGGTCCCCGAGGAGCTACCTGAATGAAAAAGTAGCAGCTCAAGGTCGGGAAAGCTGCATTAAGTGGCCGAGAGGGAGCGGAAAGTTAACACGTCCCACCCTCCAATACTCCACCCCACTCATGACACCTGTAGTGGGCAGAGGTGGGGCACATAGCGACAGGCTATGGCTCTCCTTGTGCTGTCGCACCATGAAGTTAAAGTTCTTTCAAGGATAAAACATGAAGATAAAATAAACAACCTGCATCTTTCAAAGTCTCAATCCTGGAGGCAAGGTACTTAATTGGAAAGTCATGGAAAGCAGAATTCTACAAAAATTGTGCCTACTCTCAACTGTCAGCACGGAAATAAGGCTATTTCTTATTGCATGTGAAATGTTGCAACCTAACTGCACTTTAGGATACTTTCTGGAGGTGAAAGTGGTTTCATGTGATTTACCCTTTCCCCCTATTTACACCACTGCTCCTCTGCTCCCCTTGTAAAAGAGGGGAATACTGAATTAATTCTGGCAAATAAGTGGTTTAAAAAAAAAAACACTTCTTGGTCAGCCTTTCTTTCCTCCCCCCCCCCCCTCCCCTGAAATTGCCGCTGTCCAAAGAATTTACTCAGACTCTCTATTTCTTAGGTGCTGGTGATTTTCCTCATGCTGATACATTGCGCAAAAATATTTTCCTGTTCTTGGAGAGGAGCATATACTGGCTCTAAAGGAGGCAGTGAAGGACAAGCCAGTGGTGATTCTGAGCAATGAGACTACAGACCGCAAAGGACAATGCATTTTAGTAATTTTGCTTTGTCCATTTATTTGCGCTGAAACCACTACAACACATGTGGGTGGGGTCAAAGTCCTGGAAAATGCAACAGCAGCAGAATGTACTTGTGCCATATTAAGTGTTGTTATGTCTTGCAGTATTGAATTTGATAAAGTTGTAGCAGTTGTTTCAGACTCAGCATGATATGTGGGTGCCTGTGTGGATTCAGTGAATACCATTTTCAGACTGTATGGTGCACATTCAATGCTGGCCACACAAATTGAATATTATAGCCAGCATATGGTCAAACCTTCTTCCTGAGCTCAATACCTGTGTTGCCCAGTCAAAGGCAATGTTTATGAACACAAGGAAGAGAAAGCACTGCTTCCTTTCCTTCCTAAGGCAGAAATATGTAAATGATGAGAGCAGGTGCATTCTGCTTCCAATGCCTGTATTAACTCGCTGGAATTCATGGTTCAAATATTCAGAATACCTTAAGGAACATGTTAAAGATATTAAGGAGTTTTCTTGATCACTGCAAGAGGAAAGCTATGCAATCACATATTTCAGAAACCTTATGCAAAATGATGTGAATGTGATAGCGGCCTTAGCATTCTTTCTTTTATAACATTGTAAATCAGCTATCAATTCAATCCAGATTTTTGAACGTAATTCATACCCATATGTGCACAAACTAGTGTCAAAGATTGAGCATATTCTGGGCACATTTTAGGCAGTAGGTAGTGGTGTACTGGGTGAAGAAACAAAAAAAACTTGTTACTTTAGTTCACAAGAATTACAGCATTAAACAAACATTCCAGAATTTAGGACACAAATGTCACACAAAACTATCACTGCTACAATGTGAGGATAAAGGGCTCATCACCAATATGGGGAAATTATTTGATGAACAAAATATATTAACAAATTCAGTTGGTCCAAATCTGCATTCTATCGTTGCTGGCATGCTTGTGATGAAAGATTTATCACTTCTTGAACCAGCTGAAGGGTATAGTGCTTTGAAGGCCAGCATTAAGAAAGCAGCAATAAATAGGGACCAAATTAATATTGTGACAATATTGCTGGCAATGAGGAATGAATACCCAACATTTGTTGAGGACAGTATCCAGGCACCATGGATTCCACCATCCAATGTTGATGCTGAGCATGCCTTTTCCCACTATGGAAATATAGTAACAGATTTACATACTAATTTAAAGCCAGAAAATGTGGAAATAATGCAGGGGAAATATTTTGAATAGTAAGAAAAAATCACATTGTATTACAAATGTTAAAAGATCATTTTACTCTATATATTGTATTGTAGTTTAGTTATATTTAGTGTTTATCTTTTGAGACATTAAACACCATAAATATTAAAATTTTCTCAAATTATTTAATGATTTTATTTACCACTTTCCACATGCATGAGCCTTTTTATATAAACTTTTTTCACCATCATCTATCACCTTTTTTTAAAGCGATTTTTAAGAATTTTACTCACCATTTTCTAAGGTCCCTTAAAAAAAAAAAAAAAAAAAAACCCACACCCACAATAATGTCACATTCAGTATCATGGTTTAAAGCAAGTCTGGGTACAGATATGCAAAACTGCTTAGCAGTGTGGTTTCACCATAAAAAAATTATGAGAAATTACACTAAGCATAACTTTGGAAGAAGATACAGTAAAATATTTAAATCAAACAAAATTTCTGGGACTATAAAGTTAATGATAATTTAGGCTGGAATGCAGACACTAATGACATAGTAGAATGCCTCAGATAGCTCTGCTACAAATGAATACACTAAAACAACCAATTAAGTGTACAGAGAGAGTAGTTTATTTTTCAATTTCATTTACTCTTATCATATGGAGTAGCTTGATGGGGAAACAATAATGAAATGATTTAAATCCCTAAGTTAAAGAAGGTTAATTTCAATCACATTTAACTTGCTTTGCACTACCATCCTCTACATATTTTAAGAAACTAAACATTTTGCTACTAATTTTTATACTGATATGAAATTACTGAATAAGTGTAAACACATATTACAACATTTGTTATTAATTCACAAGTTTTTAATAATGACTCACGATGATAAATCTAAATTACACAGAACTACTCTTGATAGAAAATTGTTTAAAAATAGTTTTTACTCAAAACCATTCACTGTTTGAATAAAAATAAAAATATGTTTTAATTACAAATGAAAAATCCCTGCAAAGCTCAACAAATTTAAGAAACTTTTAGCAATCAGGTAAATAGGTTTAGCAGCCATAGATTAAACAAACTGTTCTGTTTATTACCATGTTTTGATTGCAAACTAAGACTAGAGCCATCACACATTTAATAAATGCTGTGTATTGTATTTATTAAATCCCTTGAAGCATGATACATGTTAAAGAATATTATCAATTCAGAGTATAGAATGCATATAATATATATAATTATATAATAATTGTACAATTTATTGCTATTTAAATTCCTAAACACTAAAATGCAGTTCTCCATTAAAAACTGGAAGATTTTTGTATCTCAACATAGACTAATATTCTTAACTACATTGAGGCAATTTGTTGAATAGGTATAGAACCAGTTTATGTAAAGCTATTTTCATAGATTTTAGTTCTGTGTTAGTTTATGAATACATTTTCATGAACTATGACATTATTTCTGAAGGAAGTTGTTTACTTTTGTAAACAAAATTGTTTCAGATGCTGTAAAATGTTAAATTGTTTAAAATATGGTTTGCAGAGAGCTGTTATACATATTTGCTAGAATTCTTTATTATCTTCTTTCAAATCCTGAAAACTTTGATGCTATTTTTGGAAATGATTTCAGAATATAATGCCAAGCATTCAAAGACAATACAGCCAAAATAAACTGCTCTATTATGAGGTCCAAATCTACTGAACATTTGAGGCATGTCCATTATTATAGCATCAGAAATGGCAGTGGTGCTGGGTTGCCTTGTGGACAATACAGCTCGCAATTTGTCTGAGAAAAAGAGCAGCAAAGTTTGGATCCTATTGTAAATCCTATTGGTTTAGTGTCTATTTATATTAACGTTTACCTTAGCAGTTCATAAAACTCTTCTATTTTCATACTGTAAATACAATGCAATAATAAGTACAGTGTGAAAAACTGAACCTGGTGACAATAACATTTTGATTAGTGGTACTAATAAGCAGTGTTTAGTGAATCAGAAAGTGGTGTTTAGTGTATTTAATAAGTGGTGTATTGTGTCTGTGAGAATGAGTGTGCAAGTTTGTGATTTGTCGGGTAAATGTGGATTGTGTCTTAGGAATGTGAAACAGGGTGTTTTTTGAGCAGTGTGTGAATTATGGTTTTATTGGGACTATGCGAACACCAATTTTGAAAGTGTGGGTCTGGTTGTGTGAACTGTGTAGATTTAAGACCTTAGTAATACACCATGAGAAGGTCATACTAAGCCTTCGTAAAGAATATGCTAGATCTGAAATTGAAAACCTGAGATTGGGTAGTAAATGTAGAAGTAAATCACCAGAATTTAAGGTGTATTCCAGTCGAAAATGTAGGCATAGTTTTGTGTGTGCTCTTGACAAATTTTCTGAATTGGAGCCGAGTAACAGGCTTTGGTGACAGCGGAGTGGGAGCTTCCTTGGCTATGCCAGAAGAAGTGCCTACTCCGTCGTCGCTGGAGATGAGGCCTGCTGTCAGGTCTGAGCCTGGAAAGGGGTCCTCTGATGCCAAAAATAGGGTGTTAGTTTTAGGTAGTAGTCATGCTAAAGGCATCAGAGAGAGACTCCATGCAAAATTGGGGGAGGGATATACTGTTACCAGTATTTTCAACTCCATGCTGATCTGAGCCATGTAGTGGGGAATGTTACAGCTTTTGCAAAGGATCTCGATAAAGGAGGTCATGTAGTAATAGTGGGGGTTCTCGAAATAGTTTAGATAGGAATTTCAATTACACAATTGAGATGGACATGGACCATATTGCCAAGGCCAGTAGCCCCACTAATGTAACATTTGTGAACCTCTTCTGGAATTATGACAAGCCTTGGATTAACAGGAGGGCGAGGCCAGTTAACGACAGACTTGATCGGTTTTTTAGTCAAGAGGGAATAGGCTACATTAGAGTTGTCAACATGTCATCCATTGAAAGGTATGGTTACACTAAACATGGTTTGCATCTGAGCTCTCGAGGCAAGGATATGCTGATGCATTCCATTGCTGAGAGTCTCTCATGCACAACCATGGATACTCCCTATAATATTCCTGCTCTTGTTACTAGTAATTGTTGTTTTTTTTTTTTTTTTTTTTTAAGAGTAAATCAGATATATAGAACAGTGAATGTTTCAGAAATGAAACAACAACCACATAATCATTGTTCCAAGTCATTAAAAAAAGAGAACTCACTCACAGTGTTTCATCACAACATTCAAAGTTTCAGTTATAAAGTAAATGAATTATTAATTAGTTTCAAATCTGAAAAATTAAGTCCAGGTATGTCATGTACCACAGAACATAATTCGGAAAAACAGGAAATATTATATTTTTCAATGGGTGGTTATAAAAAAGCAGCTTGATAATGTAGATAAAAAGTCTCTAAAGGAGGTGTGAGCATTTTTGTTAAGAATAATATAAGCTTCAATGTAATTGATCTGAAGTACTGTCTGGAAGAAACCTTTGAATGTTGCATGGTTCATATAAACACAATAACCAACTAATTACTTTAGCGGTATATAGAGCTCCCAAAGGAAATCTTGACATCTTTCTACACAACCTAGATATTATTCTAAATTGCGCTTCAAATCAATGATTAAATGTATTTTGTGTGGCAACTTGAACATAGATTTATTGACAGATAACAATCAAAAGCTGCAAATTTGTTCAGCATCAAGATCGTACGATCTTATGCATACAGTCAATTATGCATACAATTCAATTTTAAAATTCAAAATAATTCCAAAATAGCTATGGACAATATTTTTATAGATATGTCTAAAAAGGCATACCATGAAATACAATCCTTTGTCAATGGACTTTCAGACCATGATGGACAACTAATCAAAATTAATTTTTATACTCCCAATTACAAAAATGCAAACCACGTAGCCAGGTTTAAAATTATAAATAAAGAAAGCATAGTTTGTTTTAAAGTCAACTGTCCGAGGAATTTTGGAAAGAAATTTATAAATTAAATAATACAAGTGACAAGCTAAATTCTTCCTTCAACACTTTTGTAAGAATCCATACCTCCAGTTTTCCACTCCACATAAAGAAAATTAATAGCAATTCTAAAAATGACTGGCTAACACAAAGTATAAATACAGCTAAAAACTTTGTTAAGAAAAAACAAATACAGTCCTCAAACAATAAGCCTAGCAATCTATGGAACATTATTAAAAAAAAGAGACTGGTAAATGTTACTCGAAAAATGATATAAAAGAAATTGAAGTAAACCATGTGACCACAGATGGTCCCCAGCAGATAGCAAATGCATTTAATGAATATTTCATTTAGGTGACACAAAATTTACTGACAAAGAAACAGCCTAATACAGATTCAATTTCATACCTTTAGGAATCCTGTATAGAAAACTTTACATCCTTACCCACAAGTGCAACCAAAATAAAAAAAGTAATTCAATCCCTCAAAAGCAAGAATTCGTAAGGATACAATGAAATGAACACAAAAATATTAAAGGTATGTGCCGACATTATTTGCAAACCTTAAGTCATTAAGCCTTTATACAAGAAAGGACAAATCTCAGAAATGTCAAACTTTAGATCAGTATATTTACTTACAGCTTTTTCCAAAATCTTTGAAAAAATTATGTTTAAAATAATTTATCACTATCTGGATAAATATAATATTTTAACAAAAGAGCACTTTAGTTTCAGGAAGAACATGTCAACCAGTGATGCCACTTTCAAGTTAACTAATGAAGTTCTTATGTCCTTGGATGGCAAACTTAATATACTAGGAATATTCAGTGATCTGTCACAGGCACACTATGGTTTTAGGTGCAAAGGGTATAAATGAATTACATCTTACTTATCAAACAGAAAACAAAAGGGTATAATAAATACTTCAAATAATGGCAATGCATATTTTGAATGGTCTGAAATAAAGCATGGTGTCCCATAAGGTTCTATTCTGGGTACCTTATTATTTTTAGTGTATATAAATGATAAACCTGCAGTAATAACCAACAATGCCTATTCAGTTCTTTTTGCAGATGACATAAGGGTTATAGTTAAAGAACACATCATCATTCAGCTCCCAAATTCATCTATTAAAATCTTCAACACAATAAATGATTAGTTTGAAAGTAACAAAATTCACAAGTTTTGAAAAAACCGCATTAATTTTTACACAGAGATAAAAACATCACAGACCTAAGGATACAATATGAAGATAATCAGATTGCAGAAGCCTGTAATACAACATTCCTGGGCCTTATTACCAATTGTAACATGGATTGGAAACACCTTATTTATTATATCTTACCCAAACTGAGCTCTGTATGTTTTGCAATCCAATCTTTAATTTGGCTTATAAATAAAATCATACTAAAACAGCTTATTATGCATATTTTCATTCATTTATGATCTATGCTATAATATTTTGGGGAGATTCAGTAGATGCTAAAAAAGTGCTCATTATGCAGAAAACGGGAATAAGTATGACAGCGGCAAGATGATTTACTCACTGTAAACCACTTTTCAAAATGTTTGGAATTTTACCTTTAGCCTGTAAATATATTCTAGTCATATCGTCATTTGTAATAAATAACCCAGAAAAGTTTACAAAAGATGCAGATATTCATAACAAAGATTTACATAGACCAACAAACAGTTTGCAGTCATTCCAAAAATAGGTTTACTACAAAGGAGTAGTTTTGTTTAATTCACTTCCCTCTTCTATAAAAGAATTGCAAATGAACAAAAACAAGTTTAGATCAGAATTAAAAAGATATCTTATTACTCACACATTCTATATAGAGGGGGATGTCATTCAATCAAAAAATACTGGTAATCATGTACAATTGTTAATACAATGAACATGAATATTCTAAGAATGCATGTGTACAAGTAGGTTTTTGGAAACAGACATGTTAATTTTAATTTATGCAAAACTGACAGCACTGAAAATTCATTGCCAGAGTTATTATTTCTAAATAATTTATTAATAACTATCAATAAATGTAATTCTTGACATGATCTACATCCTAAAGATGTAGATCATGTCCTAGAGTTTGGGCATGGAGTCTACTCTCAAAATAGGATCAACAGATTGCAATGTTATGTATGTATGCATGCATGTATTGTGTTAGATGTTAATAAAATTATTACTGATATAACAATTAGGTATTATGTATTGTTGTGCATTTGTATACAAGGTCTTAAGCAATAATAATTATTACTCTTGGCACAAAATATTTTGTATCCTTGCAGCCCATAAGCTTTTGCACCCTTTTGCCTCTAACTCAGTCACTTGCACCCCTTTCCCTTCATAAAATCACAGATCATAGTTGATGTTTTTGGTGACATAACATGACTTATGTTTATTATATTTATATTCACAAAATTACACCATAATTCTAAGAATCAATGATAAGTATGATTCTTTAAATGTTACCAAGATTATCACTTAGAATCTTAGATAAATTCTATGTCATCAGCATTGTGTATCATTGTAGTCGAAGAGGATGCCATTGCAGCACACATTACTGTTCTTTGTCAGCCATGCTTGAGTGTATTGTAAAGTTCCTAGTATTCAGCATATATTGTAGAAGAGACTGTTGGTCAACACTGTTGCATGTATTGCATGTGCCTGTATGTGGAATTTTGAACCTAATATAGTATTCTGTTAATAAAAAGATACGTTCACAAAGTAATTCTCCCCTTGGTTTTCATACCAGCAGTGCCGTTGCAGAGTGATTAGACCACTTGCCTCCCACTTAGGTGACCCAGAGTTGATCCCAAGTGCCTGCACGTGGGATTTGTGGTAGATGAAATGGTGCCTGCGCAGGTTTTCCATTTCCTCACGCTCATGCCTGGCTATGGGCCTACTGCACATTCCAGGGTCTTCATTCTGTGGTTGCATGCTGTTTGCTCCCCGACAGGTTTCTGACCCCTAGGCATCCGCTTGTAAGTGTTAGTCCTAAATATGGGGGAGGGTAAGCCAATTACAAAAAAAAAAGACGAATTTCACACCATTTTACATGCAGATCATACATTTTCTACATGTTTAGGTCGCTGCTGAAATACTCTGTATTTGGTTTATGTTATCTAAAGTAGTAGCTTGAAAAATTGGGAAAAGATTCAAAATAAATTGATTTTCTTGATAACATAAATTGGAATTTTGATGCTTGGAGAATGTCTTCCTCACTTATCCTTTGGAGAAACATATGACCCTGGCACTTTTATCTGAGACATCACATTGTCAAATTTTTTTTTTTGGGGTATGCTACGTGTTTTTGTAAAAAAAGTTTTGCATACTGTTTCACCTAAGAAAGTAATGAGAGAAGTAATTATTTTTGGATTCCTTGCATTGTTTTTCACTTTATTTGGGATTATTTTCTATGCATAACAGATGTTTGCAGGTTCCACATCCCTAAGGCCCAAAAATCTTTCCTCTTCTGTAATATTTTTATAGTGATATCTGTAACTGTGTTCGTAAATTTCACTGATACAGCAGCTTTCTGTATGTTTTTGGACCCTACAGAGGCCTTAACCAAATGATGAAGTACTTTGTTTGTTTGTTTCTTTTTCTGCCAAAATTCTTCCCTCTTTACCAGCTTTTTGCTCTTTGGGGTTTATCATTCTCTGCTTCTCCTTATAATGACGATGAAAAGTTCTCAGTTTATAATTTCTGTGTTCATCCATCATCTTGAGTGGATAAATTATATTAGATATGAATTTTGTTCTTGTTGGTTATAATTAAGTTGTTACCTTAATCTAACTTTAGGAAAAATGTTTAAGCTTTAGAGACCTATACTGGAGAACACCCTCATTATTAATGACAGTAAAAGTGCTACAAAAACGCATAGTTCTCATCAATGTATTCCAAAATAAATTCTGTATTGAAGGTTCATCATAGGTTAGCCATCAAAGAAATCATTTGACCAACTGTGGTAAGATAGACATTGTCAAAATAACAAAGTATGAAACACTTAAAAGTTTAACATTAGGGATACTTAATTATTATAAACGTTGAAAGTAGGGGGGTAAGATGTTTTCAGCCCACATGTAACAAAAGACATAATTTGGGGGAATGATTAAAAGGGATGACAAATTCTTTTTTTCCCCTACCTCATTAAAAACTCTTAATGTATTGTCATCTCTGTCAACATTTAGGTCTGGCAGATTAACTTATTTTCCCTTCTTTTACGATCAGTAGTATGAATCTAATCTTTAATTTCAGACAAAGCTGGGTATTAACCTCTTTATTTTGTGATCTATTTACATTAAATTTCCAGCCCACTTGATCTACATGACCTTGGAATCCAGAAATCTTAAATTTTACTCTTGAAGGCGTAAGTTGATCAATGCCAATATCTGCTCCTCTTTTATTATGTATACTCAGCAATAAACCTCTGAACTTGATTCTGATAGCAAAGTAAGGCCACAAGATATCTTATGGCAGCCATTATGTGGAAAGATTGTGCCACCTACAGTAAGGTGAAATATGCCTCACAGTTTTAGCCTCTTAAGCTTGGAGGAAAAAGTAGAAATTAAAAGGTTAATTGGCCTACAGATCCCTTAATAAATCCCAAAGATTAATGTTGTGAGAACATTGTGGATGTGTGCCTTCATTCACTTGAGTATATGAGATTTGTATTCACTTTTTTATATTACTGAATTTGTTAATGATGATGTGAATTAGGCCTACAGATCCCTTAATAAATCCCAAAGATTAATGTTGTGAGAACATTGCATGTGCGTGCGGGTATGGGTGTGGGTGTGTGCCTTCATTCACTTGAGTATATGAGATTTGTATTCACTTTTTTATATTACTGAATTTGTTAATGATGATGTGAATTATTAGAATCATGTCATCACCACCAGTATGCTGGAATTTTGTCTCAAGGGAATTCATTTATATGCCAGTGAATCTACTGTCATGAATTTGTCACTTTTACTCACTTAAAAACCATAGATATGGGTTGGGTTAGAACAATGAAGATTTTCTTTTTGTTTTTAAATGTCATTTAATCTGGTTGGTCAAATTGGATGAAGAATGAAATGATGCTCAAATGATCTTGGGGTCCATTCAAGTTACTCGACATTTGTCTTCTCAGAATAAGGGAACTCCCCCCCAAAAAGAACCAACTAGCTTTTCCAGATAACTCACCCTAAGCAAGATTCTAACTCATGACCTTTTGAATGTGAGACAGATGTGCCACCCCCACTCTACCAAAGTGGGCCAAACAATCTTGTTTATTTTATAAATATACAATGTAATAAAACATTCTGTCACATTAAAAAGACGGAGAGTTACTTTAAGCTAGAAATTACTTGACAAAGCACTAAAGCTGTTTGTTACAGTTGATCTATACTTACTATCACGTCACAATGCTATCAAGAATATTTGGATACTGTAGTTTGTCTTACAGAAGCCAACCAGCTTTATTATCCTAGCAAAATACTGTCAACACATAGAAAAACAAGATTTTGTTTATATTTTACCATTTGTAGAAAGTCAATTTTATGGTGCAGTATTTCACTGTTATAAAATCTAATATAGCATTAAATTAAAACCAGCCTGAGAAATAACAGATAAAAATCATATCAAAAGAATGAAAGAAAAAAAAAGCTTGTTTATAAAGTATACAGGTCAATTCTTATAAAACAGAGCCAATGTTTTGCAAATATAAAAAAACAAAATAAATTAAAATAATGAAATGTACAGTCATACATCATAAATCATGCTATCCATTGCAAGACACATTTGGAAACAATTCCTAATGTTTGATTAGCATGATCCAAATGTGCACTATTAGTGCTTTTAATTCCAGCCCTCCACCCCAAGGTTGTTCTCTAGCCAGCTTGAAATGTGTTGAAAAACACTTTTTAAGACAGACAGTACCACAAGTAGTAGGTAAGTTTAGGCAATAATGAAGGCCAAAAAAATTGCTTGGTGTTCAAAATAACTTGAAATTGTAATCAGTGACTCATTTGATTTAAGCTGTAGTATTGAATGCTTGTTCTTATCCATACGGCACAACAAGCACTGAAAATACTTCAAATGATAACTGGGAAAGGAAATTTGGAAAGGAAATATTCTAGTATAAGTTTAAGGTAACTCTCCCACAAGTTATGGGGACTGAAGAAAACCTGGAAAAAGCCTTAGTCAAACAGGATAGTCCTGGTGGGTTTGAGCCATGGACCTCCTGTTCACGAGTTTATATGTCTTTATAACTTCAGCTACTCAGGTTGATCATTTGATGTAAGAAAGGTTGTCTCACAATGGAAATAACTATGGGTTGATTCTGTGTCATAAAATTGTTTGACAAACCCTATGAATATCCCTTTTTAAGAACAAGCTTCAACCATATCTCAGAAAACTGTGGCTCAATAAATCTTAAATTCTATATGGCACATGCTACACCCACTTCATTTAGATGCAGCTGTGTTTTGCCTATCTCATGTAGGTCTGCAACAAACTATTATTTTAAATTTTTAAAGTTCAGTTTATCCTGACAGATAAAAATCATGCCTCATAACATGATGTGCAAGTATTCTTCTTTGTTTTTTGTTTGTTGCTGCACCATTGTTAATTTATATAGCCAAAGATGGGCTGCTTGGCTTCCCTTTAATATCCCGAGTCTCTGTATTCCTGAAAAAATCAGCACAAGGCGGAGTTGTTCTAATCTGCCAAGCACATTATTCACAAGTCTCACTGGTATCAGTGGCCAATATTTTCTACATGCACTCAAAAGGTATCCTCTCCTACCAGTTTCTGGGTTAAATAATATTTTGTCAAACTTGAATGGCCCTGTCTCCTTTAAATTTTGTGCTTAACCACCACCAGGTTGCAAGAAAAAAACTTTGTGAACCAATGCATACAAGTATTCAAGAGAATGTGTCATTAATTGAATTGTTTTGACCATTGTAATACTAGAGTAATATTGGGAGGGATGGCACACTTTTTACATTTATTTGTAAAACAAGTTTTCTTAGGCGATAAAAAATTAAGATTTTGTCAACAAAATTTCCTCAAACAATGACTTACTATAATATTTATGTTTCACTGCTAATACTATTTAATAACCTAATATTAAGTAGTGATTTTTAAAATATGCAACAATGCTTGGGAGAGGTGGCACATGGTATGGAATAGATGGCGCATGGAGTTTAGTTCATTTTAACACAGATTAAACTTCTCTATTTTATTTAGGAAACAAAATTACTAGGGAATCAGATATTGACTTTTATTTTCTAAGCAACTTGTCTTATTTTGGGTTCACCATGCTCCTTTATGTTACCTTGCTTTTCCTACATTTATTAGACCCATTCTTTTGTACACTATACGGTTTTTGTGTATTCATACCGTTGACGCATTTCATCCAACCATCTTTCTTTATTACAGTAAAATAAATTTCCCAATATTCAACACATTTATTTGTGTCATCATCTTCATCTTCTTCTTCACTTGGTCTGTCCAAATTGATCAGTTTTGATATATTTACTTTTGCACCAGTGTATTTTTATTCAACTCTGTTTTCATGCTTTTTTCTCATTTACTTCCCAGACCTTCCCGTAAAGATATGCTGATTTTACTTCAGTACCAATCAATATGAAAACATACTATGATTCCAACCATGGTACCAAAGCACATTGTTCCCCCATTTTCATATTTTTGGCTGACACTTTTGAAAAGGAATTCATTTTATGAAAAATTTTAGAGTATAACTTTTAAAAGAGGCAAATCATTGTTTTTGAGGCGTTTTAAGTATACACAAAGCAAGTGAGAGTGAGGATCAACTCAAATTGCTTCCACAATGCAAAACTTTGTGTCGGGTATGGGATTCAGAGTAGATAACAAATTTTCTGAAGCTGCTCCTATTGACTACTTTGTCTGACTAGTCAGATTTCTTCTCTACGTGTTGTCCACAGATTCTCCTTTTTTGTCAGGTTAGACCATGTTTTCCTTCATTTTATGTTGCAATTTATGTTTCTTGAGTGAAATAATACTGTTTAAGTGGACTGAAGAAAGGCTGGTATAATTACTGTAAAGCACGAGTAGTAGCTGGGTAAATAAAACAAAACATATAATTTTGATCAGAAACTTCCAAAAGTTCCGAATATGTACATTCAAAACCATGATATATGTAACTTTATTAAATTTTGCATATGTATGCTAGAAGGCACATGTCTTTTCTTCCAGGATGCTGTGTGTCATCTACACCCACTTACAGGGATAGATGGCCCACATGTCTAACATTTGAATAGGTTGATCAGCTTGGCTGGAAAAGCATGTGATATACTTGATGAAACCCTCGTCACATAAACACAAGAAACTGCATCAAATTTATGGCTTTACTTTAGGCACTAAGAGTTTAAACTATGAGCAGAACAAGTTTTTGCTACATGCACAATACACTTACATGGAATGTCTAGTTGTAGCTACTAGAAAAGGATATAAAAGGAGAACTGAATGTCCCTGTCCACAGTCTTCTTCTACTACTGAACGCATCATTTGCTTCTGATTAACTGTCACAATTCAAGGTAGGTAGAGTTAGTTAATCACATCATTTACAGTTCTCTGACTTGCAGTGCCACCTGTATTCTTGCTTTCCATTACATCACTGTGGGGACACACTTCCATATCCTATCTGCTTAACATGTGTATTGTAATGATTTTTGTTGTTTCTGTGGTGTTTTTCCATGAAGTTGGTGGGCAATTAATTTTTTATTTCTAAGTATTTCTTTTCTGGCTTATTTTGTTTAATAAGCAATGCTGATTTTCTCTAAACAAAAATAAAAACACAAACACAAAAACAAAAAAAAAAAAAAAAAAAAAAAAAAACAAAACAAAACCAAAAACATCATCTTATTCGCTCATAGACTTTTACAAGTTTTAAGCCTTGTCAGAGAAAAAGTAAACTTAATTACAGTTCTTACAATCTATTTACAGTTCATCTAGTCTATACAAGCATTATTTAATTAAAAAGGTTTTTACCTTTCTACTTATGGTTTTTAATTGCTTTGGTAACTTGTACAAAATTTTACCCATTATTAGCGGATCCTTCTCTGTGGTTTTCTTATTAACATTACATCTGTAGTAATTATTTTGATTTCTAGTACTATAGTTGTGCCTATCTTTTATATGTACAGCATTCTTATTTACTAAAAATATGATAAGTTTATACACATACAATAATATTACAGTAAGCATTTTGGCTTTCACAAAACTATCTTTACATGATTCTCTACTTAGGATATTAAATATGGATCTTGTGCATCTCTTCTGCAATATCAATAATCCATTTACATTTGTGATACTTGAGTTACCTCCGACCTCTATTCCATATTGCAGATGTGTATGAATTAGACCATAATATCTGTTTTTAGATAATCTGGATTTAGGTATTTTGATTGATTTTTTAATAAATATAAATAGATACCAATTTTTTTTTTTTCCCA
The DNA here is from genome assembly GCA_030762935.1 of Hymenopus coronatus. Classification (NCBI taxonomy): domain Eukaryota; kingdom Metazoa; phylum Arthropoda; class Insecta; order Mantodea; family Hymenopodidae; genus Hymenopus; species Hymenopus coronatus. The sequence goes on along the minus strand of JAUKNX010000044.1, from coordinate 588,759 downwards.
AATATAATCAACATGCAGTTTAAGTGTCATACTTTCATCTAAAATTATTCCACAAAACTTGGAACTTTCTAATTGTTCATCATTGCATTGAGCATTTCATTATTAGACCTAATATTTCAATGTTGGAACATGAGAATATGAGCCTTTTGAGAATTTACAATTACATTATTATATTTAAGGTAATTACATATATCTTGTGTTTCTTTTATTACAATATTTAAATTACCTTTATCTTTATTAGCAAACCTGAATGAGGTATCACCCGCATAAGAAATTATTTTGTAATTTGGAGATTTTGGAAGATCATTAATATATACTGGATGTTTCAAAATGACACCAAACAATGGTGTGGACCTTGTTGGTCATACTGTATGTGATACATGAATATAATTTTCAGCTCTAAATTTGGCACATATAAAAACTGCCATAAAATCACCATGGATTAGGCAGTCATACATAACCAAATGGCACGTGCCTGGCCCACTCCAAGAGAGATGCCGGTTGGTAGCAGAAGTCCCAGTCACGTGGTGTAGGGGTGGTTTGATAGACATGCTGGCATGGCACAAGTCACCTTAGTAATGAAAAACGTAGCATGTGGGTTTTGTTGTGTGTTTCGTACAACACGTTCTGAGGTTGTTTATGTGGCGCATGACAACCATTGTTCCTTTGCTGCCTAGTCCCAAATGTGTGTGATTTTTAAACACATATAAAACTTTAAATAGAAGAGTTTGAAAGTTGCGACATCAAGTTTTGAACAAGTCAAAATGTAAGCTAATCGGCTGCTATCTTTGTTTGGTGTCTTTATGAAACAGCCTGTATAGTATAAATAAAAGGGGTCTAAGTACTGATCCTTGTGGAACCCCAACTTTTGTTAGTTCACAAGTTTATTTAATTGACTTTACTATAGATCCCTGTTAATAGATTTCAGTGCATTGTTTCCGATTTTTTAAAAAGGATTTTATAAACTCAAGGCATTTCCCCCTGATGCTGTATTTCTTAACTTGCCTAATATTATATCATATCATGCCTTTGATAGGTCAAGGAATATTCCTGCCATCTTGTCAGATTTATCAAGTTCTTGTAATATTGCCTGATCAAATTGCCAGCTATAGCAGTAGTGGTGGAATATTTTTGCCTAAAACCATGTTGTATTGGGTAAAACAAATTTAATTTATTTAGAAAATCCAATAATCTGGTACTTAATACATTTCCAAACACTTTAGCAAATATAGAGGTCCAAGTTTTGGCGTATAATTTCCTGTTTGATCTTTATTTCCTTTCTTGAATATAGGTCTGACTATACTGAGTTTTAAGGCTTCAGGAAATATTTTATCGTTTAATGAGGCATTTATTAAATGTGTTAGGATACCAGCTAAGGTATCATTACAGTATTTTAGAATTTTTGACGAAACTTCATCCCACCCAGAGGATGATTTATTTTTAAATTTATTTACAATTTTTTACCTCATCTTCTAAAGTTTCATCCAAAAAGATGGACGGTAATATTCCTGTGGATATATATGACGTGCAATCATCCAGCTTACGTTCATCTTTTATTATATTTATAAAATATTTATTGAAAAGTTCACATTTCTAGTGGATTATCTACAACTTGTCTATTTTCATTTAAAGTTATATTATCAATAGTGTTTTTGTTAATACTACTTTCTTTTACTATCTCCCATGCTGTCTTAACTTTATTATTTGAGTTTACTATTTTCTCACCATATTGTTGCTTCTTTAAGTTAATCAATATACTGGACTATTGTTTTTCTTTTAATGTACTCATTTTTGTAACCTATAAGATTTGTAGACTTGTAAAAAATATAAGAATCCTTCAATTTTTCTCTTAGTTTTTTTTTTTTTAATTCCAAAGTAAGTTGAATCTGTTGTTCTCCATGTTTGTTTACTTTAGTTCTATTTATTTCAGGGATTATGTCTCTGCCTAATTTGATAAAATTTGAGAACAATGATCAGAGATACAAAACTCCTGCAACCTCACTTGGTAGCTGTCATGCTCTAAATTACATATTACATAATTACTAATGGTGGATGAAGTAGGCATGATTCTTGTGGGTTGTTGGATGGCATCATGCAAATTAAAGCTACTTAATGTATAATTTAGACTTTTATAGTTCCCTGTATCTGCACAAGCATTCATATTTAAGTTACCTATAATGATTACATATTTTTTTGTTTATACTTGCTCCATTTAAAAAATTATCCGGCTCTTTAAAAACTCATAAATCTTAGTACTCTGCAATCTATATAGTCCAATGATAAGATACAATTCGTCTTTAATTTGTATTTTAGCAGCTGCAACCTCAAAGACCATTTCTATTTGGAAATACTCTAACCCATTGTTTATGTAGATGGCTACTCCACCACCTTTATGATATTGCCTATTGAAACTTGCTGCTAACTCATAGTTTAATCTATTTTTTTTTTTTTCCAACCCATGTTCAGTCAACAACAAAATATTGGTTTACAGTCATCCAACATAATATCAATTTCCCTCATAAATGTTTTGATGCATTAGGCAAAATTTAGAACTGATACATGATTTGTTATTTTTACTAGTTGAATTGTGTGACCTAGCTGCACACAGAAATATATTTGATGCTGTTGCTTACTCTTGCTATTGATTGCATTCACCGCTTCATTGATTAGTTTTCCTTTATAAGAGAATAAATAGCGCTGAGCATAAAACTTCCAATTTATGAAAATCTCTCCCAAAGCATTGTCACCTAATCAAAAATTATCATCTACAGACAGACATTTTTTGTTACAGCAAAACCAATTTACTTCTCTATTTATTCAAACTACTCTACCCATTCCTACATTTCGCCTATGTAATACCCCACTTATAATAATTTTGGTTTTGGGTGCTTGGAATTTAACTTTATTTATTATAGCCATAGTTTCCCTCATAATTTCTTCAGCACTTATGCCTCTTCCAATATTATTAGTGCTTTCTGTCATTTCTTCCTCTTAATGCACATTCAACTGTCATGCTCAAGAAATTTCAGGTTGTTAAGGCAAACAAGAACAAAGAATCAAAACAGGAAACCACAAAGGTGTTTTTTTTGTTTTTGTTTTTAATCTTACGAACAAGATAAAGAGTTAAAACACAAAATGAATTTGAAATCACAAATCTAAAAAATGTAATGCATTATTCTAAAAAACAATATACTGTTAAAGAAAAGAAATTGAATTTTGAGAAGTCTGCTTCATTGAAGATACGATAGATATTCCAGAAAAAAGGAAGCAGAGGGTATAGTTAAGGACATTGACCTTAAGAATTATATTGAGGAAAGCCTGTACATATTTATGCAAGTGCAAAATCCCTTTGCGTTGCTGCTCAGTTTTACAAAAATGGACATAAAGCTTTAAGTGCAGACTTGGTTATTAGAGGTGTGGTGTCCTTTAAAACATAAGGTAGCAGTTAATGTCACCCTTCTAAAAAACAAAATGAACATCAAAGTATGAGTATGTTATGATTCAACTGATGATGTCTTTGTAAATTATTATCAACATGTAGGTCCTTAGTCTTCATGGAATACTCTCCAGCTAGAAGCAGCCAGTATATTTTAATTTTGATGTAATGATGATTGGTGATTTGGTGTGTACCACAATACACAAAATTAAGGTGAAAGTTATAACCATGTGATTTATGACATGGAAGAGCTTAATGTGAACATAGCAAAGATGTATTCACAAAACTATCTGATTTTACTACAAGTCAGGGTCTTCTGTGATGTGACATATTTGTTGAAAGTATTAAGAAATCATTTTACAGAAGTGACACATGTGACATTATGACACCTCACAGATGGAACAGGGCTCACAAAGAAATTAATGAAAACTCTGAAAAGAGAGCTGTCACTTATATTTAAATGGTGTGTGCATGAATGTTTGAATAAATGAGAGAGAGACCTCACACTAACTTGCATGGATATGCTGGTAGTATATACAGCTTACATCCATGCAATGGCATTATATGCCTCACAACCAATGGCGACTTCTATCCTTTAAACTAGCTGAATACTCTGGGCACAATAGTCACAAAAGGATCAGAAGTACAGATTGAATTGCACTTCTGTTATTCGTTTCAATGAATAGATGATTTGTTCTATTAACCCAAATCTTGCTGTGTTGACAACAATGATTATTTTAAATGTGCTCATTGTTTATATTAGCCAAGGACACTGCAGACATTGTTTATCAATGTAAAATTTGAAAGTTAAACAGCATATTGTGATAGTGCAGTTCGTCAACTTAAATGCTAGTTCCTGAATAGCCTTACATGGATGTCTGTTTCAAGTAAGTAATTGATATATTGAATATATTGAATTGGGACTAATGTTTGCAAAAACATTTGGTGGAATATATTACAAAAACCTTACAAGAAGATATTTAATTCATGTTTTCACTTCAAATATACTAATTTTCAAATATAAAGAACTTGGATTTAGCTTGGTACCATATAGTACCACTAGGCAGATGCCATACATTTTGCAGATAAATTTTTCTCTTTGTATCAGCCATACTTATTGTATATTGTTGTACAAGGGGCATAACACTTGCTGATGCTATGCAAATATTAGATGATGATATAGATTTGGATGCTATCTATATTGAACCACCAGACGGACGTTATATTGCATTCTGACGAAGATTCTGGAGAGGAAGGTATTAGCAGTTTACATGATAACCTTTCAGTTCAGAAATCAGTTGCAGACAAAAGCAAAAGTTGTACGTAGGCCTGAAAATTGTGCAAATGAATTAAGTGATATGATGATATTTACGAAGCAGAAGAATGCATAGAACAAACAAGACAATGTGATGAATCCTTTACTTCGAAAAAATGAAAGATGACTGAGGCGCAGAATCAAGTTGAGATGAGGCCCAGGGGCTCAATTTCGTGCTCTGGCACATAACAGAACGAACATTGACATAGATATTATTAATTTTCTTGTAACAGAAACCCAACACCATATTTTATTTCTAAATGCACAAGATCCATAAATAATAGGTGAAGAAATGAAGTCCTTTATTGATATTTTTCTTTTGAGTGGCTACAATGTTGTACCGAGTAGGAGAGGCTACTGGGAAAATGCTCTAGTCCCGCGCAATGAATTAGTAGCAGTGCCACGTCCATCTGTAATTGGTGAATATAACCATTTCGTGGGTGATACAGTTTGAATGGATGAGTGTGTCTCACTTTTCATAATCGGAATACAAGGAAAGAAGTAGGGGTAAATTTTTTCCTGATTTTTCAATACAGCTCTCCATAATGCATGGATCCAACATAAAAAAATCTGGAAGCCAAATGAGTCTGCTGGCATTTCAGAGATCAATCACACTGGTACAGCAATGCAATCCATCAAAGTGTCCTGGATTGCCGCTGCCGCCATCGCCACCACCGCCACCCACCCACACACACGCAACCATGCACACAGTGTTAAAATGTGTAAAATATTTTTAAAATGTTCATGTAAAATCTTAAAAGTGTAGTAGAATGAGATTGTTTTTAGTGGTGTTGAAAATAAAATGTAGCTTAATTATCACACAAAATAATAAAATATTCTGAGTTATGATACGCATTTTCTTGAAACTCCAAAGAAAGAGAAGTTAAAATGAACAAATCTGGAAACAACAATCATGGCACTGGTATGTGCTTAGTCGTACCGTACGGTACCACCCCTAACCTGCAAACTACATGGTTTTAAACAAAACTAAGTTTCATTACAGTTAAAGGACATCAGATTGAACAAATAATTAAAACTATAAAACTTTAAATAAATTGTATCATTTAAAATGTAAAGAGTTTTACATGCTTTGGAGTACTTACCAATCTTTTATTCTTCATGGCCCTATCTAAATCTGCACAATAGAGAAGCTGATGTGCAAATATCACTGAAAGTTCACCAGCTTCAGTACTCTGAGCCATGGCATTCATCCACATATTGGCTGCCAAACCCTGTAAACAAGGTACATCAATTATAAAATGTATAATATTTGAAGCTACTTACAATGAAGGCATAATCAAATTAATTAACATGGTTAACTTTTACACAGCCTTTGCTTACATAAAGTTGCATCAAGTTATTCATGTAAGGATCAAAGGTGGGGATGTTTGAAAATATAGTCAATTAAAAGGCAGAATCTGGTGTTTTATGATTTTATTTATGGGACACTAGATATTAAGTATTGAGACATGAAATATTGGCCACTCCTAGGTAAAGCATTGTTGGTGGGAATTGCCATGTATGTGGTATTGTAATCATGGAAGGCCAATCACTTTCTTGTATTGACCTTACAAGTGCAGTAGATATTCAGAGAGGGCAATTTCCAGCACTGATCCTGTATGATTTCAAATGTAACTTAAATGAAATGCAGTCATTTGAGCATTTGAAGGAGGCTTTCAGGGACTTTTGTTCTTTATATGTTACTGTAATTTTCTGGTTAGGAATGTTTAAGAAGGATGACAAGCTCTTGAGGATGAAGAGAAATATGCCAGACCAACAATGGTAGTGATTATGAAAAACATTATCTCTGAGGAAACAATGATCAAGGAAGAACCAATACTAACCTACAGCAATACGGGGCTCGCATAAAAGATTAGTTTGCAGAGTATTTCAACCATCCTTCATAGGCACCGTTATACAAAAAACAATTTAAGATGGGTAACATCATTTGACTGAAGTCCAGAAGTTTTACAGGATGGAATGGTGCCAAGAAATGATGCAAAGATTTAACTGATTGACTACAGCTATTGTTGTGGCTGTTGTGCCTCATTTACCATATACATCTCCAACATCCAATAGGTGTAATGATTTTATTACAGTATGCAAAATTTCTCAATAGCAGACCCTGGAGTCCGACACAGCTGACCTCATGTGATGTCTAGTGGCATGTAGATTTGTTAAAGTGACAGGTTTTTTTGTTCCCGGCATAACCTAAGAGAAAGATGGCAGCTGCTGCAGAAATGGTGTCAGTCTCCAGAGTCCGATATCATACCGAAGTGTTTTCAATTATCTAGTGATTTAATGTAGACATCATTCAGAAATATAATTTTTATCGAATTCATGGTAACATATTTATAAACAAATCTTTATAATATGTATTAATTCAGTCTCTTTTAAAAAAATAACAAATAGTTATTTTGTAAAAATAAACAAACAAAAAGTGCATCAATCCTTTATAGGTCCTCACATTGATTTGCTTTTATTTTAAAATGTTACTTTGTTTTACAATTTACACACTGCAATGGATTCTAACCCCCTTAACATGCTTATAAATTGCCAACTACCTCTACTGCTAGGAATACTCCACTGCAAAGTATGTGTTGAACAACTTGAAGCCACTGGAGGGCAAATATAGCAATGCCAGGTAATGGAAAAGTGGTGAAATGTAACACAAATTACTTACGAGAAAACTTTAGTTGAAAGGATCACCAATATCTATTGCACAAGGAATAAGCCTCAAATATCTATTCTGATTGAAGTAAAATCTGCCCATTGTCAAGATAGAACTCAAATCTACCGTTCAATAAAACAAGAAAAATACCATTAGTGAATTTAAGCTTTACGCATCTCATTTCAAGTGTTTTATGGTAGAGGGGGAGGAGGACATATCAAAAAAGAGGGATTGGAGACACAATTTTGTTTTTGCAGTGAAGCAGCTTATTTAGAAGATCCTGCACTTAAATATAAGTATTATGTTCTTCACTAGTTTCTAAGGTTCTAAATGCAAAATTCCTGTTTAACGTCATTAGAGATGCCTACTGTTACTACAGCTTTAAAGTTAAAAAAGTCCAGGCATTTGTGCCACTTTTATTTTTGACAATTTACAAAACTGAATTAAACAGTTTAGCCCTATATAAAATTGCTAATGAATAAGTTAATAGACAGCATAGATGTGGGATTTAATGATTAATGTTCTATTGGCTTTCTAAGATGAGCTGGAAAATAAAATGTTTATGGAAAGGCAGCTGGTTGACTGTGGTTTTGTCATTACATTCAGAGAAAAGTCATTCCATAAAATGCATGAATGAAGTTCAACATTTGACACAAACTTTTTCTAGCCTAAGAGCAATTAGCCAGCTTCCCATTACATCACATTTATGCAGTAAACACTTAAGTCATTCTCTAATACATTTCCTTTATTCCACCTTCCTTTTTATTTTTCACTTTATATAAGAATTGTCTAATCTTCTTACTGTATTTTAGAAACATTTCAACTACAGCTATATTTCTACCTATCTTAAACCATTTCTTATTGTGCCCTTTTCTCCAAACTTTAGTCTCTTTACATTTAAATATTATATGTTCCATGTCCTCATTTCTGCCATGTATGGGACACTGATTTTGTGGAATAACACGTTATCTGATAATAAAGCAAAGAACAGTTAAAACATGCACAAATTGTTCTGAGCTAATGCAGCTTCACATTCTGAACATATCAATTTTAAAAAGCTAAAAAACTAGTCCTATCTCCAAGTATATCCTACTAACACTATAGACTTCATCATATGTTTTGTTTTTAATAGAATCTAACTCAGTTGCTATTCCATGAAGTCATCTGTAATAATCAACATTGAGAAAGCTTCAAATCTCTAATAAATGCTTGTTTATACTCACCCAAGTTACAGAATTTTGTGTGAATAAGGGATGAACACCAAATCCAAAGCCTCTAACTGTATGTACTGATGAATTTGTATGGGTGTACCTGCAAAAGCATGTTATGCTAGATTAGTAGCTTTCCTACCTGAATTGGGACAGGTGGAATGGGCATTTTCTAAAAGTAATTAATGATGTTTAATGAAACATGTCCCGAGTTTGAATGCATTTTTTACTTATTTCTTCAAATAATAAACTTTAACAGTTTCCCTGAACATGGGAGTTGCTTGATATTGACAAATGCTACATACTTAACACCAAGTATTTTTGTAAAAATAGGCCCCATTTATTTCCTTATATTGGGTCATTTTATCCTTCTTCTTTTATTCTACTTCCTTTTTATTTAAATTGTCATTTTCTATGAAATATTTTTGGCCTTAATGATTTTCTTCCAACCTTTCTTTTTACCATTCCTACATAGTTAAACTGTTCCAAAACTCCTTCCTACTATGTTCAAAGAATTTTAAAATAAAGACGGTGATAACACAATAAACCTATTGGTTTCAGTGCTAAGGGCATATAATCAGACTCTTTAATGAAAAAATCAAGTCAAATTAAAATTTCTATCTCTAAATTATTCCAATTTTTATTTCATTCTTTTTTATACTTTCACTTTCAGACAAACTTTTTGTCTGTTTCCACACATAATACACAATTCCTTAGTAACTTCTGGTCCACTTAAATGCAATGTCCTATCTTTGCCCATGCAACCCCCTCTATTTCTATTTTGTCCCAGATATCCACATTCTATTTCTTCTTACAGCTTCTGTAATTTTTCAAGATAGTATCTCTGAAAACAACTATATATTTATTATTGTATATGAATGTTTTGCTTCATACCATGCTCCCTGATTGGTGATTTTGTGGTCACCTATATCATTAATTACAATTTCTTTATTTTAACTAAATAACTCTCTCCCTACTTTTCTTAATCAAATCAAAACAAAATACAAGTTTTTTCTTTAAATGTCTGTTCATTACTCATCCAAACACAAACAAATATTGCAATATACTTGAATACTCCAATTAATTTTTCATCAAATTGAAAATGTCATGCTCCATAAACCTCAGCTACAGTCTTTGCAGATAAGGAATGAGTCTGAACATAAATAATGCGTATAGTATTACTGTATTTGACATCTCATGAATGTGTAGAAGAGCTTCCTCTCTTCCCCCAACTGTTCATTTGTGAGATCAAGTAACTTCATTGCAACCTCTCAATTTTACATTAACTATGTGCTGCATCAGCACAGAGTATTAAAAAAAAATGTCATGCTCATATATTTGACAAAGCAATATATATGTATAAATAAAAAAAAGAGCCAAATCAGAGAATTTAGTGTCAAGCCAGCATGTTGTCACAATGGCTCAATGGTTAGGGCAACCACAGGAAGAGTGGGATATCCGTATTCAAATCTGAACTGTGGCATTGGATTTTTCAGCTGCTTCTAACAATAAAATACTAAAAGAACAAAAAAAGGGGAAAAGTTAATAGAATTTTGTGAAGTTAATAATCTATTAATGTGTAATGCGGCAAAAGGATCAGACAATTCAGTTCACACATGTCAATGAAAGGGTAGAAAGTGTTTTTGATTATATGTTACATTCAAGGAATTTAGATAATGGTCTCATAGATTTTAAGGTTCTACAAAGGGTATTTAATACTTACCATTTCCCATTATGAACAACTTTTAAATCAGTGGGAGAAGTAGAGCAGAAAGGAGATAAAACCGTTGAAAATTACAGATGGTATATAGAGGAGAGAGAATTATTTATTGGGAATTTAAACTCAACTGCAGAAAAGAGATCTCAAGATGAGATTACACAACTTAAAGAGGAGAGAAAAGCCAAAGAAGCAATTCTATACCTAGAAGCGGAAGTGAAGCTAGCAGGAATGGCAATGAAAATTAGGAATCAAGGGGGAAATATAAAAAAGGGATGGTATGATGGGGATTCCATTGCAGCAAGAAATTGAGTAGAAAGATAGTTTAGGAGATGGAGACAATCAGAAGAACGGGTCAAAAAAGATCATTTCCTATTAGTGAAGTGGGGCTATAAAGTTTAAGTGAAGAGAAAAAGAAAGAGTGGGCTGATAAAATTGAGCAAAAGATTTATGAGGCAGCAAAACAACATGGGATGGTATCGAAAACTACGGTTTTGCAGAATAAAATTGGTCCTAAGAAATGGAAGGAGTATTTCAAGAAACTATTAGGTGGAAGTAATGTGCTAATACAGAGAAAAGTACTAGGGGAGTTACATAATTGTGATGAAACATTAGACCAGGAAATATTGGAGAATGTGATAATAGAGCAGGTTAATAAATTTAAAAGTAAGAAAGCTACTGGTATAGATGGAATACCAGGGGAATTCGGGAGGGTGTGGTATGAAAATACCGAAAGAAGGGTACTGTTCAATGTGTTTCACATATCCACAAATTGTTTTCATTAAAGTGCTTCACAGTTTGCTGTCTTTGTGATAACTGATAACTGAACTCATTGTGTATGGTATAACTTATAGGCAATCTCTCAGCTTGTTTGTTATTAGGTTGTAAGTTGAGCACAGAAACAATGTGAATTGGTGCTAAAATTGTCATGAACACCTTTAATTGTCAACAAATGAGGTTAACTGTTGTTTAACAATAATGAACTTCATTATTATAGTAATGCAGAAGTGTTGCACAACAGTTTCCTTACTCTTTGACCCATTAAAGTTTAAAACAAACATGAAACATGATATAATCATTAAATGAGTGATTTGTAAAATCTAAAGTTAAGAGCCCTGTTTTAATCCAGACTGAATAGACTATTCAGGTCCCATTTTTATTTGTTTACCTATTATGTGTTAGAGTTAGGATGTAAGTTAAAAAGTAGGAATAAGACATACAAAATGTTAAAAAGCAAATAATCTCCAAGCTGCAGAATGTGCATTTTCGCACAATATCTGAGGCAATCTCTTCTCACAACTACTGACAATGAGTTCCCATCATTACTCCTGGCAGTGCTGCCATGTGCTCAGCAGAGTGATACATTATGGTTTATTTACTTCTATTTGAACTTAGTGTGAAACGAAAATAGACATCAAAGATGGGGAAGCAGCAGCAAGCTCAGAGAATTTGCACTGTCTACTTTGAAGATAAGGTTTCAGCTGTTGTCATCCCCCTTTTATTGGGTCCTACTGGTTGACGGATGGTGACTTTCAGGTTTTATGGAGCTTGTCCTAAGCTTCAGACCATTTCAACAAAAGTTTAGAAGCTAATATTTCTGCAGCAATGAAATACAGCACATCAAACTACTATTAAAGTCATATGAGTGAACCTATCCTAAATTTATATTAATACTATTAATATATCAAAATAAACAAGCTTCCCTTATAAATAGGCTGCCAACAATGACAAAGCCAAATATAATTATGTATAATTGAAACATTACATATTTATTGACAATAGATTTACAATGAGAGAATATGGGGCCATTAATTCTAGCATAAAATTATTGCAAACTCTGTTCTCATGCTGCAACTCATGCTGCAACAACAATAGGTCAACTTACCTGCCATAGATTGAAGTACCACACATTTTTGGTTGCAAGTGTGCATGCCCGAAACATAAAACAAAAGAAATTCCAAGAACCATCACGTAAGTTCTACTTTGACACAGCTATACATAATAAGTATATATGGCTGAGAAATAGAACCAAAGTACATTAGAAATGTATGCCTTTATGTAGGCCATCTGGCAGGGGATAACAAACTACTTTCATCAAGTGAAAAACATGCTCTCACCACCAAGAACTATAAAACCAGAACTTCACACCAATAAATAATAGCAATTTTCCCCATCTTCTTTAAAAGCAAATTAAATTAAAATACCCATCAATGCTCTTTTTCCCTTTAATTTTCATTTGTATTTGAACATGATATGATGTTACAATTATGTGTACAGCAGAAATATGGTAGAACCTCTGTTAATCAAAACACTTTTGTCGAAATAATAGAAAAAAATTCATATGTTTGTTTACAGTATGAAGAATCAAAGTCTTCTGAAGTTCAGCCAAAGAAAAAGTGGTGCAATATAGAAGTTAGAATATGAAGTGAAAAGAAAAAGCAAAAGGATAAAACAGATTTTTTCAAACAAAATTAATATTATACAGTTAAAAGCATGCCTGGCTATGGGCTGCTACCCCATTCCAGGCTTTCCACTCTCTAATTCAATATTTTTGTGCCCTAGACAGGATTGTGACCTCACTCACATATAATGTAATTTATTGCAGTTTATCAACTTTACATTGACTTTAGACTTGTCTGCCTTATTCCTAAATTAAGCAATTATTCATAAAGTATTACATTTATAATTGATTAAAGATACACAAAGTTTTATTTATTAAATATCCCTTTAACTTATATTAAATCACATTTTTTAGATTTTGCAACAGTTTTAATTGTGATGGTAAGTTATTGAACAGCTTTATTTCTCTTATGTTAACATCTTCTTCTGAGATACCCGTATTTACATTATGCCTGTGGAAATCAGAATTGTTCTGTGTTATATTCCTTGTTCAGCTCTGCTTATCTATTACATACAGCATAATCCTGTAAACATACAGAGAATATATGGTGAATATTGTTTTAATTGATAAAAGTCTCCCTGCATCAGGCTCTTGTTTTTAATTTGTACATCAGGCTAATGTATCTTTTTTGAAGAATAAATACTCCCCAAGTGTGTTTTTAATGTGTTCTACCCATTTTAATTGACTATCTACTATTATGCCTAAAAGAGTGTGTGCTCGCACTTCTTCGATAGTGTTACTCTGTATTTGCAAGCTCATATTTGGTATATTTTTGTTCACTGGTTAAACTGCATCATTTTTGTTTTTCCACATTACATTTAAGGCTGATAGCCTCGAAGTAGTTTAATATTACAGAGGCAGAGTTGTTCATATTTATATTCAAACCATTTATGCTTTTACTCCAGCAGATGGCTGTCATGTGATCTGCATAGGTGACAATGAGTGCATTGATGTCATTAACAAAATATATAATGAATAATAATGGACCCAATACTGTCCCTTAGGGTACTCCATACATACTCATTTCCATTTTTGACTGCATTTTGTTCATGAATTTACCTTTTCAATGGGAGATTTATGTTAACTGACTTTATACTGTAAGTTAAGTATTAATTTGAGTCAATTGTAACACAGTTCTGTCACATTGTTTTATTATTAAGGACATGTTTTTGAAGTACCATTGCTTCCATCATCCAGTTTTTGACTACTAGTGTTGTGATTATCTAGTGTTATAGGAGATGCCTCTGATGGGGGCTTAGGAACTCCTGAACAAGGATGTCTCCAGGCAGGCTTTCAATTGTTACATGTTCCAGATGTGGATACTCTCCCAGGTTTCCAACTTCTAACTGTTTCTTGTGCATTTTAAGAAAACTGGATCTTCTTTATATTGTGATGTTCTCTCCAAAAATGCCATGCCACTGCTGTTTTATGTCCATAAGAGGTTTCTTGTTGCCAAATTTCTTTTTGTTTTCCCTTTGTAAAATTTTTCACAGTCTGAGCAATTTATGCAATACACCCCTGCTCTATTTTCTTTTGGAATTTGATCTTTGACTCTCGAATTTAGGAAATGTTTAATTGAAAAATTATTTGTGGGTGCTAGTATAACATTTTGATCTCTGAAGACTTTTTTAAATTGTTGTGTGCCAAAGGGTGGTATGTGAGCTTCCTGAATGTGATTTTTTTTGTTTCCTTGTTTGCAGTGAGAGGGCTGGTCTTTGAGGGTTTTTGTTTTACTTTGTTGCTTTTTGTAAACCAATTGTTAAATCCATTTACTTTGGCTGCTTCAATTATGCTTTTCAATTCACTGTTACACTCACTATGTCCTTCGGTATGTTGATTAATCTGCAAGGCAGTTAATTACAGCATGTTGATGGAGTACAGGGTTGTAGCTGTTGCATTTGATGTAGTTGTCGAAGTAGTAGGTTTTCTATGTGTGCCAAATTTTAATTTGTTGTGCTTTTTCACTATTTTCAAGTTTCAGAATGTAAATGTTTGCTTCCTTCTCCATTTTGAAGTTGTGTGTGTGTGTGTGTGTGTGTTTTTTTTTTTTTTTTTTGTTTTGTTTTGTATATTCAATTTTTATTGCATCTTCTCTGTGTTCCCCAGTAACAATGGCGAAAAAATCATCAACATATCTGTACCTCAACTACAACCCTATATCCCATCAACATGCCTCGCAGATTAATCAACATACCAAAGGACATGATGAGTGTAACAGTGAATTGAAAAGCATAATTGAAACAGCCGAAGTAAAAGGTTTTAACAATTGGATTACAAAAAAATAAAGTAAAACAAAAACACTCAAAGACACCAGCACCCTCATTACAAACAAGGACAAAAAAATGTCACATTTAGGAAGCTCACATGCCACCCTTTGGAATGCAACAATTTAACAAAAAGAAATTTGGTAACTAGGAACAAGAAATCTATTAGGGACATAAAATAAGAAGATAAGTCAGCAGTGGCATGGCATTTTTGGAGAGAACATCACAACATAGAGAAGACCCCAGTTATCTTAAACAGCAAAAGAAACAGTTGGAAGTTGGAAACCTGGGAGTGTATCCACATCTGGAAGAACAAGGAACAATAGATGAATTTTGAAAGCCTGCCTGGAGACATCTTTGTCAGGTGTTCTTAAACCCATCACCAGAGGCATCTATTGTAACACGGATAATCACAACCTGGCAGTCAAAAACTTAATAATGGAAGCAATGGTACTTCTGAAACATGTCTCCTTAATAATAAAACAATGTAAGTGATGGAATTGAGTTACAATCGACTCAAATCAATACTTAAGTAAGTACTGATTAGTTTCTGGGGTAAATCCTTCAATTCATAGTCTTCCAATTTGCTCAATAGGACATTGTGGTCAACACAATCAAAGGCTAAAGAACTAACCATGCGATTATTTTCCATTTTTTCTGTAACTTCATGAATAAACCATCTAATAGCAGTGGATGTAATTTATTAGATACATTAATGGTCTAACCAGAGCATTTCAACATGTTTCAATATTATTGAACTGATCTTGTCCCACCCTTCCCTATTTATTCAATAAATTGTTAATTTTGTTTACTGTTACCTGTCCAATAAAGGAAGAGGGCTCGATAAGAAGTGTAGTAATAACAGTAATATCCAAATAGATCTAATGTTTGAGTGGCCACAATAAAAAAAAAGTCATTAAATATATTACTTACAATTACAGGGTCCTGTATCAATTTCCCATCTATGATTAACTAATTTCTAAGCATAATGTGAGGAACCAATTTAAGATTCTCATGCAGACTACTATTTAAAAAAATTATAATCATACCTCTTCTACACATGTTTATTTTTTGAAATGTTATCATTCATAAAATTAAATCTAAACAATGGAAATGGCTGTTGCAGTTTTAATAATGTAACTCTTAATCACAGCATGCGACAAAGAACAGACATTCATGTACAGAGAAGCAACACCAGAGCCTAAAAATCAATGTGATAAACCTAGGAATAACATTTTCAATAAATTGCCTATACCCAACAAAACCATATGCAAAATATCAGCATTTAAAAAGGCAGTATTGGCATACTGCTTCACCACTGCTTCTATTCAGTTAAGGAATTTCTGGAAACTTGTTGATAGCATTATTACTAAATTCTGCATACAATTTCCATACTGTGTACATATTATATGTACTATTTTCAAAGTACCATAATCATAATATACTTGTCAGAAAATTAAAATTCTTAGTACTTCAGAATCTATAGTTCAATTATTCTTTTATGATTATACTTTTTAATGTAATCCTTTGTGAAAACTTGTAAATAATTTCAGCTTAATTCCTAAATAATTTTCTGACTTATCTTATATCAGAGTGCCTATGTATAAATGTACGGTCTACAGGATGAATAAAATTCTGTCTATCTATTTTTGTGCAATTGTTTGTTCTTTATACTCTCATTTATCACACTCCATGCAGATTTGTTACTATCTTTTTATTTCTCCATTTTTTTCACTATGTTTTAACTTTTGTATTCTTTAGTTCTTTTAAATATTGTTTCATGGTCTTATGCTAATTTTTATAATGCACAGCTGACATACTCTTATACAGTGTATTTATACACCTTTCAGGTTTCTCTTATCCTTACTATGATGGCAAACAATTCTTTCTTTTTTGATCCTATTTACTGTACCATGATTCAGTGGACAACAAGCATCGAAGTGTAACTTAAAATCTTATAAAAGTTGTTACATTTATTATTTACACTACTACAGCTAAAGGTAGATTCCCAGTTTTCATTATTTAATTTGTATACCAATCTAGATATATTTTCTGTTTAGATCTTAATATATTTGAATTTCTTTAGGCTGTGTCTCACAATTTGCTTAAAAGCAACAGCCCCATGTCAGTAGATTTATTGACATGTAAAAGAATTCTTGCAGGACAAAATTCTGGCACACTGGTGGCGCTGATATGATCCTGGCAATTGGTAGCACCGTTAACACACAAATAATTTCACATTTAACTATGTTAAATTGAATGAATTGAGCATAATGATCTGAAGTGTAAGTATTAATTATGGAATTAGAGTATTCTGGTATATTGGATGCTATATGATCAATAGTTGAGGATGGATTTAACATTACTTGAGTTGATTCTTGGATTATATCTTTGATGTTACACATATTTAGTACACAGCTTTTAATTCTTTGTTTGAGTGATTTCAAATTATTTGAGATGACATACCCCAATGGCAAGCACCAGATTACATAGTTTAGTGAACTATTAGGTCAATTAGTGTTCATTTAATTGTTTTTGCACACAAGTTATTTGTAGACAGGAGTTGAGATAGATAAGAGTCAGACTGACAAATTGCTAGAACAACCAGTTAGAGATCTGAAGTTCTGTGGTTCAAATCCCTGCTATGGCATTGAATTTTTTAGTCTGAATCTACCCATCTAACATTAAGTGTTTGTTCATTGTGATATGCATGCATATTAGTAACATGATTTACTTTTGTTTCACCAGTTGACACTGATATACCCATTTTTCATCCACCTTTATTGTTTTCAGTTGCTGCTTTAGACAGAAGATATTACATTACACAATAGGTTGCCAAAAATGTATGAGTCTGTACGTCCTGGGGGTGAAGGTTCTACATATGAGGAGGGAGGTAATAGTTCAAAGTATAGAACATCTTTTCTTTCTTTCTTTCCTTCTTTCTTTCTAAATGCATCAATCACTTGCATATATCAGTGGGATAATGTGGTTTCAAAAACTGGGTACTCTCCTTATATTTTTTCATAATTTCCATGTATGTTCTTTTACATATGGTGGTCCATATTAGAGCATAGATTTTCTTAGTTCAAATCAATGGCTTAAATCCTCTCTTGGTTGGTAGCATTATGGATTTTTATCATGCATAATTAATAATAGTGTATTTAACAAAGATGGGTTTCTGGAGACTAAAGAGGTTTGTCTATTTGTTTTTAATAGTATTAACATGGAGACTTTTATTGCTGCAATTAAATAATTTTGAACACGAGGTGATGTAACTCAAAACAATGACAATAATTTTAAGGGTTTTCTAGATGAGTACCATATTTTGCAGTGTAGTTCAATAAATAGCTCTATAAATGTTCTTTGCTGAGAGATTCAGCTCTTTTGTTATGTGCTTGGGAAGGTTGTTTAAGTTGTTTAAGACACTAAACTCAGTGCTAGACCATGCAGATTTCTCTACACTTAAGGGCATAGAGGGCCAATGGAAAACTTCATTCGTTTTGGAGTGTTTAGTCATGGAGTTTTAGTGTAATTCACTATGCTAAAATGTTTTGTATACTCTCTATTGTCTTTGAAATGGCTTGTATGGACTAGTTTTGACAGTGGCCTACCTTTGCTTATACCCAGTTTGCAAAATTTCTGTTCCCAAAGGGCTCATTCTTTTTCTCAACAGATCAAACATATACTTCAAATTGTTGATCTACAAATTAACACTACACTGCATAAATATCTAATTTTAAATGTAAAAGCCAATTGTTATTGCATGTGCTCAGCATAGCTGCCTATCATTATTACCTGGCCTGGAATCCTATGTAAACTGAGTGGTTCTTGTTGGCAGCAAGCAGGAGGTAGAATGTTTTGTTTGGTCAGTGCCCATAGTGTTTGACTCATTCAGAAAAATAGATTTATGCTTTTATGTCCTGAAAGTTTTTGAAGTTTATGCATGTGATTTACCACAGTTTATATATAAGTTGATAATTCTTAGGGGACTAGCCTGGTCCTACTGGTACAATGACTGCATGTACCTGATAAATATATTTTAATGATATGGTAAAAGCAATTTACCTCATTTTCATTTCTTTGCTTCTCTTAATTTCCTGCATTTTCATTCTCTTTCTGGCATCACTATGTTCCCTGCAAAAATGATTTCCTTTTCCATGCTGTACACATAATACTCAAGCAAATCTACTATTATGCTGCCCTGACATTGCTCCCTGTCTCAGGCCTTCACATAACATATTTGTTTTATTTTGTTTGTTCATTCATTTAGCATGATTAATATTACCAACAAGATCCAAAGAAGAGATACCTGATAGTGTTTGGCAGCAACACATGCTTTTCTAGAACCACATAAGGTAAACATAGCAGTTACAGAATGTCTGTATCCATTTTTGCTCAGGAAATTTTCTGCTCATGTAAAATGGTACATTTTGTTCTGTTCTTCTTAGTGGACTAAGCAATTTCTGAACTAATTACAGTATTTCAAAGCCATTTTAGAATACAAAAGAGTGTTATTCAAAACATGAATTATAAAGTTTTATTTTATGGTATTAAAATACGGGGAATCCATATCAAAAAGCATTTCGTCTGCAAGAGGACTTAGTGCATTTTGTTTCATTGGTCCTCACTTCATAATACTTCAAGCATCATTTTCACTGTATTCTCTTTGGCTTCAGCAAATTTCCTTCAACATTTCTTTCTCTTTCCTTACATATTTACCAAATTATTTCAGAATTTCTTCTGCTATGTCCAAGCAATTTTAGAACTAAAACTTTCCATTTATAAATTATTTCAACTTTTATTTAGCACTTTTCCCCTCCTTGCTTTGGTTTCTAGGGTTATATTAAAAATACAAAATCTTCCATTTCCACACACCAGGCACATTTCTTTTATATCATAACTTTTTGTCTGCTTAACCACATTGCTCCTACTCTTGCTCAATATGCCCTTCTTTTCAATTCAGTCACAAATATCCACATACTAATTTTCATGATCTCATTCCTTAATGTAGTTTCTATAGTACTTTAAATTGACATTGGTTGAGTTGATTAACATCATGCTTATCCTTAGTTTCATTTAAGGCCATAATCCCTGTGTATTTGTGTGCTCATCTGTACAGCAATTTGCTATTTCTTGTGTTTATTTATTTGAACTAACTCCAGTCACATTTTGATTTCTCTTATGCTTTTAACAAATTTTGGCAACGTTTTCTTCTTATAATGATTCAATCATGTCCTAATGTTTTAGTAGGCACTTTACTAGTACAAAGCCTTTCCTAACAACCTTTCCATCAGGAGTTGCTTGGTAATCCCAATATCACTTTGTAGAACGCATAATGAATTTTTCAATATCCTCTGTACTCCACATTTCTGCTCTATGCAAATTATTATATTGAGATTTTTAGTTTACATTTAAAACACATTCAGTAGCATTAGCCATTTAATTTAATTTTATACTGCTGCAATTACATGATATTTTGAAACCAGCACTATTCTGTATCTGCTATACTTAGCTTTTCAAACAGTTTGGGTATTACCTTATGAAACAGACTGCTAATTCAACTGCCCAGACAATGAAGTACACTTTTTTCTGTAAACTTATGGTTTAGAAGTGTAAGCAAAATAAAATGAAACTTACCCAAAGCCATCATCATATCCAATCAGAGCTGACACCCAATGGGGTAGCCAAAGGCCACATGTTACACTATTTCCTTTTTTATTTATGGTTTTAGGGTGGTAGGTCTCTTCAAGATCCCAAAATTTCACTGCACGATCAACTGATGCTGTCAAAAGATAGCTTGGATCTTCCCCAAATGGACTGAAAGCAACAGCTGTAAGATAAACAGCAAATATATTTTCAGTACATTAAATAATCAACAGGAAAGCTCACAATGTTGGACCTTTCATATAAAATATTGCCTATTTGCAAATGCTTTATTATTGAGTTGCTTAATCTGATAGGGACATACTAAGATAGCTAGTTAAGGATAATGCCACTTTAAATTGTATTTCTTTTGTTCCATTTTATATGCCATCTTTAACATCTTAAGTCATATCAGTGGTTTTTACCTTTGGAACAATTGCTTATAGTAATGGTGTTCACTCATCAACTATTTGGGTTTAACCTTTGGGTTTCTCTTTAAATATTCCCCCCCCCTCTCTCTCTCTCTCTCTCTCTCTCTCTCTCTCTCTCCAGCACACACACACACACATGCATGCATGCACACACATATTTACATTCTCTTTCATACTTTCAGACTCTAGGGAGAATTGGAAATAATTCTGGCTAGAGTAAACTTCCCACCTTCCAGTCGGGAATTGAACTCAGGACCTTTATATTTGAAACTTAGCATGCCAATCACCAGTCTGCCAAGGTAGTCAAATTATATTGTATTTCCTGTTTTATGGCTACTGCAATAATTCTTGTACATAATCATTACTGTAATTCTAGAAGTCTGGAAAAAGTCTCCCTCATCCTTGAATGAAAAAGGAGGCTTCTTAGCTAGGTAATAACTAGAAAGCACATTTGGGATATGCAAAGACTGAAGTTCACTGCACATTTACCTATAGCCATAAGTTGAATGTGCTATAAGAACCAGTTCTTGAATAGCAAAGGCAGATGGGACCAGTACAATTTTTGCAGAACGCACCATTTCAGAATTGTCTTTCATATTAGAACAAACATTCACACATAAACATGAAAATGCTATTTATATGTTTGTTTATAATTCACATAACCTATTGTATTACAGAAGTACAATTAATATATATATATATATATATATATATATATATATATATATATATATATATAAATAGGGTGTTCCAGAATTCAACTGCACCGATTGGTAGATATGTAGAGGGGTCCAAAATAAATAGTTTGAGATAGGAAACCTATAAGCTATCTAAATTGTTTGCTACAGCATAAAATGTATTAAGGGTTAGAACACCACTGATCAAGCCACCATGGGTGGACACCTGAACACTCAAGTTTTGGAGAGGGCAAATATAGTGGCATTATTTAGTGCTATGGTTAGCATGAGGGCATTATGTTAAAATGTTGAAGTTGTTGGAGGTTCAAGTCTCCGTAGGTATCTTTGTTTTTGTGTTGTCCCCTTTGTTTGAATTTTATAATGAGCTATTCATATTTTGCTGTGTTGCTCAATAAGATTTATTTGTACTGACAAATAAAATAAATATAATGTATGAATAGCATCTAGGTGCCTTGGAGAACATTTAAATAACAATTGCATTAAGCACTTGAAGGGGTACACTTCTCCGTATCTCTTGAAAGGGTTTCTAAAATGAAGTGTATCACACATTGACGTGTTATGTAGATACACATTACAATTGCAGACACAGTTCACAATTTATGAAACAATAAAGTTCATTGGAACAATGAACTTTAATAAAATAAACAACCGTCTCCACAACAAAGCAAGTACTGATATAAAACTAGTTGAGAACTATGTGCTAGAAAGGGAAGTTACATTTTACCTTTTCATCTCTTCATGAAAGCAAATTAAAAAAAAAAAAAAAAAAAAAAAAAAAAAAAATCCGAGGTATAAAATACAGCAGGTTAACCAGAGGGACCACTCGATATAATGACCTGCAACATCCCTGCAGAGATTGCACCTAATAAACACAACACTGTAGGACCGCAGTAGCTGAAGTGGTTAAAATGACATAACACCTCCATTGAAAAAACCAAAGTAAAGCTATTCGACTCCTAGCAATAGCAGAAGTTTCTATTATTACGCTGCAAAAATCATGGTATAGATTTTATGTTTCAAGGCATACATTAAAGAATGTTTTCAATAAACCTAATTGTTTGATTAAATTAATCTGCTCAGGTTCCCTAACAAACAATCACTGCACTGACTACTGAATGCTATGTAGATTTCATTCAGCCTTTTTCAAAGTAATTTGCTCTTGAGGGTATATCACCGTGACTTCAAAAAGAGGACAGACAGAGACAATAGGGGGAAGAAGAGATATATTACCAAACCAGATCTCTGCATAGGGTGTTGTGAATCTCCCTTTATGTCCTCCATTTTTGTAATGGAATATTGAGATAATGCAGTACAGTTCAATACAATCCAGAACAGCACATTTGACCCAACAGAACTTATGAGCTGTTTATTTTGCAAGTGGCCTAAGCGCAAAACTGCTAGATTAACTTCAGAGAACATATCTATAGAAATAGTTATAGCTATTGCTGGTTTACTATCATCCTCTTGGGAACAAATATGTTTGGTATGCTTCACATAATAGTAAAGCCTTTAGGAATATTGTGGTATAATTTTTATGAAAACAAAACATGTCATCTGGATTTTAGCATTGTGACATTAATGCATACTGTATAGTGCTGATTAATTCTTCTACATACACTGTTTATAATTACTGCAACTATTATTACTATTTCATTGTTCACTACAAATGAATGAAGATGTAGGTGAAGGTGTCACACCAAGAGAAAGGTGTTGCAGGTTAACTGTTTAAAATATGTTGTTTATTATGATCAATGGTATCCATTTATAAGCATTACAAAAGCTGCGGTTGCAAAAGTGTTACTGAAAATGGACAAGAAATGTCCTAGTATGGTTAGTTCTGAAGAATGGAAGATACAATAAACAGGTTCTCTCGGCATTCCAGCCAGGTTAATATTTCATTAGTTTCCAAGCTTTGGATAAAATATGACTCCAACATCAGGACTTTAAATCATTAAATGGAAGAGAACCTAGCAGAAGTTTCAGGACATCAACAATATTGGGAAATCAATGTCTATCCTTTTGGATGTGTCAGGATAAGGTAAGATAAAACACTTCATTAACCTACATGCCTATACTGTTCTGAGCAAGAGCTACATAAACAGGTGACTAGGGAATGAAATAATCTCAAAATTATGGTAACAAGAAACAAAATTTGCAATGTCCTTTACAGTATATATAACTGTAATACTAACTCAAGAGCCATTTTATCTAAACTTAAAGCATGACACATACAGGTTACAAAATGACAAAAGCATAACTGGAAGCCAAGCTTAAAATTGTGTTCTTATATTTTGCAACTGAATAGGCCTTATACATTCAGATTTCCTACTGTTTTCTTGAAAAATTTCAATTTTTTGATAACCTTTTATTCCAGCATACAGTGAAATTCTTTCACACAAAATTAACTTGTATGGATGGTTTTAAGTTGAAATCTCCATTGTGTATATAGATTCAAAGGTTACAGCTTTTCTACCACATTAATGCCATCAATAAAGCAGTCATCTTTAGTGATTAAAATCTGCAATACAAGCCATTGTACCAGTGTATGTGCAAAATCTACCTGAAATCTACCAAAGTATTAAATGCTTACAATCTCTTCACAAATCGATAGTTTTACAGTGGATTCTCACACTGTGCAGATGCCTTAGCAAAAAAAGGCACAACCATCCACCAAACTAAAAACTCATCATTATCATTTCACCCATCAAAACCACTAATACAGAAAGCCATCCAACAAAAAACATGACAGTTTAAACCAAGAGAGCATAAATAAACAATGGAAAACCTTGTTGAACAA
This sequence comes from Hymenopus coronatus, assembly GCA_030762935.1. Classification (NCBI taxonomy): domain Eukaryota; kingdom Metazoa; phylum Arthropoda; class Insecta; order Mantodea; family Hymenopodidae; genus Hymenopus; species Hymenopus coronatus. The sequence continues at coordinate 564,178 of JAUKNX010000044.1, read as the reverse complement.
TGCAGCAATAATTCCAGAATGTCAAGATCAAAAGCTGTTGCTCTGTTTCGATTACATGCAGGACATGATTGCTTGGCTGCCCATCTACATAAATTAAACATCCTTCCAACTTTAAATTGTATACTTTGTAGAGAAGAGGATTCTACAACGAATATAGCTCATCTTAGGAAATGTCAAAATCTAACAGCTACAGATCTCTCACTGCGTTACTGGGAAGCAAGAAAGCAAATGGAAGAACTCCAACATGCTGAGCATTAACAAGCAACCAACCAGGTTACAGCATTAACATTCTGATTGTCTGAGAAATGTGGTTTCAATGTATAAACCACTATTTAATCCAGGTGAATGTGAAGTATCAGAATTGGAGAAGAAAGATAGCCTTGAGTTGCCAAGATCTATACATTGCAGTTTCTTTTTTTTCAGAAGCTGCTGCTACTACTGATAACAGGAATTTGTGTCGCACTGTGTGTGAGTGTGTCGGGGACAGGTTGCAGGAATGAATCAATGTCAAAGGTAAACATTTTGAGCACCCCCAGGATTAAATGTGTGTGAGTGTCAGGGACAGGTTGCAGGAATGCCAAAAGTGAACATTTTGAGCATTAAATATGTAATTAAACTGGTAATACCTACTTTTGGGCCACTCTGTATATCACCAAATTATGTTTTGACAAGCCTTTCAACATAGTGTTAGAATGGAGTCAAAACAACACGCAATGCTCTGCAAGTAGACCAATCTGGTACACAGATAGCTCCAAAATGAACAATAAATCTGGAGCTGAAATACATGGGGAGGCACCAATGTGTAACATTTTTGTTGCTATTGGTCACATACCACTGTATTTTAATCTGAAGTTTATGGAAATTAAACTTGTATTAGGGAGAATCCCAAAAGGAGCTACAATGGAAGCAACATTTAGATTTTTTCTGACAGTCTGAGTTTGAAGCAAGTGCAAGTTGTTAGGTAACGTTTAAGTTAGTCTGGAACTGCCTAATAAATCTTATGCAATTGGCAAAAGTATGTTAAAATGGTTGCTACACATTTTGAAAAATCAAACTCCCTGACTTTTCCAGGGCTTCCAGGTCCTCTATTATGCAAGAAACATGCAACATTTACTGTGAAAATTGAGTTGGAGCAGGGCTTTGTTGGTCACATCACTGAAATTTTTCAGAAGCTGCTGCACTGCAAGTATATACAAGCTCACTCAGGCAAAACGATGCAAGGCTTTGACATCAAAGAACCTTCTAAAAGAACGTGTGTCCACTTGCACAGTTGTAAAAATCACAGCTGCAATGTCAAAAGAACAGGCTGCTGGTGCTAGTGTCCACTAACATGTACATAAAAATGGATGCCAACAATCAGCTATGACTTACAAAGCAAGCCATTCACACACGCTTGGCGATTATGGCTCAAGGTGTAGTCACACTACTCCTACCTCAGGGCTGATCGTCCCGACCAGCAACATCATAATGGGCTAGGTGATTCAAGTGTACTACCAGCCTGTTTTCCCGGGGATGCAATAGTCAGCATCCTCTTCAACACAAGGCCATTGCAGTTGAAGCTTGAGGCAGCATTCCTTGGTCCGGGTAGGGTAATATAACTACACTAAATAACTCTGCTGAAAACCTTGGCTGCTGGTTGTAACAGATTTTCATCCAGTTGATGGCTATCTGGATATGTTGATGTGCCATCTAATGCATGTTGTGAAGATAGTCTATGAGATTCTCCAAGTAGTCGACCACTGGCTGTTCTGCCCCAGGAGGACTTCAAACATCAGGTCGTTTGGTACACACAGCTCCCTGCCAAATACCAAACTTACTGGTGTCAACTCAATTGTGTCGTGTGTTAAAGAGTGGTAAGCCATCAAGAATAATGGCACCCTTTCATCCCAATCCCTCTGGTGATTGGCCACAACCTTCCTCAAATGTTCTTCTACAGTTTTGATGCACCTTACAACCATGCCATCTGACTGTGGGAGAAGTGTTGTGCACTCCAAGTCACTGAAGTGTTTCTCTCATCAGGTTAGACTCAAAGTTGATCACTGTGCAGCTCCAATGGTACCCCATAATGACAAAACAGTTTTCAAAGAGGCAATTTGCAATGGTCTAGGCCTACACTTACAGGAATACACTTACAGCCATTTGGTGAAGTAATCCGTGGTGACCAACAGATACTTGTTGCCCCTTTCTGACACACAAAATGGTCCAGCTACATTAATGGCCATGCATTCAAAAGGTGCTCCCATGTGGGCTGCGATTTGCTGCACACACATGACATTGGTGGCACCACCTCTCAGCTTCTGCCTATAGTCTCAACAGTAGTACCATTATTAATGGTTCAGTTGGGTCCCAAATATCCTCCTTAAATCCTTGCAAGTACTTCCTTCAGGAATTCAGCAGTCAAGCTCCAAGGGAGGGTCAGCTGCTCTCTCTGGTTACTCCCATCAGGTAACTCCCATACTCTGAACAGTACCCCTTTCCTTGGTCTTCAATGAGTCCCATTGGGCCCAGTAGAACCTGCATACATGACTCCTGGGTGCAATGTCCCCAGCTTGGTCTAGTCCTAACTTACTTCTCTCAGGAGTGGCTTCAACTCAACATCTGTAAGCTGTTCCCTCTTCAGGCCTGCACTATTCTATCCAGCTGCGCTCTTTCCTCTCAACTTTGGTGAGGTGGATAGGGCCATCTGCATTGGTATGGCTCCTTTTTTTCTAATGTCCTAATGTGAAGTTATACTCTCGGAACCTCTGAATCCAATGGGCCATCTGGCCCTCCAGGTTCTTGAAGCTCAAAGGCCAGATAAGGGAGGAGGGTCAGTCCTCAGGTGGAATGGCTGACCATACAGCTACTTGAATAAGTGCTTCAATACCTTCACTACAGCCAGGAGCTCTCACCATGTAGTGCAATAGTTTTCTTCTGCCTTGGAGCATCTTGCTGAAGTAAGCTATAACATGCTACTGGCCCTGTGATAGAATGCTGTTGTTGCTGGTATCGCTGTCCGCAATTAGGTCACTATGAGGTTGTGGAAATCCTAAAATAAAAGCAATGTAGAGGGCTGACTTATGCACCTGGCAAATGCTCCCTACCTCTTCTGTACACGAGTGTGGCCAGTGTTCTTCGACAAATGAAATGAGGGGTTTTGCAATATTGGAGAAACCTGCAGTAGTAGCTACATAGGCCAAAACTTGTGTATACAGCTTGCTTTATCAGCAATAGTCGATTGTTGGCATCTATTGTTACACATGGATGCGTAGGCTTCCACGACCTGAGTCTTGATGTGTCTTCTTAGCTTCCGGAGAAGGCCGCGTTATCTTGCATTGGAGTGACGACGTTTCGCTCATCTTGCCGTGAGCTTATTCTGGGCTCTTGTGCGGTGATTGCTTCTTTGCTCTCGCTTATATTTACACATGTTTTAGTGGACACCGGTGCTAGTAGCCAGTCCTTTTGACGTCGAAATCTCACATTGTTAAGCCTGAGTGAGTTTGTGAATACCTATGGCGTACTGCACATGTGGCGGCCTCAGGAAATTTCCAGTAATGTAACCAACATATATAAAAAGGGAAACAATGTCCTGCCCCAGCTCGTATTGCACCGCAAATGCATTGCATGCAACAGTTGAATTTCATAGTGAGCTATATTGTTGCTGCAGTGACTGTAAGTATGGCAGAATTATTATGAAAGACAGTTATTTGTGAGCAGATTGTAATCAGTTTCTGGAAAAATAAAGAGTTGTTACACTGGTGTCAGAAATGGGATTTAACATCACGATGGAGATAATAAAAACTTTACCTGAGCATAGGAAAAAATGGACACAATGATAGAATTCCAAATAGAGAAGATGTAGGTGGAAATGAAATGAGGAATTGAGAAACTGAAGAAGCAGATGGCAAACAAAATCGACGAACAACTGGCTGGCATTAAGAAGGAAGTAGAAGAACTTGGTGGAAGGATGAAGAACCTTGACCAACATGTTTATGCCCTGGACTGCATTGAACATGTGGATGCCTTGGAAGAGCTGATGGAATGATGAAAGACCAAGACCAGTGACTTAAAGCCCTGGAGTGGAGGGTTGATAGAAGAGAAAAAGAACTGAACATGATGAAGGAAACAATGCTCAATGGAAGGCTGAAAGTCTTGAAGGTCAAGACGACTGGATGTAAACCGAATTTGATTGAACATTTACCTTCAAAGTCTTCTGCCGACAGTTCACCGATGGTCAGTAGAAGAGGAGACCGCATAACTGATAGCAAAGCCTGCAGGGATGATAGGCAGAAGGATTGAATGTGATTCTGACGTCGCCGATGTTCAGAGAGATCTGGGGCACCTGGGAACTGCCTTGGGAACTATCTCTTGGCTGCAGCCTACCACAGTCAGCTTAAATCGAGGCTGCAACAACCAAGGATGGACAATGCAAGGGTTTGCCCTGATGATTGAGCAAGGCCTTGGTGAAACTACCACCTAGTTATGTGTCCCAAAAGACTGCCCACTCCTTTGTTGATGGGGTGCATTACACTGAGATACATGAGACATTAAGAGCAGCACTAAGGATGGAGACAGCCAAGACAACAGTTGTGCTGACCTTGAAGATGAGTATTTGTTACATCAGGGACAGAGACAACCGAGAGATGATGAAGACCTTTCAATGGTCTGTGCTGGGAGTTTAGCCAATCAGGACACCTAGCAAGAGACTGTCCACAATGATGGACATCATCAATACCTTGTGTGATACTACATCCCCTAAGGAGTAGAGTGTATGACAGCATCATAGACAGCTGGGTTCAAGGGAGGCTGTGCCAGATATTAGCAAACACAAATGCAGCAGTCACTGCAATCGAACCTGACATGGCAAAGGGTGTGCAAACACAAACATTCAGTTGGCCCTACTGACTCATGATGGTGTCAGGTGTCAACCTGCCTGTGGAAAAGGAGGCTGTGCAGGAGTTTACATTGGCATGGAGCACTGTGGGCCTGCGAGTATTTGTTGCAATCATTGCCAAGAATCTGATACTGGAATTGGATGCCCTTAGGAGCCACAATGGGACAGTCAACATCGAACAGAAGATCTTGTGACTCGGCCAAGATGAGATATTACTCCAGGGCCACCACAAACATCCAGGGATCTGCAGGGTGACCCAAAGAGATAATGAGTTGTGCCCGCAAGAAGTGAGGTGGTGGTGAAGGCACATCTGGAGAGTCAAAGGTCAAGGAGCCTTGAACTGGACCAGAAAACACCAATGAACAGATTATATATTACCTGGGCATTGTTGCCTTGTTGGGAAGAAGTGCCTGTGAGGCTGCTGAACCCATTGGACACTGATCAGGACAGAGTTAGGGAAGTCTGAGCCAGCAGCGAGTATGTTGCTGTGTGATGGATCCGAGCAGCCAGCATGGTTGCAGGATCTATGGCCCATTTGAAAGACATGCTGAAGACAGCAGCCGGCCATCTAACTGCTTCACAACTGGAGAGGATTTGGCATCTACCTAGCTGATACCAATCCATCTCTAGCAAATGAAACAGCAACTATGGCTGTTGACCATAACATTGACATGGGAGATGCCTGATCTAACTGGCATCCACCAACACATGTTCCTCTGGCAAAAAAGCAGATGTACAGGATAATCTGGAAGACATGAGGCCTAGGGGAATCATTGAAGAGTCTGACAGCCCTTTGTGCACCCCTGTAGTCTTGGTAAAGAAGAAAACGAATGGATGGAGAACTATGTTTCTGTGTGGACTACAGGAAGCTGAATGCTGTCACCAGAAAGGACTGTATCCCCTTATCCTAGATTGATAACACCCTGGATACTCTTGCTGGTGCCCAGTGGTTCTTGACTTTGGTCTTGAAATCAGGATAAATGCAAGTGGTCCTGAATCCCAGATGTAAGGAGAAGACTGGATGCTCGACTGGTCAAAGGCATTGGCAATTTACAGTTAGCCTTGTGGCCTCTGCAATGTAACAACTACCTTCCAGCGCCTTATGAATTCAGTGATAAAAGGATTGACTTACAATACCTGCCTGTTATATCTAATAACATTGTTATAGGCCATAACTTCAAAGACCATCTGACCCAAAAATGTAACAGCTGCAAGCAGATAACTTGAATTTGAACAGAAAGAAGTCTGAACACTTCTCCAAGGAAATGAACTATTTGGGTCACATATAGAGCCGGTCAAAACAGCTTTCAGTCTCGCTCGTTTCTCGCTGCCTCTTGCAGCCAGTAGATGTAGCTGCATGTATGGCTGGCAGAAAGAGAGTTGACCAACGAGCTTATGAGATTCTCGTTAATAGCAAGACTCCAGTGTAATGCTCGGAAACTTGTAGTGTCAGAATGCAAATGATCTATATTTTGTTATAAATCAGTATATAAACATTATTTGAAGCAATAATTCCACTACCCACTCTAATCTAAGCACATTTATTTTAATAGAACAAAATCTTTTTCCCTGGCGCTGGTTTGTTTTAAACACTTTCGTAGATATGTATATGTTTCTCCTCTGTGTTACTTTGTTACTCAGAAAGTAAAGAGATACCCATTGTATTACATCTCCCCTTGACCTTGCGACTTACATTCACCTTTCAGCTATCAAATGAAGCTGAATAACGAAAAGCAGTGCACATGTTTATTTTGACCTGCATTAAGCGTATTCCACTGGATCAGGTTGAGTGTATTGCTCACTAGAGTTGCTAACACATGATTATTTTTTCCGCCAGACCAGTTCATAAAAATCCATCAAAATGATCAATTTCTGTATTTTCTTTCAAAAATAAAAATTAAAACTCAAGGTTAGCACTTTGGAACAATTTCTTGGTCAGGTCTGAAAGATGATCACGGGAAGTGATTAGCTACAAGCAACGTGAGAACAACTTCTGTAGTTGCACGTTCATACGTGTCTTTAATAGGCTAAAATGGTATTTTTTACTGTGATGTTAAAATGAGTTCAGTTGCTTTTAGATGTTTCTTATTTTTTCCACGAACAAATAAATCTGACAAGGGCACATTTACATTGTATTGGCACCGCGCACTACTAGGTTCCCTGGGTACCTCTAACAATCATTCCTTTAATTATTCATTCTTTTCTAAAATGTTGTCACACTGCAAAGCCTTCTGTTCAATTAGGTAATTAAAAAAAGAACACATTAGCACTGTGCTGAATTCAGAATCCACTCTGATAAACACATGTGGCCTTATACCACAGTCTCATGTTTGTAGAGTTGTTCAGTCATCTGAGAAGATTGTTGCTGTTAGCTCTAAATAAAAGATAGCTATTACGTTGCTTAACAGACACTGTCTTGTAGGCACACAAAGATTTACATCTGTGACAATTTTTTCTAAAGTAAATCAATATAATATTACTTAACAATTGCTGACAATATCCGTCAAAAAATCTATCATGCGCAAAAATTAAATTTTGCCCATCATATAAATTGGCAACCCTGTTGCTCAGTAAAACTTTTGTATAGGATGAAGAACTGCTATTCCATTTATAAATCACAATGCTAGACAGTTTCATTTTATTCAAGATCACACAACAGCTGCAGGAATGTGCGAAACTGATACATTACGAACTGTGTTGACAGGTGCAAGCCAACGTAGCATCGAGACATAACATACCAAAAGTGATGACAAATCTATAGCATTCCTTCAGGTTATTAGGAAATAGTCTATAAAATTGTTAAAATGGGCTAAAAGTTGATAAAACTATGCATGCTTATCTAAATGAGAACAACATATATTAAACCAATATTTGCCTGAGATCTTTAACTCCTATTATTTCATCTGTTTAAATGATTTGAGATTTCAATAGCCTAGCAAAACAGGGATGAAATTTAAATAACTTACACTAGAAAGCGGGTTAAAAACGAAATGTGGTATCAGAATCTGCAGATATAAATGTATGTGGTGTCCACTTTTATTACAAATAAGAATTTAAATATTTTATTACTATTAAGAAGTTTATGTTGCATGAGTAATTCTATTTTCAGTTTTATCTGAAGTTCAATACAAAAGATTGATATGGCATTAACATTAATATCGCAGATTCAAACACGTTTGGATATACATATGTGCTCTTAAACGATGACTCATCTTGTGTTATTGATAGGGCCCGGAGTTTTAACTTTTTATACATGCAGTTTTGGCCTTTTATTATCATCTTTTAACCTTTTTAGGTTTATAAACTATGCTCCTGCCTTTTTCCTAGCTATTTATGCAAAGTTGATGACAAAATCCTTTTAAACATAATATAGATAAAAACTATTTTACTTCACAGAAGCATGCAATTAATATGTACGGTAATTTAAAACAATAATTACACAGTAAACACGTTATAGAACATTGTAATTAACATATCAAGCACATGTTTTAATATATAGCACTCACATAAAATAAAGCTCCCTTGGCAGCACTGTTGCTATACACAACAAGCCCTATTCGCAAATTTTCTGTTGATTTTTAATATATTCCAATACACGCAAAAGATCTTTCAACACCGCAAGATGTCATTGGTGCAATTTCTTTGCCAAGAGCATTCTTTCCCTGGATAACCCCCACATGTACACTCAAAACAAAACTAAACGAATTGGTAACAAAAGTAGTTAATTCAAATAAACTGAAGAAAAAATTTAAGCTTAGCAAGCTTTAGGTCTTAATGTCCCATTTAGCTTTTTTTAGACTGAATAAAATTAGCACCCAAACCGCTTGAAATATAAAAGTACTTTGAAGCTTTCTTATTTACAAGGGGGAAAAATAGATTAAAACCTAAAAATCCAGTCCCTAGTTATTAAGTAACATTTATTTCATGGATCATATGTCAACAACTGCGCCTGTAGCTATGAGAATCACCTCACGCATGAGCACTAGTTATCAATTAACGACACTCTCGAGAGTAACGTGGCTTACGAGCGAGAGCAGCACAGGTTTTGACTAGCTCTAGTCACAAGGCCTCTTAAGTGGCAGCAAGGCCAGAAAAGGTTGAGCAGTGAGGCTCCCCTGGGGCCAAAAAACAACAATAATAATATCAATAGTAAAAATAATAATATTAGTAATAATAATAATAATAATAATAATAATAACAACATCCATAATAATAATAATAATAATAATAACATCCATAATAATAATAATAATAATAATAATAATAATAATAATACTAATAATATCAATATTAACATCCATAATAATAACAACCATAATAATAATCACAATAACATAACCATAATAATAATAATAATAATAATAACCATAATAATAACCATAATAATTATAATATTAACCATAATAATAATTATAATAATAGTAATAACAATAACATCCATAATAATAATAATAACAATAATAATAACATCAATGATAAATAATAACAATAACAACAATAACAATAATAAAAACATAATAACCATTATAATAACCATAATCATAATAATAATATCAATCACAATAATAATATCAATCACAATAATAATATCAATCATAATAATAATATCAATCATAATAATAATAATAATAATAATAATAATAATAAAACAATAATAACATCAATCATAATAATAATGACATCAATAATAATAACAATAAAATCAATAATAACATCAATAATAATCATAATAACAATAATAAAATCCATAATAACAACAAAAATGATAAATAATAATAACAATGACAATAATAATGACCATAATAATATTAGTCATAATAATAATAATATCAATAATAATACCATTAATACTAATTATACTAATAATGATAATAATAATAATGATGATAATAATAATAATAATGATAATAATAATGATAATAATAATAATAATAATGATAATAATAATGATAAGGATAATAAAAGTGATAATGATAATAATGATAATGATAATTATGGTAATGATAATAATGATAAATATAATAATGATAAATATAATAATGATAATTATAATAATGATAATGATGATAATATTCTTATAATATTAACAATTATAATAACAATAATAGTAATTATAATAGTAATGAATATAGTAATTATCATAATAATAATAATTATCAGAATAATAATTATCGTAATAATAATTATCGTGATAATGGTAATAATAATAATAATAATAATAATAATAATAATTATTGTAATAATAATTATCATAATATTTTATAATTATAATAATAATTAAGAATAATAATAATAATAAGAATAATAATAATAATAATAATAATAATAATAATAATAATAAGAAGAAGAAGAAGAAGAATTATAATAATGATAAGAATTATAATAAGAATTATAATAACAATAATAATAAGAATAATAATTATAATAATAAGAATAATACTTATAATAATACTTATAATAATACTTATAATAATACTTATAATAATAATAATAATAATAATAATAATAATAATTATAATAATAATAATAATAATTATAATAAGAATAATTATAATAAGATAAATTATAATAAGAATTACAATTATAATAATTACAATTATAATAATTACAACAACAATAATAATAATAATAATTACAATTATAATAATTACAACAACAACAATAACAATAACAACAACAACAATAATAATTACAATTGTAATAATAATAATTACAATTATAATGATAATAATTACAATTATAATAATAATTATAATCATAATAATAATTACAATTATAATAATAATTACAATTATAATAATAATTATAATCATAATAATAATTACAATCATAATAATAATTACAATTACAATTATAATGATAATAATTACAATTATAATGATAATAATTACAATTATAATGATAATAATTACAATTATAATGATAATAATTACAATTATAATGATAATAATTACAATTATAATGATAATAATTACAATTATAATGATAATAATTACAATTATAATGATAATAATTACAATTATAATAATAATAATAATAATAATAATAATAATAATTACAATTATAATAAGAATTATAATGATTATAATAACAACAATAATAATAATAATAATCACAATAATGAGAATTATAATAATAATGAGAATTATAATAATGATGAGAATTATAATAATAATAATGAGAATTATAATAATAATACTAATGGGAATTATAATAATAATACTAATGAGAATTATAAATAATAATAATAATAATAATAATAATAATATAATAATAATATTGAGAATTATAATAATAATATTGAGAATTATAATAATAATAATAATAATAATAATAATAATAATGAGAATAGTAATAATAATAATGAGAATAATAATAATTATAATGAGAATAATAATAATTATAATGAGAATAATAATAATTATAATGAGAATAATAATAATTATAATGAGAATAATAATAATAATAATAATAATAATAATCATCATCATAATTATAATAAGAAATATAATAAGAATAAGAATTATAATAAGAATTATACTAAGAATAAGAATTATACTAAGAATAAGAATTATACTAAGAATAAGAATTATACTAAGAATAAGAATTATACTAAGAATAAGAATTATACTAAGAATAAGAACTATAATAACAATAAGAATTATAATAAGAATAATATTAAGAATAATAATAAGAATAATAATAATACTAATAATAATACTAATAATAATAAGAAGAAAAAGATGAAGAAGAAGAAAAATTATAATAATAATAATAATAATAATGATAATAAAAAGAAGAATTATAATAAGAATAAGAATTATGATAATAAGAATTATGATAATAAGAATTATGATAATAAGAATTATAATAAGAATTATAATAATAATAATACTTATTATAATTATTATGATAATAATTATGCTAATAATAATTATGATAAGAATTATAATAATAATCATTATGATAATAATAATATCATAATAATTATAATCATAATAATATGATAATAAACATTATAATAATAATTATCATTATAATAATCATGATAATACTAATAATAATCATTATGATAATAATAATCATTGATAATAATAATACTAATGATGATAATAATAATAATAATAATAATAATAATAATAATAATAATAATAATAATAATAATAATCATAATGATAATAATCATTATGATGATAATAATAATCATTATGATGATAATAATAATTATTATGATAATAATAATAATAATAATAATAATAATAATAATAATAATAATAATAATAATAATAATAATAATAATTATGATGATAATAATAATCATTATGATAATAATGAAAATAATAATAATCATAATGATAATAATGAAAATAATAATAATAATCATAATGATAATAATAATCATTATGATAATTATAATAATCATTATGATAATGATAATAATAATTATGATAATGATAATAATAATTATGATAATGATAATAATAATTATGATAATGATAATAATAATAATAATCATTATGATAATGATAATGATAATAATAATCATTATGATAATAATAATAATAATAATTATCATGATAATAATAATTAACATGATAATAATAATAATTAACATGATAATAATAATAATAATTATCATGATAATAATAATAATAATTATCATGATAATAATAATATTTATCATGATATAATAATATTTATCATGATATAATAATTATCATGATGATAATAATCATAATAATTATCATGATGATGATAATAATAATAATTATCATGATAATAATAATAATAATAATAATAATAATAATAATAATAATAATAATAATAATTATCATGATGATAATAATAATAATTATCATGATGATGATAATAATAATAATAATAATAATAATAATAATAATAATAATTATCATGATAATAATAATAATATCATAATAATAATTATGATAATAATAATTAGCATAATAATAATATAATAATCATTATAATAATAATCATCATAACAATAAAATTATCATGAGAATAATTATCATGAAAATAATAATAATAATAATAATAATAATAATTATCATGATAATAATGATAATAATAATTATCATGATAATAATCATAACACTAATTATGGTAATAATAACAATAATTATCATGATAATAAGAATAACAATAATTATCATGATAATAAGAATAACAATAATTATCATGATGATAATAACAATAACAATAATTATCATGATGATAATGATAACAATAATTATCATGATAATAACAATAACAATAATTATCATGATGATAACAATAACAATAATTATCATGATGATAACAATAACAATAATTATCATGATGATAATAATAATAACACTAATTATCATGATAATAAGAATAACAATACTTATCATGATGATAATAACAATAACAATAATTATCATGATGATAATAATAATAACAATAATTATCATGATAACAATAACAATAATTAGCATGATAATAACAATAACAATAATTAGCATGATAATAACAATAACAATAATTATCATGATAATAACAATAACAATAATTATCATGATAATAACAATAACAATAATTATCATGATAATAACAATAACAATAATTATCATGATAATAACAACAATTATCATGATAACAACAATAATTATGATAATAATAACAATAATTATGATAACAACAACAATAATTATGATAATAATAACAATAATTATGATAATAACAACAATAATTATGATAATAACAACAATAATTATGATAATAACAACAATAATTATGATAATAATAACAATCATTATGATAATAATAACAATCATTATGATAATAACAATCATTATGATAATAACAATCATTATGATGATAATAATAATAATAATCATTATGATAATAATAACCATTATAATAATAATAATAATAATAATAATAATAATAATAATAATAATAATAACAATAATAACCATAATGATGATGATAATAATAATAATAATCATTATGATAATAATAATAATAATAATCATTATGATAATAATAATCATTATGATAATGATACTCATTATGATAATGATGATAATGATGATAATAATAATCATTATGATAATGATGATAATAATAATCATTATGATAATGATGATAATAATAATCATTATGATAATGATGATAATAATAATCATTATGATAATGATAATAATATTAATCATTATGATAATGATAATAATAATCATTATGATAGTGATAATAATAATAATTATGATAATAATTATAATAATAATTATGATAATAATAATTATAATAATGATTATAATAATCATAATAATAATAATAATAATATAATAATAATAATAATTATAATAATATGATAATAATAATAATAATTATATCATGATAATAATAATAACCATAATAATAATAATAACCATTATAATAATAACCATTATAATAATGATAATTATTATAATAATAACCATTATAATAATAATTATTATAATAATAACCATTATAATAATAATAATTATAATAATAATAAACATGATAATAATAATAATCATGATAATAATTATCATAATAATAATAATCATAATAATAAACATGATAATAATAATAATTATCATGATAATAATTATCATCATCATAATAATAATTATCATCTTCATAATAATAATTATCATCTTCATAATAATAATAATAATAATAATCTTCATAATAATAATAATAATAATAATAGTAATTATCATGATCATAATAATGATCATGATAATAACAATGATTATGATAATAACAATAATTATGATCATAATAACAACAATTATGATCATAATAACAACAATTATGATCATAATCATATTAATTATGATCATAATCCTTATGATAAGGATTATAACAATTATAATAAGAATTATAACAATTATAACAAGAATAACAATTATAACAAAAATAACAATTATAATAATAATTATAATAATAATAATAATAATAATAATAATAATAATAATATAAGAATAAAAACTCTTTTGAACTAAGCAAGAAAAATACAGTATGGACAACTGGGCCCCAATGATGTGTTTCTCTTTTGATATAAATACTCTTTCTTCTAGTGTGCCAAGAGAAAAAACTTCTCTATTTAAATAAATGATTGAACTCACTGAAATGGTACAATAAAACCATACTGGAGTACACAGAGCTAGCCAACTTATGCTAAGAACAATATACTTTCAGATTTAATTAAACATTCAACAGACCAAATTCTGGTTTAACAAGAGCTAATCCACTTTCTCTATTTCTAGCTGACCTCTATATCAGT
Organism: Hymenopus coronatus; assembly: GCA_030762935.1. Lineage (NCBI taxonomy): Eukaryota > Metazoa > Arthropoda > Insecta > Mantodea > Hymenopodidae > Hymenopus > Hymenopus coronatus. The sequence goes on along the minus strand of JAUKNX010000044.1, from coordinate 549,005 downwards.
TATGAAGAAGAGGGCAGAATATGAGGACAGGAACCAAAAAATAGATCAGGAAGACAGGGGACCTGAAGTGCTGCAAAGATGCAATACAAAAATCAAGCAGAGATAAGGAGAGAAGTCATGGCAAAACAAAGTATGTGGTATTGGAATGGTGAGATAATGACATAAGAAATAGTTGGATATTAACAGTGATAATGAAAAGGGGAAGAAGAAAAGCTAGGTACAGGTTTGAAAATATGTTTTTCCAGATTAAATGACATACAAATAGAAAAAATGCAATAATATGCATGAAACTGAATGATAGTGAGGAAATGGACACAACACACTGGACGACAAGACAAAAGAAAAAGTAAAAACTTATAGATAGGTGGGAAGTGAGGGTAAGTGAAAGAATCAATGCGAAAATTAAAGATAGGATGAAAGAGAGGTAACTGGAAAAGAATAAATGAGGAGAGTTAGGAAAAGTAAGAAGGGAAGGAGGAGTTGAAAGCAAGGAGAAATTTAGTAATCCACAACAAAGAGGATGTAAAAAAGTGAAGAAAGGGAGATCAAAACAGGAGGCCAAATCAGAGGTAGTCATGAACACTAAGGAAGGCACACATTAAAGCCATAATTATTGTATTACAAATATGTGGAGTGCAGTCCAATAATAGAAGGGAAGGACTCTGAATCAAAGGGCAGACCAAGTGTATTTGATTACTACTAAAAAAATAAATAAAATGTAATTCAATTCTATAGCTTCAAGATACACATCAAGTGATTTACCATGTACATAAAATTATGGTTTAGATATGTTGACAATACAGCAACAGAAAATAAAAAAAACACTTTGAAAACACTTAAAGCTATTGAATATAAAGAAAAATTAATACACTTTTGAAAAAGTAATAAAAGGAGCTCTCCCTATCCCAGATCTAAAACCTATCAGAAATAGACACACTAGAATTTGGAATTACTGAATAGAAACTTACTCTGACAACAATATTAAAGCAGGTGGTTACAACCAAGGCAACACAAGCAGGCAAAGTGAAGGTGAATTGTAAATAAATGTGACTCATTAAAACTCGATCTAATAGGTAATATTCTATAGCTTAATATACAGATTGGTTATCAGGCCCCAAACTGCAACTGAGTAAGAAAAAGATATGAACCGATATTGAAAATAGCAGATTATAATGGTTTTGGGGAAACATTTGGTAGATATAAAGATTAAAAAGTTCAGGATAAAGAACTTTCAGCAGCAAATCACCACAGTTTCAACCATAGACAAATCACTAATTTTTAAGAAGTTACTCCAGTGCCACAAGGAAATTTCAAAAAGTTTTTAAAAGATCACAACATTAGGTGGGCTCTACAAAATAAATTTAGCTTAAAAGCTCTGCTCAACTCCAATAAAATAGACAAAGAAGCCAGCAAAAAATCAGGCATGTACACTCTTCCGCATTAATGACATCAAAGCAGCAATAGCCTCACTGCTACCCTTTGACTGTCTGTGTTTACTTACTCAACCTTGTGTATAGCACCAGTTTAAGCAGTGGTATACTGTAACCATTCATTTGCCACAATTTGAATTTACGACAAGGATGTTCTCACATATACCTGCAGTGAAACATGGCATGAATGTGGGGATGCGGAGGGCAAATATGAATCCTGCTGACATTGCTCTAGAAATTCCCACCACATTATGTACTGTGCTGCGATGGATACAAATGTGGCAAGACAATTGGAAGGCAGTCTTCGAGACCCAGAAGAAGGAATCAGCAACCAATGCTCTCATAGCAAGCTGGAAGCCCATTCTTCTCAGTCACTAGTATACAGCTGCACAAATGGATTTGCCTATTAGTGAGACAACCGCTACTAGCAGATTAAGGTCATGAGGCATTTGTAATCACTGAGTGACTCAACAGGTATATTTATCACCATGGCATCAAGAACTGTGCATGGAATTTGCTTTGGAAGAGCTTCAAACTCCTTTGGAAGTGTGGAATATAATTTTATGGCTCAATGAGGTTTTCTACACTGATCAGAAACATTGAGGCGTTGGAGGCACAATAGTTCAATAATGGATCCAAGATATCAACAGATTATAAGGCAATTTGGGTGTATCAGTTGCTCAATGTTGGGCTGGATAAGTGGAGCTGGATGTTTCCGAGAATGGATTCAATGGAGTATGTGGCCATTCTGAGAGATGTCGTTCTGCCAAGTGTGAGCTCGTAACTCCGCAGATGAAATGCCAATGCTACACTTGACACAGGACAATGGTAGTGTGCATTGTTCCAGGTATATATAAGAATATTTTGCTGAACACCCTGACATGCTGATGCTCAATTGGCTCCAAAATTGCCTGATCTAAATATTATAGAGATTGTCTGGTCTTAGATGGTGCAGGTTGGGCAGCCCAATCAAAGGCACACTTGAGGTGAATTACTGGAACATTGCAGAGGACATTGGGAACATCTAAGATATGAGCCTGAGGACTTCCAACATCCAACTGAATCTATGCCTTCCCATCTCAATCAAGTTTTGGATAGACAAGGTAGTTGCACAGACTATTGACTGAATGTTTGTCAAATTGGTAAAACACATGTATATTTAATATCAGGTGACTATAGAACAGTTTGTTCATTTTCATTTGGTAAATATTGATAAGGTTAGACAACTTTTCTTTATTATTACGTTGTGTGTTGAGATTACCAGAAAATTTCTCTCTCAAAGTAACCCCATTAATGATCACCCTGTTATCTCTTTAAAGTACAGTTATTTCAGTAAGAAGGAAAACATAATTACTTTCCTATTAGTATTCTTTATTTTTATTATGATGGTTATTGTTATTGGGGAAAAAGTATAATTTTGTTAACACTATATAAACGATGCAGCCCTTTAATTCAAATTGTCAACATTAAGGTACTTATAAAGTATAGTGACAACTTTATTTGTATAGTTTTTCCACTACTTCACCAACAATTTAGCTTGACAAGACTGCCACTGCACAATCAAGCCACAGCAACAAATACTTAAATGTAGTGAAGATGCAGATGCCTTGACAGATTAATGCAGGTGAATGTAAGATATTAACTAGACAATGCAGCAAAATTTACCTAAACTTCTTTAAAGGAGTTGCTCATAGCTTTAGTGTTTACTTTTTTTGAGAGTTTAGGCATCTGTACGTTCTCCTGGCTATGTGATACTCTTGTAGTGATATCTGACTGTTTTACTCTTGTTCTCTGTACTTTATTTAATGTTTTGGTTCCTTGGTTGCTAACATTCATTGTCAAATCACACTTTTGATTTCTATTTTGCTGTGTTTAGTATTATTGTGTTTTTTATGCATTCTCTTTGCATTCTTACGGCATCATCAATGTTTACCGCCTCTATGGTCTGTGTGATGTTTTCTGTGTGTATTGCGAGATTTTCTATCTGTATCATTAATTTTTCTTCCCAATTTATCCTCTCTTTCATATGAGTTTTCCTTGTTTTCTTGACCTTAAATTCTATGATTCTGCTACTGACATGTGTCTGCATATAATGGCACCTTCCTTCTGCCAAGGCCATGATTTTTCTTTAATTTAGCATCTTCTGACAAAGGTTAACTCTATCATACTCCCTCCATTGTGACACAAGTATGTACAGCATTTTTTTTTCTTTCTTATCCTTAGTTGAAATCCTTCCTCTCTTATGTAGCCTGTGACTTCTGTTTTTAGAGTATTTTTATTTATTACACAATAATTAAAGTCATCAGTTGTGTGATGTTTTATTCTTTTGATATAACATTTATTTTTTTCCTATTATATCATTTATATTTGCCACACCAATATATGTGTTATATTTGTCATGGAGTTCATCATTATATATTTTTAACTATGAAAACGTTGAGAGTCCAGAAAATGTAAGTAACCTTACCAAACTATGTTGTCACTCACTACATGAATAAAGAGTTCCACAGTTATAAATATTAAACTACTGCTACCACAAAATAAATAATATTAGTCTGCCAACCTGTAACTGCTCCATGATGTGCCTGAATTATCTTATATGGCAATATAATTTGAGATTTCCCTTCATGTAGCTTCAAAAGTTGTTTATCAAACTCCATGTTCCATACAGCAACCATGCCATTTGTGAATCCTCCTGCAAGAGCCCTTTCAAGAAAGAAAGAAAAAAAGCTGTTAGGTGCCTGTAATTTATTCACTAGGTGGGGCTTCCTAGTCATGTGTAAAACCTGCAAGAACATGCACAATTACAAGAATCAGTGCCTAGTAAAACAAACTATATGTCCTTTGACTATTACTTTCAAAATAGTTTGAAAACCTCAAAAAAGTCACAAAATAAAAAATGGAAGCATTAATATGCAAATACATATTCCACAAAACTTTCTCAAATTTTCTTTTATTTGTTGTGTTCATTGAAGTTACCTTAAAAGGCTGCTATGTGGAACTTATGTCATTTCAGAACTATGACATCTAAAAACACAGCATTTCCCAATTTTGGACGTTAATTAGTAATGTTAAAACTAATGAGTGTAAAGAAGGTCAGTTTTAGGTTGCGAGGGGTACTCTGAAAGTTTTGAAAATGGGCAACAATGGGTTGTGTTAAGCTAAAGCAGGTATTTATAATTTTAGATTGAATACTAACATGTATAAGCCTGGCTGCAATCAAATAATGTGTAGCATCAACACTTCTGTATATGTGCATGCAGTGTTGCTGTGCCTAACCTAGGATGGATTTGAAGCAAGAGCATTCCCTTGGAATGGTTTTCTATGATTTTAAAAGTCTGATTAGGAGAGAGAGAATACTGAAAACACTGGATTGGTTATTTGGGGATCTTTGCCCTTTGCAATCCATGATTTATCAATGGTTTAATAAGTTTAGAAAATGAAGCGACTCCCTCAAGATGAAAGCTGAGCAAAATAAACAGCTACAGCAACAATGTATGAAAAGTGATGAAGCCAAGCACATGTTGTGCAGAGGTCATTGTTACACCTATCAAATTAAAAAAAATCTGAAGTATTGAATTGGCAGCTGTGAACATCACCCTTAAAGTAAAACTTCATGCCAGGAAGCTCTCTCTGCATTCATTGGATTCCCTAGCACTGCACAAATGAGCACTGTCACCACTGAACAGGCTAGGTGTGCAAGAGTGACAGCAAATGATAGAAGCATTTAATGGGGTAAGTTCCAAAAACATATTTAACATTGTAATATGTGACAAAAGCTGGATATAACAATATGATCTACACAGTGTCTTCCCAGATGAGGACCCCCCACAAAAGTCAGGAAAGTAAGAAGTATTGGGAAGATGATCCGTTTGCTTTTTTCAGTAGTGGCCACAATGTGACAATTCTGCTTGAGGGACAAAAGAATGTCACTGCCAGATGGTACACCACAAATCATTAATGAACTGAAAAAAAAAAAAAAAATCACCCTAACAGTGGTCTGAGTGGAACTTGACTGCACCACAAAAACACTACTGCCCACACTGCACTTAAAACATCCCAGTTTCTGCCAGAATTACAAATCAAATATTTGTCCCATCCACTCTAAAATACAGACCTGGCTGTATGCGACTTTTTGCTATTCTCCAAAAGTAAATAATTAGGTCAACAATTAGGATCACCTGAAAGTGTGGTAGCTACTTATGAAGAATGCATTTGCACTCTCTCCAAAGAAGGATGACATTAGGCATTTGAAAAAATTGAGAAGATGCATAGAATGTAGTGGTCATTACTTTGAAAAGTTGCAATTATCAGATCTAAATTTTAAACATTTTATTATAGTCATTTGCAAAACTTTTGGAGTGACTCTCATAACTAACACTTTTCTAAGGCACCTTAAATACTCTATTTCCCAAGTATTGAACTAAAGAAGGTATTAAAACTTATGCCTTATCTTGTTAGTAGATAAGCATTGAGAATTTAAGCATTGTGATGGTGATAATTGTGGCAGCAATGGTAGTGACGATTTATTCTGTTATTTATCTTTAAATTACATAATTTATGCACAACCATGCATATGCTAGCAGAGTTAATAAAATATAGCAGAAACATTAACGAGACATTATCTAACACAATACATTTTCCCTACTACAATGCTAAAACTTGATGAGTGGAAACTTAATGTTTCAATATGAGGCAGTTTCCCTGTATACTCAAAGCATACTTTCCACAAGTAAAACTAATACATCCCAGAAGCCAAATAATGATTAACTGCTTTCTGCAGGTGCACCATATTTAGTAACTATATGCTTTCTGCATGCACGCCATAAGTATCTAAATATAATAAACCTGAAAGCAATTGATCCCTTTCAAAAACAAAAATATAAATTATAAAAGAAAGGAAATAGAGCAATGTGTTAATAAAAGAACAATGAAAGAATATATATTTAAAATATGTAATTTATATTTATAGTTAAATAGAGTGAGTTATAAATGCATTCAATCGTAATTGGAGCTCCACTTACAATAAATAATTATTCACTTGAAGGAAAATGTTATAAAATTAGTAAATATATTTGAACCTATAAGTAAATATATTAGTAAATATATTTATAGTTTTAGGAGTGAAGCAAGCTATTACCAACAACTTCACAAGTACTCTACCCACATAACATTTATAAATAATTTATAATTCACATGTCAAAGTAGATGGCGTACATTGCAATACACTCACAGTAGATAAAATAGTAGCAAAGTGTCATAATCAAGGCAAAGTGTTGTTTATTGCCAGGCATGAGAAATGGTATACATCATAAAAGTTTTACATCTGAGAAAACTAAAATGATTTGCTGCTGCTGATTATTGGGGAAAAGGATTGTTTGAACAAGAAGTAGGGAGGTTGATGATTTCTATCAAAAAGTCAACTGTTAAGTAATCTTTCAGCGACATTTTAATACACACTGCTGATGAAATTTTTGACATTATACTTTTATGACATAAATAAATCACCTTATAAGATATTATTCCAGGTGTACAAATCAATCACACTTCAGAAAATCATTTATATTATGATGCACTACTTACTAATTAGCAAAGCAATGCATTTATTAACCTTCATTGCCACAGCGGTGCATTCACTTAGTAATCAGTTCACTAAAGTTGTGAAATTCTGAGAACTCAGTTTACAGTTAGTAATAGAGAACAAATGGAGCACAAATGGAGCACTCTGAGCTGGGTGTATCTTACTAAGAAAGGTTACATGATTAATAACATACACAATTGTAATAACACAGGTACATAAATAGGAAAAATAACCTACTGATGGTGTGTGCTTTATATATCTACATAAATATTTATTGTAATTAACAAAACATTACCCTCTGCAATTTCCATCACCTAAAAAAAAACTGAGTTACATTTGCTTGACTTTCCCTACCCTCTACATGTTGTTGGAAATTATTCTTAGGAAATTCTATTTTCCGATGTACTTCATTTTAATTGGGATAGACCTTAATAGCTACATTACACATTTCATTACAGATATAAAGGGAACAGCGCCAGCTTTTATAGTATGGTGGTGAGTTATTTTTTGTCTCACATTCATGAGATCCTGAATTTGAATTTCAGCAACTTACCTAGATAAAGCTTTTTCTGAGGTTTTCATTTATCCTGAGAACACAAATGTTGAATAACTTTAAGTTCTATGGATCACAGGCATATTTGAGATTCATTTTGCCCATTTCATTCATTCATAGTCTGTTATTACTTTCCAGGGAAAGGGTGTTCAAAGTTACCAAAAAAAATCTGATGTGTTCCATTCACATGACTTTGTCTACCTATTTTTACAAAAATGTTATTCTTCCATCTCTTCATGCTAATCTAAATAAATATTAACAGAAATGGTATTAATATTTAGTTAGGAAAAATTGAATCACATCCTTTAAAAGCTGGTCACTGGTCTCACAAAAGGAACAGGAATGACAAATTCAAGTATTTTAAAGTTGAAACCCATAGTAAGGAATATCTTGGAAATGATTAACTCCAGAAATATGCGAGAGAGAAAACAACATTTTGTGCTTTTCCAAGATCTAATTGTTTTGTGTGCTAAGATTTTATCCATTTTTTTATGGTTAACCTGTCATTCAAAAGTAGCCCAAAATGAAGCTACTGACACAAAATTCAATATATACATCTAAATATATTTAGTATATTTAAACAAATAAGGAGAGAATTAAGTGCATATGCATGAGCACACACACCTTTCTATAAATAAATATACATATTTTTTTATTTATAGATTTTTTTTTTTTCTTTCTTTTTTTTTACACTGGGAACTTTAAAAATTAATTTCCAATGAAATTCTGATATAAAATGTTGGATTGCATACAATACCTTCTCCATTGATGTACTACACACTTAGTAGAAAGCATAAAGGGAATTGCTATAGTAAAATGTTATAGAAAGTGGACACTATATGCCGGTCTTAAAATTACATTGTCTTTCCATGACATTGTGAGAAACAACTGAAAATTGCCAGGAATTTAAAGGAATGAATAAGTATTGAACAATTAGAACCATTAGTAATGAATATCTCGGAAGCGGTCCATGCCACAAAATTATTATTTGAAATAGTGGATTTTGAATAGTTACACTTTTTGTGTAGTACATTTTTGTCTATTGCTTAAAATTTACCAGGTATACAATGTTATATAAATTTACTTCCAAAAAGAAGGACTTCATAAGCTATTGCCAAAAATTTAAGATATACATTTTATTTTTCATGTAAATAACTTTAATCATTGACCATTTTTTTAGAAAATAAAAAGGTGGAAAAATGTTCCATGAAAAGGGTAGTGAGGAGTTCTATGCTTTTAGTGCCAGCCTGAATAGTAAAATGCTGTTTGAAAAGTGCCAAGCAAAATTTGGAGGAAAATGCAGGGTTTTAAATTATTAGTAATAAAAGAATAACAAATGACAGAGAGCTGAATCTTTTTTTTCATTTTTAGGAAACTATATAATATGCATTATATGCACGGGAAGTCTCTTCAATATTTTTAAAAAATTGAAAAAAGAAATTTTTGAAAACAAAATTAAAAATTCCAAAATAATCAATAAGTAGGCATACAAAGCCTCACTAAACAGAAAGTTTAAATGAAAGTATGTATATTTTTTTTCTAAAAGAGTATCCTGTTTTGGTCAGGCGTTTCATTTTTTAAAATACAAAAAAATGAATTCACGTAACCTGAAAGTGAAAAAAAGGCACGCACGCACGCAGGCACACACAAAAACGATGCCAATATTAATGAAAACGGCATGTAACAATAGGATACAAATGTAAGGTAGATTACTGTATAATTTAGCACTTGTGGTATTGTGTATCTGAATAATTGATTCACATTGTATTCACTGTCTGGTTACATTACATCTCTATAAATCCATTTTGATTAGTACACTGATTATTTGCATGCATACAAGGGCCGTTGTTATCAGATGCATTTTCATCGCTAATACTAGAATATATATCTTACTCTCTTAAGTCGACGTCAGAAACTCTTTCATCAAGGTATGAAAATTCAAAATCACTTGCTTTCTTCTAATACATCACAAACCGAAGCTCTTATTTTCTCTTCAGGTCATAACCTTTGGCTAGACGATGCTATGTTTCAATCACGATAAACAAACAACGGCAAGAGAAATTAAATTCAGAGCTAATTTTATGCTTTGAAGTGAAAATAGGGTCTGGAAACGCTCCAGAAACCCTTTCTCTATGGTTATGATGTAGAAAATACACAGACTTTCCCGCTGGAAAGAGTTAAAACACATGAAAATGACATCTTGATTAGATTTCAACTGACAATTTTTGCAGAATTTTCGGAACACAATTAGATTGTGATTGTCACTAAAATGGTTAGGAGTTCTCAGTAGGTTCTTGAAAACCTTTGTGTTACATATATGGAAGGTTGCATTTAAATACCAAGTTTGGTTTAAATGAATTGAGTCACTTTTTTTTTTTTTTCTTTCTTTTTTTTTAACACTTTTTGCTCCAATTTTGCTTTTGTTTGGGAAGACCAGTTTCAGGGTATTTTAAACCTATCCTCAGTTCTGGGGTTGATTGATGCTACATACAACAGGTGGTTATGTGTGGCCTGGTGTTGTGCTACCCTCTACTCATATCAACAGGATGACGTTATCAACGGCAGGGATCTCAAAATTCATAAGGGAATCTTCTTCTTTGGTAATAAAGATGTTTTCCCAAATTTGCAGTTCCAAAGGCTCCTTTACACATTTAGTCAACTCTATTTCTTCCTTTATGTTTTGATTTTCAGACCAAAAATGATGTGCTACTGTAGACTTGTCTATGTGTTTATACCTAATGCTTCTCAAGTGTTCTTTCATCCTAGTTTTCAAATTTAGCTTTGTTTTTCCAATATAAATCTTATTGCAGTCTTGGCAGCTCATTTTAGAAATCCCTAATTTATAGTTTTTGATGTGGTACCTTTCAAAGGGTGATTCAATAAGTTCTGGATATTATATCTATTTTGCGGGGCCAGTTTTATATTAAAGTCTTTAAAAATCCTTTCGAATTTCCAGAATACTTTTGGATGAAAAGTAAATTTGCAAAATTTCACTGATGGTTTATCCAGTTTTTCCAGAGTGGTGATTTCCTGTAGTATTCTATTTCTTGTCTCTTAAATCAATCCGTCTATGAGGCTTGTATTGTAATTCTTCAGTTTGGCAACCTAATGAATGTATGTATATTCTTTTTCGTATTCTGTTATTCAATGAGCAATTGATAAGCCTATGAACTAGACTATGAAAGCTGGCAAGTTGATGTTGTACTGGGTTAAACTGGTTCCATTTTATGTAACTGTCAACATTTGTCGCTTTTCTCTATATGCCAAAGTCCAAACTTGTTTCTGTTCTCATGATTTTCAAATCTAAAAAGGGCAAAATGCCATCGTATTCCACTTGCTGGTGAATACTATAGATTTTTCTTGTAAATTCAGTGATTTTATTGTATCATCCATTAGTTTTTATAGGAATGATGGCAAACACATCATCCACATATCTATGCCAAGATTTGAAGATCTGTGGGAAGGCTTTAGTGATTTGGATTTCTAAGTTGCTCATATATAAATTAGCTAACATAGGTGAGAGTGGGTTGCCCATAGCCAAGCCTGTAGCTCGGAAAATATTGTTGGAAAATGTGAAACTATTTTGTTTTATGCAAAGATCTGTCAAAGCGATATATTCATCAATTTGTTCTGGTGTCATGTTAATTTTCTTGAGCCACTGTTTTAATAAATTTGGTCTTTTATCAACCTGGATGCTTGTGAATAAAGATTTGATGTTGAATGATAACATCACCTCTCCGTTTTTATTTCATGTTCAATTTTCTTTATTAAGTCCAAAGAATTATTGATGCTTAGTGTTTCAAATTTATCAACCAAAGAAGAAGATCCCCTTATGAATTTTGAGGTCCTCGCCATTGACATCATCCTGTTGACAACAGTAGAGGGTAGCACAACACCAGGCTGCACATAACCACCTGTTGTATGTAGCATCAGTCAACCGCTGAACTGAGGATAGGGTTAAAGTACCCTGAAACAGGTCTTCCCAAGCTAAGGCAAAGTTGGAGCAGAAAGTATACAAAAAGCTGACTCAATTCATTTAAATTATGGCATTCCACTGTCTAAAATACTTCTTTTTATGTGATATATCAAGTTTGGTATTTATCCAAATTTTGTTTTGAGCAATGCTGCTGCTTTCAAGAGACACAAAAACAGACACAGACGTTTTTATAGAAATGCTTTTTTTTCTGTGCCTCAAACTCTGTATTTCCAGTGAATTCTTGGTATTGAATTCTTGGCATTGAATTTTTTGGAGAAATATAATACCTTTTCTGCCTACCACGTACATATGTGTTAAAAAAATTAAAAAGACATAAAGAAAACAAACTAAATTAGCCACTGATGTTTCTTATTACGTAACAGCTTCTGTATGTATTGTATTTGTAACTAATTGTCTGGAGTTCAGATCTATTTGTACAACTGGAATAATTTCAAATGAGTTGATTTGTTCAAGTGGCAATAGTGCAATGCCAAAAAATTTATCAATAGTATCACTTTAAAGCAATGTATCAATGAAATTTGGCGAAAATTGTCAAAAATTTCTATTTACACTTTTTTCGTTATTTTATTATGCTTATACCTTGTACTTTAATAACACACTTTTGTTTTCCTAAAATCAGCCATTTTTAAAGCTCTTGGAGGGCATTTAAATTTTCCTGAGTGAGTGGGCATTGCCTGTTTAAATCTTTGGCACTGCAGCATTCCATTCGAATGTTCGTTTTCATTGTTATTGAATTTTGCCGGCATTTCTCTTGCAGAGAATTTTACTGCAGTGAGGCATGTGTTTGCTAAACTGAGTGTATTCAGTATATTGAATTGATATGCCACGAATTTGCCATGTGTTTGCTTGTAAACAAAGTATTCCACTGGTGTGTGATTTTGCACTGTCTGCCTGGCTATTTTGGTGTTCCAGTTATTTTAGGCATTATTTAGACATTTAATAGGCTTTAGTATATTTGATATTCTGTAGTTTAGTAGAAATTTTGCGATAGTTTACAGGTTAGGTTCAGAAATCAGTAGGAGCATATAGGTAGAGTTTAGCTGAGAAAAATATAGCTCTGTAAACCTGAACAATGGGAAGGCAACATGAAGGTATTCATAGGAAGAGACGACCAAATAAACTTACAAATAAAATGCACTATATAGCACAAAGTAAAACATAATCCAAAGTGTGAATTTGGACAGGTCTCTGTGCCTGAAGTACACATTTGGCATCCAACAGCTTCTTCTTCTTTTGAACCAGTGTCCACCACCAGTAAGAAACTATCCCTTATACTAGAAAACCAAGCTCAAGACAGCGAACGCATTTCATATATGTTAGTACATGTTAGTGTTTGGAAACAAATCTTCAAGGGCTGTTTAAGTGCAGAATGTGGAACAAGTGCAATAGATTGATATAAAAAAATCAAATGGCTTTGCACATAAGCTTACGAGTATGTGTAATATATGTAATACAGTTTTAAATGAAATATATACAAATCCTAGAGCACAATCTCAGAATCATCTAGGCCACCATTTGAGGTGAATAGGAAAGCAGCAAGTGCTTTATGCAAACTGGTAGGAGGTTTTCATCAGTTGAAAAATTGTCTATGGTTATGGGTTTACCAGGATTAGGTTCCTTATCGTATAGTCTTCATGTAAAACATTTGGCAGAAGAAAATAACAAAATTAAAGCAGAAGTGTTGAAGCTGTCACATGCAGCCATTCATGAAGACCATGCTCAATCAAATCCAAGTTTTTGTAAAAGCAATGTCATAAATATTTCTTCTCCTATGATGGGGCGTAGCACAAATGTGGCCGTACTTCACACTATGGTATGGGTATTATCACTGCTACGCTAATAGGGCTTGTTGTGGATTATCACATTCTTTCAAGTTATTGCAGTACTTGTGATCAAAATAAAAAGAAATTAGGGGACAAAACCAAAGAATACAAAGAACTGCAAGAAAAGCATTGTGCAAAAGGGGAGTGTGAATTTAATGGAGATGGCTGCAGCTGAAATCTTGTGGGAACGTTCCACGACAGAACATAAATTCAGGTATATTTCAATATTATCAGAGGGAGATACCAAGACTCATAACCACCTTCAGAAGCTAAACATTTATGATTCAAGTGTTACAATTGAAAAAGAAGAATGTCTGAAACATATTTCCAAGAGACTAAAGACTGGTTTGAAGAATGTTGTAAATGAATGGAGATTCAAAAGGTATGACATTGGGTGATAGAAAACTAGGAAATTTTAAAGAAGAAACAATTGTGAAATATGTCAATTATTACAGAAGTGCCATAAAAACAATGCACCCAATGTTCAGGAGATGAAATTAGCTGTTTTTGCTACTCTGTACCACTGTTTGTCAACATATGAAAGATCACATTTCAAGTGCCCATTTAGAGACGATTCTTGGTGTTTTTATAACAGAGCCCTCACTGCAGGAAAAGAACCATCACAACATGATGGAACAACAATGAAAACAACATTGTCCCAAGAGATGTTGGGTAAAATACTACCTGTGAATCAGAAGTGGCATCTGATGAAATATTAAGGCACTGCAGTATTGGAAAAGCCCAAAATGAAAATGCATGTTTACATAGTATCTTTTGGGCTAAATAAAAAACAGACAAACAAACTTGAAATTGCTGTCACTTCCAGAATAGCAGAATTTAACATGGGATGTGAAGCAAGTAAAAAAGTTAAAGCTGTTGTTACTGGTGCAAAACCGAGTGCTACAGAACTAAAAATTAGAGCAAAAAGAGACAAATGTTAACTGGACAACAGTGAGTTTTCAGGACAGCAACTACACAAAATTGCCAAGAGAAGACTGACACTTTCAAAAACTGCTGCAGCGGCCAGAAAGAAGGTTGCAGAGGGTTCCACTTACAGTGCTGGGGAGTTTTAAGCTGTTTGGAGTTAGGTAAAGGACAGAAATGCAATGTTAAACTTTAAAATCCATTTTTCTCAAAACATTTTTCCAGCATTTTTCACAATTCAAAAGCTCCTTGGAACCTAGTTTTTAACTTATTAGCATGAAATTTTCAGGAGAGCTTCTAGGATTAAGGACTTAAAATTTGCTGTGCACAAATTAAAAACTAACAAAAGACTGAGCAGAAATTAAACATTTTCTATAACTTATACTTAAAAAACTGAAAAATTTAGTCTCACAATTTTTTCTTCTTCTCAAACTAATTAAAATTAAACAATACGTGGACAAAGATTTATTATATTTACGTACTAAGCTCAAATTAAAAATTTGAGAGAGATACATTAAAATCTAGGATCCAAGGAGCATATTCTAGAGGCATATCAAAAATTTATTAATTGTGAATAAAACAATTAATATCCTAAAAACTGTTTGACATAGACCATTGAAAATTGGTGTGCTTTCCTTTTCCCATGTCCTTAGTTTTTGGAAAATAATTCAAAGCAATTGGAAGAAAACTATGGATTTTTCAAAATTTACATTGCCTTAATTACCAATGAAAGACACCTTACAGTTCACTATTCATCACTATTATTTCCAACAGAAATTACCAACCTCCCAACTTATTATTCCAGCACTCCATCTTTTTCCTAGCAATCATCATCAGCAATTATATCTTAGCCTTCTCAGTTGTAAAAGTTTTATGATGTACCTCATCTCTCGCTGGCAATGGATAATACTGCTTTCATAGGACATGATTACCACAAATCCATCTGCAGTGAGTGTACTGCAACTACCACAGCTCTTCTTTGATGCGAGAATGACATACACATCGTGCTGCTTCACATGTTTTCTGAATGCCTGGTCGCTCTGCTGACTGGTATAGAAGTTGCTACAATTTTTTGTTAATAGCTCAATGCTGCAACTAATTTAATTTATTTTCTTTCTCTCTTTTTACTTTTTCCACCACATACATGGTAAGCAGAGGTTTTACATTCCTTCGAAAAATTCAATACCAAGATTTCACCAAAAATAGATGTTTTGAGGCCCTTAAATAAAAAAAAAGAATCTATAAAAGGGCTGTGAAAAACAAAATTTGGATAAATGCAAAACTTGGTATTTAAAGTCAATACCTTTCAAATGTGTGACATGATTTTCAAGAATTTCCTCGCATTCCCAACTACCCTTCACATTGAGCGTTTTTCAAATGTTTTATTTGCTGAAAAAATGACTAATGATTTAATGCAATACTCCAACTTAAAGATATTTACATAAAAAACAAAATGTATGACATGAATTTCTGGGAATAGCTAATGAAGTCTTCTTCTTTTGGATGGACACTCATATGATCTTGTATAACCACATAATATATTTAAATAACCTTTATGTGGCATCAGACAATTCTGAGAGATATTAATGGTTTGAATTGTTCAATACTTATTCATGCTTTAAGTATCATGTCAATTTTCAGGTGTTTCTCATAATCTCATGGAAAGATTATATAATTTTAAGGTCAGCATAACACATCCATTCTATAGTATTTGGCTATTGCTATTCCTTTTGTTTCTGTAATGAAATGTTATTGCAGCCATTAAGTCTATCTCAATTAAAATGAAGTAGATATGAAAATAAAATCTCATAAAAAAGCAATTTATATATCCAATAACATCTAAATGATAGAGTGTAGGGAAAGTCATGTGAATGTCACAAAACAGATTTTTTCTCCATGAGGGAAATTATAGGATGGAATGTTTTAGTTAATTACCATAAATATTTATGTAGATATGCGATGCGCATAGCACCATTTGGCTACACTTTTGTACTATGTACCTGTGTAATCACACGTGTGTGTAATTAATCATACAGCAATTCATATCACGATAGACAGAGCTCCAGAGTGCTCTACTTGTGCTCTGTTGTTTACTATACGCTGAAGTTCCAAGTATTTTCCTGTTGGAGTAAAATGATGTCAAGCAAATGGAATGCTGTGACAGTCAAAGTCAGTATGCCTGATTGCTGTGCTGGGTAGTACATTCATCCCAACAAAGATATTATACAATATCCTTAAATATAATCAAATGTGTATATCGCTCATAGCATACTAACATAGTGTATATAGAAAACAAACTCTTGTGTTTCATCCTGGTCCTTTCCTTTTTACAACACTTTACCATTTGTAACCCATTAATCTGGCTGCAATATGCATCCAAGTAATACAGGCTAGGATACCAGTCATACTTTCATTGCCAGTCTTAACCGAGTTTCACTAGAAATCCTCTTAGTATTTTAACTAGACTAATAATCTCTAAGCAATGATTCACCTATATTGAGTCAATATTGATAACAAAAATTATGTTATTTTTAATTACTAATTAACAGTGTTAATATAACAATTAAATATGGATAAGCTTATATAATACATTAGGTTTGTTTCTTCATTTAGTTAAGTTTAAGGAAGCTTCAAGAATATGATTTTATGTATGAGGATCTGTCTTATACCATCCTTGAAGAAGGGATGTACTTTGTTCAAGAATTCAGCCCTTTAGCACCTTTTGCTGGTGACTACCTTAATATGCTTCTCGTCTGTTTGTATTGACATTTTATTGGAGGTCACAAGTAAATAATGTTTAACATGTGAAAATAAAAACTCTCTCTTACCTGTGTCCTTTTCCTCCATGCCAAGATATGCGTATACACTGATAATCTTTAACTTGTGTTTCATATCTGTTATCTAGAACTAACGTAGCAAGAGGTTCAGGCTTGAAGATTTTGAAGCTAAAAAATCAAGCAGAAATGATGTTATTTAATGATAACTATCAAAGTATGTTTCCAAATACAACATTAAGAAAAGAAGATTTAAAGCTGAACATTTGCTAGATTTCCAACCCTACACATTTGGGTGGGTACCAAGGTGTGATATTTGCTGCTGTGTTTATGTATGCAGGCGTTGGCTCTATCTGTGCAATTTATAGGTAAAATACTGGATGATTACCTTAGAGCAGAACAGGTTTCATAGCAACCTACACTGAAGCTTCTCACTTCACTGCCAAACTAAGCGCTATGAAACCTGTTCTGCTCTATGATGATAACCCTTTACATCTGCTTATCAGTAATATATTTGGTCTTGCACATCATTTTATAATAAATGAACTACTTTGTATGATATAATTATAATAAAAAATTCTAATCAATTAAAATAATTATAATCAATATTAAAGATCAAAGAGAACAAATTGTCTGCATTTCTCATAAATTCTATATAGCTATAAATGTTTTACTTTAAAGCTGCCTTCTATGACTTTCATTCATCTTGTGCTCTTGAAACTGCAACAAGAGCCACCTATCTTGGCTTCCCACATAGCTTTTTATTTTAACTTCAGTTCCAATAAAATGGAAAAACAGGGATGCAAAGTCTTCAGAAGTTTTGTTAATTATTCATAAAGATTCAGGATGATTTAAAGTTGCCTTAAAATAATAGCAATTCAAGCACCAAGATGGCTTGTTCTTTTGGATTTTGAGAGCCTTAAAATCTTATTATTTGCTTGATTGCTGCTGTTACATTCTTTCTGTTTTTGATAAATAGTGTACTGCAGGTTCAACATTTCTACCATATGCCTTACAATCAGGTCAAAAGGCTTTATGAGTCAACTTCATACTGTCACAAGGCCATACTACAGTAAGTATACTACAAAACTTGGCCGTCAGGTCTGTTTCCCGCTCAGTATTATACACTTGCTGGTAGCTGCTTGGCCCATCACCCAGTCACACATGGGTGGATGTCAAATAAAATCTCAAATCACATTAACAATTATCAGAATAAACACAAAACATACCTTATCATAGGAGATGTTGGAAATGCTGTCCATCTTCAACACATCCACAGCATCTTCTGAGTAAATTTTCATTCACACACATTAGCTCAGCTTCCGAAATATTCTATCCTGATATTTTGTTTTAATTCTTTTAATGTGTGGGAATTGGTTTTGTATACTTTATTTTTCAAGTTTTCCCATAAATAAAAATTGCATGCCATAAGATTAGATGACTGAGCAGGCCATAAACCCTTACTAATGATTCTATCCTAAAAATTTGCACAATAAACTGCCATTATTCATCAGCTGTATATGTGGTGTCACAATCCTGCTGGAAATAACCAGACTGATATTCAATATCCATCAGCTGTTTGAAACATGGTGCAGTATATTATTTCTGCATCTTTCTGCATTTATAATACTCTATGAGTTGTGGATCCATTGTTCCATCATTAACATTGCTCAAAATTCAGTTACAAACTTACCCGACTCTGATCACATGGTAGCAATTCCTGGATAACAGTAACTTTTAATGGTTTGAGTTTTAAAAGTTTTGTTGCTTTCTATGCTGAACCTTTCAAAATATCAGTTTCTTGTGCAAGGCGGCCAAGAGATTTTCGAGGTGACTGGTGACCTTTCTCCAACTACATCTAATTTCTGCTCCATAAGCACATACCTGTTTATCTTTCTTTTCCCATCACAAATAGACATCCTCTCCCTGAATTTATATACACGAACCTCTACTTGGAACATGCACACCAAGAAATTTAGTTTCAAATTGCCTTACAAGATGATGTAAGCACATAGGTATCATACATGAACACTTTTTGTAGTACTGTATACTGCATTTTGAAAGCACTTTAGCACACAGGCAAAATGAAACATTTCTAATGTTATTCACATGTGAACTGGACTAGAATACAAGTAAGACTGATCAGCTTGTGATGACAGAACGGATGTAAGACATGCACGCAGGGAAATGCAGTGAAGATCACATGGGCTGTGCTCCTCGTGGCCAAGTTTTGTAACTAACGTACTGTAGACAATCCATTGGTGAATGCAGCAAAATCAAAATAAAGGTCAGTATTCCCACTCTGTCCCAAATAGTGCACCATTTCTTTAGAAATTCTGTTGGTCTACCGTCTATTTTAGTTGCTTTCTTTTCAGAAGCTTGACCTGTTCTATTTTTCATTTTTTTATTTCACTGTCTAATATTTCTACAAACTTATTACTAATTTCTGTAATACTCCTAGCTCCCATGCACCCTGATATTTCATAGTCTTTTTAAAATAACCTAACCATTCCCCCCCCCCCCCCCAAAGATATATTGGGTGCACTGGATGAATGTTTGGGTGGTTGAAATCTTTTAAGAGTAGTAAAATCAAAGTTTCCAGCATCAAGAATATTGCTGGAAATATGGTATTCTACATAGAAGAAAAGCAAATGATGCCTATATTGACAGAGTAAACGAAGCAATACAGTGCATGTGATGAAAATTGTTAAGGTAGAAATGGTTTGCATTTGAACAGACTGAACTCTCATATGGTTGGGAAAATAAATGATATGTTGCAGGAAATCTTACAATGCAGGTAGGAGGTGAAATAAACTCAAAATGTGTAAATGTGAACAATCTTAGTAATGTTGATCCTGCAAAAAATTTAAACATGGCAAACAGTTTAAAGGTAAGGGATATTCTAAAAACCAATATGTAAAAGATGCCTCTCCACAAAGAGTGAATACTAAGCAGCTGCACATTTTCCACACAGTATACAGAGCCTAAAAACCAAAACGCAAGCTAAGAAACTTTGTTACGAAGTGATCTAAACAAGGTAGGTGTACTCTGTATTACAGAGTATTGGTTAACAAAAAGAAAGATGAGCTGTTACAGCATACCAAATTTTTCACTATCAAATATTTTCTGTAGACAAGACATGATAAATGGGGTACATGTATCTATGTAAAATCTGGCACTGAATTCAGAAATGTTACTGGATTTGAGCACTTAAACTGGAGCAGCATTTTGAAGTTCTTATAAAATTAAGTGCTTATAAGACAGTAATAATTTATATATAGAGAAATCCAGACAGCAATTTACAAACACTAGCTCAAAATTTGTTAACTATTTTAGAATATCACAAACTTAAGACACAAGTTATGCTAACAGGGGACCTAAATATCAATTTCCTAAAGCAGTGCGGTCCACTTTCTCATGTGCTTGGGCACATTTAACCCATTTTTAATGAGGTGAAGGCGCCACTACCATCAAAACCAGTATTTTGTTACTACTAGTACTACAAACATGTATCGGTGTAAATGTATCTCAAAGAATTACAATTAAAATTGCTTAGATTTACAATTTACATAATTAAAGTGTATTGTGGCAGTGCATGTTTGCTGTAAGTGCAGAAAAATCTGGAGTGTAGCACGAAAAAGCTGCTCTTAATGCGTCATCTAAATGTGAGTATGTCAAACTGGATTGATACTTATTCTTGATGATGCTCATAGAAAAAAATGTGACCTTGGAAAGATATGTCGAGCCAAAAGAAGAATAAGTTTACAAAGCAACACTAACAATGATGGGATATTTATTCCTGTTCACCAGAGTCCATAATTTTCTTGAACTTGATAAACATGATTTCAAAGATATCTTCTTGAAGATTTAAAATTTGTTTCTAATTCTTCAAGATTACAATTTCCAAAGATCTCACATATCCTACCTCCAAGTTCAGTAATTTTAACTGAAGTGGATGGGTTATTGATAAACATAAACACTGGCTTAAGTGCTGTTCACCAGAGTCCAGAAATTGCTTGAACTTGATAAACATGATTTCAAAGATATCTTCTTAAAGATTTAAAATTTGTTTCTAATTCTTCAAGATTACAATTTCCAAAGATCTCACATATCCTACTTCCAAGTTCAGTAATTTTAACTGAAGTGGATGGGTTATTGATAAACATAAACACTGGCTCAAGTGCTGAAAACTGGCTAAGCCTGTTATTAAATTCTGTGACTTGAATTTGAGGATGCTAGGCAAAAGATAGAACATCACATTCACCGATATTTACGGTTTCCTTAACTGATTTCAAAGTTGGAAAGTGTAATAAGGAATTTCTTTTTAAGCGTGCAATCCATTAGTTTAGTTTCCTGTGAAGAACATTTACAGTACTTATGGCTGAAATGTTGTGTTTTTTCCCTTGCAATTCAAGGTTTAGCTCATTTAATTTTGAAGCGATATCTGCCAAGAAATCTAAATCTAGGAGCCATGGCATCTCATCAAGTTCTTGACAATATTGCCTGGGTGGTGATTTCAGAAAATCTCTTGATTGCACACAGAAGATTGCAGAATCGTTCCAGAATTTTTCCCCTACTAAGCCACCTTACATCTGCATGAAAAATTGTGCTCAGAATCTGTGCTCAAAAGATTTCTGAACAATCGGTGATGTGCAGAAAATGACCTGATGTGATTTATCACACATAATATTCATAACATGGTTGAACTTCAAAACCTTTGAACATAAAGCTTCCTGGAGGATAATAAAGTGATAAGAAAGAAAATTTTGAAATGAATCATCTTTAGCAAAAAGAGAAAGAAACCCATTATTCCTTCCAGTCATTGTAGGCTGAATCTACATTCACGATCTCTCAAGTTATAATGAGTGTTTGTTTAAAAACTTGACTCCTTTGTTTGCTATTGCCACAAACAGCAATGTTTAAAGGAGTGAACTTACTCCTTGCTATAAAGCTTTTTTGGGTTTAAAGTGACTGTCTCCAATTCCCAACAATTAAGGTCTATTTGTTGAGGGAAATAATAAATACAGCTTTGAGTGTAAAAAAGTAAGTTTCATGCTCAGGGCGTATACTAGGAAGATGTTTGGAAGGAAATAAGATTGTCCTGAAATTTGATATAAAATTAGAAATTCTCAAAATAAAAATTTGGCTCATGAAGTGTGCCAGGAAATCACACTCAGGCACAAGACTGTCCTAAAGAATAGTAATGCAAACAAACAATTTGAAAACTTATTAAACATATAAGGTTTACAGGCAGTAATAGATCAACTTATCAGGGTGTAAAATAATGCCAGAACTGCAATAGATCAAATAATCATAAATATGTATTTTGGTATAAAATGTTTATATTAGAAACATGCTTTACAGACTATTTTGGGCAACATTCAACTAGAAAACAAATTTGTAAAGTTTAATGAATCTATAATATTATCAGGGTATACAAAGTTGTCCAGTTCAAGATGAAAATGTAAATTATTTTAACTTTTTGCTATCAAGCGAACTGTGGGATAAGTTGTATAATCTAAATGAGGTAAATGTAAATGTTGTGTTATTTATGGACGCTCTTTAACTGCTGTGGTTATCAGCGTACCATTCTATATTGGGCATGAAAGACCACTTAATTTTGCCCAGAGGCCTCTCTATCAGGCTTGAGGTTCTTTTATGTGCCGTAAATCTATGACACGGGACCAACGGCTTTACTTCCCTTCCGAAGGAAGCCATGGTAAGGATTTTTACACCCCAAAAAATCCATCGTCCTCCGCCGGGTTTGAACCTGCAACCTTGGGTATATGAAGACAGCATGGTAACCATTACACCACGGAGGGCAACATTTGAACAACTTATAATTAATACTGTGATTCCTTTTAAAAAAGTTATTGTAAATACTAAAAATCTTTATATAAGCTGGCTTACTCCTTGAATACTAAAATCAAGTAAAAGGCTGAGGTTTCTAACTAAATATGTCAAGCAGAGTAACACAGTGTACATTCAAAATTATAAGAGAATATATAATAAAATCATCAAGCAAATTAAAAAGATATTAAATAAATATGTGAGCAAGCAAATAAATCTAAATCAATTTGGCACATTACTAAAAAGGAAACAGGCAGACAGACTGAATTCCACAATAGGCAGTCAATAAGACATGAACTAGTTTTGGACTCAAATACTGGTGAATTCTTTTAATACACATTTCAATCAAAATAAATAATTTTAATGTAATCAGCACGATAAAAGAGCATGAATGTACAAACAGACCATATTTTCCTTTTTCACTGTTTCTTTTGCCCATGGCTGTGATTGAAGTTCATTCTGTAATCAAGAGCCTTAATAGATTAAAATCATATAGTATAGATCAACTTTCCAGTATTTTAATCAGAAAATGTAGTATTCATATAAGCGAGCCGTTAACATGTTTGATAAATCTTTCATTCAGTACAGGAAAGTTTCCTGACTATCTAAAGATTTAAAAATAAGGACACTTTTAAAAAAAAAGGGTTGAGAGAAGATGTGGAAAGTTAAGTTATGGAAAATATTATGCTTAAAAGATTAATGTAACTTTTTGAGAAGCTTAATATATTGATTGCTCAACAACATGAACTTAGATAAGGCCGGTCAACAGATACAGTGCTAATTCAGTTTTGGAAGAAGTTTACAAAAACCTGGATAGTAAAACTAAGTTTTGCTTTCAGTTATGTTTAGACTTATCAAAAGCATTCAGTTTGGTCAATCATGATATATTGTTATCTAAATATTCACATGGTATCAGAGGAATTATAAATAAATGGTTTGCCTCATATTTTAAAGATAGAAAACAAATAGTGGAATTAGACTTTTTAGATGTTAACATATATATATAAAAATGATATACCTTGTAGTCTAGCAAATGATAATGCCTTTGCAGATGACACAAATACACTCATTACTGGAAATGATATAGGTCACATTACTCAAAATCTGAATAAAGTAGAAACAATCTTGTCATGGTTTGCTCAAAATAGACTAATTATAAGCAAAGATAAAGTATCAGCAGTACGATTTTGGCACAAAGCACATGAAAATATTACATTTCTGGATATTTGTTTGAATGATACTTGCATTTGTGATGAGAGAGAAAATTTTTAGGGGTGTGTCTTAATCAAAATTTGGATTAGACAGTGCACATTGAAAACTTGAATAAAAAAAATTCACCAAACTATGTTATGCATTAAAAACATTAAAAATGTCAACAGATATGGATATAGTCAGAGTAGCTTATTTTCATAGGCTCTTAAATTATGGCATCATTTTCTGGGGAAGTTCAAGGATGTCAGAAAAAGTATTCAAAATGCAAAAGAGAGTTATGAGAATAATAACTAAATTATGTAGACTGTTTTAGATAATCCAGATTATCATTATTATCACTTTGAACAAATAGCAGGAAAGCATATGCAACACTCATAGCACAGGATTGTCCATATAAGGCCACTAATATCAAAATCTTAGTCTTGTAATATGTAACTTCAATGCATTGTTTTACCACTTGCAGAATAAAGAATATTAATTATATATTTGCACTTATATTTTTCACCACTTCAAAATTAGGGTTATCCAAACAAGAGTCCCAAAAATATATGTAAAGGAATAACTTTTAAAAAATTGTTTGAAACTGTACATTTGCATTTTTTTTTTTTTTTTTTTTTTACCACACTTCTTCACAGAGAGCACTCAGAAATTTAAAAGTGTGTGATACTTTTCGAAACAGGGTTGTATACACAAGCCAACACCATAAGAAATAATCAACTGCACAATCATTATACAAGAAATAACTGCAATCTCTTTAGACACACAAATACAAGGGATGTTGGTACAAGAGGGGCAATTTTATTCAATAGGTTACCAGCAGCACTAAAAAATTTAGTTCAACGCCAAAAAAACACGATTCAAACATAAGTTAAAGGAATATCTAATTAATAAGTGTCTGTATAATTTAAATGAATTGTATGTATATATGTATATTTATTTATGAAACAAATGACCTGTCCATTGTCAACTGCACATTATACAAAGGATTTACTGGATCAATAAAGTCTCCTCCTACATTGTCGTCTTCGTCGTTGTCCTCCTCTTCCTCTTCTTCTTTTCTTCCTCCTCTCCATCATCATCATCATAATCGTTATTTTATTCACATGTGCCAACTTTCCCTCCATTTCTTCTCTCTTAAAGATTATTGGAAGAAACATGATGCTGCCTGGTGGGATATGCTTTCTTTGGAATGGGTGATACAACAGAAGGAGAATGTCTATCAGCCATACAGGTTATTCACCTGATGATGGTCCTCTTGATTAATGGTAAATCTTGGCATATTATATTTCTGGAAAATTTCTGTAATGATTTTAATTTGGAATTCAGCCAATGAAATCTTCTTGTCAATTTTTACATTATTCAGTGTCTGTGAAATTAAAATTACAATGTCTAAAAGGTGAAAGAAGAATTTTCTATACAATTTTAGTGACTTTCTAAGGCAGTGAAGGGAACTTAAAATTATGTCGGATCTATCTACTTAACCCATGTTCCTGTTGTAGTCCAATACACACCATTGTTTCCTTACTGGTGTGTTTGTAGCTCTGCTCACTTTTCCCACTTACTTTATCTCAACTGTATGCATTGTAGAAAGCATACACACTTCTCATCTAACTAACCACCTCAATGCTAGCAGACTGTTTCTGCATTTCTTAGATTCTACTTCCCTTCTTTTAAATTTGGAAGACATCCTGGATATTCCCTTCCTGTTTTTCCACACTGTATAGCAAGCATTAGTATCATTGTTGTGAAGCCAATCATAAAGTAGAGGACTGGAATAAATTATCCAGCCAAACACTGTGACCTTAATGCAGATATTTGTTCTTTATTGTCTGGACTACTGCTCCAGAAACACTAAATTGCTGGTTCGGAATTTTATGGCTGTAGTTGCACCTGTATATATTATAAAATCAACAATGTACCCTGTTTCACAGTTGCACATGACAAACAATTTCATTCTATATCTATGTCATTTGGATGGAATGTACTGCAAAAATTGGAAGCACCCTTTGAAAAGTACAAGGCTCTCATCAATGCAAACATCACAAATAGGAGTAAACACTGCAGTGAATATATTTTGGAGGTGATCTGTTAGTGGTTTCAATTTATAAAATCTTTCTTCCTGAACTTAGTTTTCATTGCCATTGAAGTGCAGCACACACAGGATCAGAAGATAGCTATCCCAAGACATGTAGTTCATAAATTGTGGGGTTACAAGGAGGAAATGTTTGGACCAGTTTTCTGCAGTTGTTTTTTTTTACCCTGGCCACAAGCAGTGTTACATAAAAAAATACATAACTTCTTTGGTTACATTGGTGTCTTCATCATTATCTGTCACATTAAAGTCACTGTCACTATCCACAAACTCTGAAATATTGGTTAAATCTGATGGTAACGACTCGAAAACATTTAACATTTTAGATTGCACACCCCATGAAGGAGACATTTTCACTGTGTTGGAATACCCTAATTAGTCACGCTGATCATGTGATTAGGAGTGCTCTGAAATACATTGCACTGTCTTGCTGCTGTACCTCCTTGATACATTTTCCTTCAGAGGACATACCTGTACCGAATGACAGCAGAAAAGTAGTGCATATGCTTGTCAAAAATGCAGCTATGCACCTGCAATGTTCAAACACTTAGACGAATCAAAGCTTACAAGTTCCAGAGATTCAAAGTTTCACTCAAGATAACCTGTCCATAGAATGAAAAAGTTAAAAGAGTTAGACACAGTCAAAACATTCATCAACAGCTTCACAAATTTTTAATCAGAAAATGCTTTTATTTTATACAAGAGTTTTTAGTAAGTTTTTATCATCAGATTTATTATTATATTTTATTTTTAAATGTTGTATATCTCTTGTGCAAAAACTATGTTGTGTTTTCTTTTGTAAATTTTGTATTTTCTGCAATTAGTGTGCTACTTTTCCTTTAAAATTTTGTATTGATGTATCGATTATCTTGTACAAGATAGAAAGGATGAATAAATTGAATTGAATGTTGATTTTATAACTTTCCATATTTTATTTGTATTTTTATTGCTTATTATATTAATTTTTTCCAACCTCCACTTATTTTTGTATTCTATCAGCTCCTAATAGTATTTCTTGCTTTCCAGATAATAAGTTTTAGAGATTTCATTTATCCCTCTCCATTTTACTAATGTTTGTTTCACTATTGCTTTATTTACTCTACATTCCTCATCAAACTACCCTTCCCTTATTTCATTTTGTCTGTTTTTCAATAGCACGTCATCATCTGGCCAATGCATTACTAATTTAATAAGCTTATTACTTTTTCTATTTTTAATTCTGTTACCAAACTTTTTATTCCAAGCTGGTAGATCATGCCTATATTCGAGTCCAATAATTGCAAAAATTTACTCTTGCATTCTTCCTTACATTTGAATCTCATATTCATGTTTGCAAACATTTTGTCTTAAGTGTTGCCTAATACTGATTAATTTTAATCTTAATATTCACTGCTAGTGGAAAATGACTAACATTTGAATAGAAGTTTAAAGCCCTACTGCAAACACTACCTCCATGGAAAATTAAATTTAGGCATGAAACTGCTGAAGATGTGTACAAATGATGAGTGGAGTTCAAGGGCGGTCAACTACGAAGGTTATTAGCACCTTCAGAAAATAAAATCTAGGCTAAAACCAGAAATAAAAAGCACCTTTAAAAGTAATTGATAAAATCCTGAAAGGAATCAGAAATAAACACTATTAAACTAACTTGGAGAATAAAAGTGATATACAAAATCTGTATTTAAAAAAAATAATTAATGCCCAAAGTCATATGTGAATCTACAAAACCATAGCGAACAATGGAGAAAAAAGGATATAAATATGGTTAAAATTGAGGCCTCAAACTGACAAAGGTAATAAAAGATTTAAAAGCCTTACATATCGCTCCATTGTCTGCTGTCAAAACCTAACAAATCAAAATAAAACCAGATTCTGAAGGCAAATGTCACTTAGGATAAAAATTTAAAAACCTTATCAACTGCTCCGGCAGTTGCAGAGTGGCTCATAGCAGTGCTAGATGAGCACACTCTACCAAGACATGACTGACAAAGCACCTCGCTGCAGAACAGACAGATAGGTGGAGGTTCCTTCCTAAATAAATGTGAATGAGTAAAAATACAGTGGCCAATGTGCAAAAGAGCCATAATGACCTCCTCACGACATGATAAATGTGAGGAGTTAACCCAGATTTTAGGGAGGTCTTTAAGGTCCTGAAACTTATTGCAACGGAGAGCCAACCACACAGCATACCAGCGACAAAACACTGCTATCCACACAACTACTCTAAAATCTTTGGCTGTTGCTCGAGTTATTGTCATCCTGGGCTCAGTAATTTCCAACTTTGCCGCCAAATCCGCCAGTTCATTCCCTGGCAGGCCATCGTGTCCAGGAACCCATGTGCACTCCATATTGACACCGGAAGCATGCAAAATGTGGAGGACCTCCTGAATGCACTGCACTAAAGGATGGTAATTGCACAGCTCATGAATGCTCTGAAGTGCACTGAGGGAATCACTAAGAATAAAGCAGTCACCTTAGTTTTGATGGCAAATATACAGAATGGCTCAGTAAACAGCATATAGTTCAGCAGAATAAATGGATGTACTACTAGGCAAACCAAATGTGGAAGTTTCGATCCCAATGACAAAGGCATATCCTACACTGCTGGGGTACTTACTACCATTGGTATATATACAAATATGGCCACTGCATATCAATAAAAATTCTAAAAAAGGAGTACGGATACTGAACAGAGGCATAGAAGATTTCCCATAAACTGTCATCCAGAGATCGACATGGGATATGGCATGTAACCAGGGTGGGTAAACTCTCTCCCCCTTGGGAAATATAGGAGGCAGTACATGACCGTACTTCCAAAGCAGCTCGCAGAAACAAAAACCTGCAGGTCCTGAGCTACGTAAGAGGTGGCTATAGCGAATGTCCAGTTTAGTATTAAAAAAAGGATAAAAGGATGGATGCATAGGCATGCCCTATAGTCCACAGCCACAATTTGTTAAAAGGACATCATGCTTGCAGTGCAAAGGTGGTTCTGCTGATTTGGCATAGAGGCTCACTACTGGGCTGGTTGGAAAAGCTCCAACAGTCACACGGATGCCTTGATTATGAATAGTTTCTAGTCGTCTTAACACAGATGGATTGTACAAAGGTACGTGAAAACCTGTTCCAGGTATTTAAAAACTAAGTGATGTTGAGTTTCAACTTTGACTCAATCTATACTAGCTACACATCAGTGTTTCCAAGCTTCTATCTAATCAACAATAATTACAGAGCCTGGAAAATATTTAAGTAATGTGCATGAGAAATAGTGTAGAATTGTCAGAAAATGAACAGAGATTGAAATGTGAGTGAGGAGAATTTAGAGTAGTTACGTGTGATCAAGACTATTTTTTCATATAAATAACTAGGGTGTTATAATATATGAAATTCAAAGGAAAGAAGCAACTTAAAGGCAGTTTTAGCATTGTTTGTAAATAGAAGTTAACTTGTAAAATTGTTAACACTGATAGATGATGTATTCTAAATTGCATTTACCAAGAATTCCACTAAAATAGACAAATAAAATATCCCATTCCATCCATCACAATTTACGACGAATCACAGAAATAAGATAATTTGTTTGCATACTCTGCATATTTTACATATTAAATAAGGTTTCACACACCAAACATTAATTGTGTTAAATAAAATAATAAAATGTTTTAATCCAATGAAATACAACTTGAGACATCACAAATCAGATATTATACTAGGAAAACTTCAAGTAAGAAGAGTTCACTGTATCAGTTTCCCTCTAATGGCCATGTGCAACATTCTCATTAAATAAACTTAACGTCATCACTTTGGAGGAAAGCAAAAGCAGTCCCAAGTTTCTCTAAACATGAAGCAGATGTTATGTTTAACATAATATTTCTAAGAAGAGACAAAAGTAAAGAGATAGAGGCAAAAACTTCAAAATGTAATGTGGGAAAAGTTGGCCTTATAATTGTGAAGAAAAATATGGACAATTATTATGGATTTCTTTTTCTTTTTGCAATAATATTAGTTCTACTTAACTTAGCCAACATTTGTCTTCTGAAAAAGAGAAACAAGACTATCTCAGAATCTCTTAAATATGGAGTTCTCACACTACTCTCACACCATGATGATGTCTTCCAACTGCAGCACTGACCTTGTAAGGTTACCAGATTCTTACATATGTGCACTGTGTTGTTCTTGGAACCATGCTTTAACTAACACAATACAATTATAATATGCTATACCATGATTGTACAGATTTTTGTTACATCTTGAAAAAGGATGTACAGGTAAGGCATCTGTAGCATAAAAAGGCTTAAGACATTAAAAACTACAAAATATTGTACTTGCAAATAGATGTGAGCACTGTCAGCATTATGTGCAGTGGCATGAGCTGATGCTGGTGTCACCCAGCAAGTTGCAAGCACATAGGGAGCATTCTGTCCAGCACCATGATAATGTGAGTATTGCTCGTGACACATAGCAGAGATAAAAATAGACTAAACAATGCCACCAGCAAATGACAGGGAAAAGTGTTGCACAGCTAAACACAAGAAGTGATTGCTAATGTGTATAAATTTATGATGAGAGAGGCTGCAGTGGGGATCCCTATTAAATTCAAGTCTGCACAGAAATGTAGCGGCAGCCACCGTTGTGTTATTTAGTTCGGCCTGTAGAATTAAATCTGAATTCAGTTAGGCAAATGCAGGTGTTTTTCAATACTTAGTAAAGAAAACATCTCACAAAAGATTATTTATTTTCCTACACCATGCTAATCGAGATGAATAATAACAGTAAGTTTCTTATTACATGCTTCCATGTAAGTAAAAGGAAATAAGGGAATACACTAGGCTAAAGCAAGAGTCAAATCTTTGAAAAATTATTGCCATGTGAAACAATTAAAATTCGGTTATCTTAGCATAGCTAGCAGCAAAACAAAAGAGGTATGAAACAAAAAATGACTGAGAAAAGTCTAAGCAGTTCAACATTGAAACCAATAGCAAGGAATTCGTGGAAATGGTTAACTCCACAAAAAAAAAAAAATGTATATGACATAAACTGTGTGTTGTAATGAGATGTATATTTTTTGTGTAGTAAGTTTTTATCAATCTCTTAGGGTTTACCATTTATACAAAAGTCATCCAGAATGAAGAGGTCTGACTACTCCTAGAAAATTCAACATATACATTTCGTTTGTCATGAAAATATTTTAAACAAAGTATTTTAATCAAAAGTGCCATTTTTGAGAAAAATCAAATTTTTTGAAAAACATTACATGCAAAGGGTAGTTAAGGGGTAGGGATTTTCCTGAAAATCATCGTGTCGTATCCTTGGAAGATACTGAACTTACATATCAACTTAAGTATTTTATGGACTTTTCATTTTTGAGCTCTGCTGACCCCTCCCCCATACACACCACATACATGCACAGTTTTCCAGAAAGCTTTTTTCTTGGATTTCTGGATTTAGGGAGTCCCAAAACCTGTATTTCTGATAAAATCTCAGTATCGAATTTTTGGGCAGAATACAACCTTCTTCTCTATCTACATACGTTCTAGAGAAAATAATTATGGAGTTTATTACAGAGATTTTGAGAATATAAATGCATGCCTATGTTGGATATTTTATGCACACATAACCATGCTTACTAATAAATAATATGAATGTGTTTGTTCTGTCGTTTCAGTTCTCCTGTGCGTACTACATGGCTATTGCTTCAAGTCTCTGCCTCTTTCCCCCACTCCTTGTACTGCGCAACTTGAGTGCTCTCGTCTATTTGCAAGCATAATACCTGAGGGGCTGTAGTGTTATCAGATAAAATGGACAGTTTCTTTTGATTCGGAATCCTCACCTCTACTGTTCCACAATTTTAGCATTACAAGTGAAGTGGGAGATAATTGAAACCAGGCACTCACAGCCAGTCTTCACATTTAACTGCATTAAATTCCTCAATAAACTTTTATTGTTATCAATGCACCACAAATTACCACTGATCATGGCAAAATGCTTACCAACAATGGTGTAGATGTTTCAAGTGTCATAAGCAAAAATCTTTAGGAAAAGTACGAAATTTATGATTTTGTAAGGGATTTCAGAGTTTTAGATAACTGAACAATGCATTTAGACATGGTATTGCAAGTAAAACATAATTCTGGAGTGAACAAATGATTCTGTTACATCCAACCGTATTTAGACCAGATTTCTTGTTGTAAATTTTAAAACCTTCTCAGAAATGAACAAACACTGTTGATACTCATTTCCTGCCAATAGTTGGGGCTTTAAAGCTTAACTGTAAGTTTGAATTTTTATCACTCTGCAAGTGTAACATTTGATGAGAAGTACTGACCTACTTACAAAAACTGCAATAGTACTTTTAGTTTCAATGTGCTTCTTAGGAACAGCTGAAAATTGTGTACATGCCTTTTCATGTTAGTTACACATTAAGAAGTAAGAAAATATTATGTTCTAAACTAACTTAATGTCTCACCCATTCTTAGGGGGTTCTAATTGTGCCGGGTCACACACAGGATAAATTCGTACTGTCCCATCTGAACATGCAGCAGCTAGAAGTCCTATTCTTCTGAGGGTTTCATCACTTTTTTCTTCCATATCATAACATCCAGATGGACACCATTCCATACACCATACTGTACCATAATCATGGGCTATACCCATTCCAAACACTGGAGCACTACAATCACTGTAAGACAAATTTGAATCTATGCATCATAATATCAGCTTTTAGTTCCACTCCTCCCACCAATAATTTAAAATTTTGTTTACCTTTTATTCTTAAGGTGACCAAAGTTCCATATTTGAATCAAACCTTTATGGACATAACTTGCACCCGTACAATATCGAGCCTCCATATTTTTGTGGCAACTCACAGCAATGAATTGATTTACTTCAGCATTGGCTTTTATTGTACACTTTAGAGGAAGAGGACACCATGAAAGACACCATACTGGTCCTCCAGCAAAAAACACTGGGTTACCTTGATGAGAAAAACAAATAGATTATTTAAAGTTTTAAATATTTCAAACCAGCACTTGTTCAACTTTACATTGCATTTGAAAACCTGCTTAATATTTGGAATGTAAAATGCATATCCTTTGACAATGAGCAATAAGAATCTCTTACCAAACTGTGTATCTCCTTCAAAAAGTTTTAGTTTCTTCAGTCTGCTACTTATACCCTCTGGTAGGCGTTCCACCTTCTTGTCCCAACAATGTGATGTGAAGGCAATTGACTCCCTTGTATCAGGTAAATAATCATCTACTTTTTTCTCAACCACTTGAATCCAATCATTTGCTGTTGTATGCAGTGAATGAAACAGGTACTGCTCATAATTTTGCTGCTGACTGGAATAAATATTTTTAATTGTGAAAAACTTTGAACAACAAAAGCATTGATATCATTTCCACCACTATCATCACCAAAACCACTGCCACCTTATGATTACAAGGATAATGATGATTGTTTATCATCACCAGATCATCATTATTATTACTGCTTTTGTTTTAATTCATTCAAGCTTTCTACTAGCTGTTCAAGTATTTGTGCACCTATTGGATTATACAAGGGATGACTATACACCTATTTGTGCACCTATTGGATTATACAAGGGATGACTATACACCAACCAGACTGATTTTTTGCCAACTCACTGTGGTCTTGGTAACAATGACTCTGGCAGGCCTGATTCCACCTTTATTCATCCTCCTACTCATGCTGACATGGAACCAAGTGTAGCAGTAGCAGCAATTCTAAGAACCTTATGTATTTAACTGGTTCAAAAAAAAATAAAAGAAGCAAGAGAAAAGATTGAAGATGATCTGTAACCCAGCCATCCTTGGACATCAAGTACAAATAAAATCATTGTAAAAATGCATGAAATTGTCAGTGCCTCAAAATTAAGACATAAAAGGTTTGTCAAGTCTTTCTATAAAAAAATAATAATAAAAAAACAAAGAAACAAAAAAAAAATTACACTGGCAAAACCAAATGTCAGTTAGAAACAAGAATTAAAGAGCACTTCCTACATCTAAAAGGACCCATGTATTTAACATATTTTGAGGAATACAGATTGCATCATGAATTTTGATATACAGCCAATAGATTTTGTCACCAAATTTGTTTTACCCCCCAATACAGTAATGAATAATAAACTATCTACTGGCAGTAACTGCAAACATGTAATTTGAACGTCAGTCTGTGAGAAGCTGAAGATACATCTGATGCGATGCAAAACATGTCTTTCTTTTTTCATTGGAATGTATTTAAGAAGGTAGGTGAAGTTGTGTCAAAAATATTTCTTGTATACTAATATTAAACCAATGATATCATTTTATGTAGAACAAAGAGAAAGTATTATTAAATTATCTTTTGCCCTGGTTTAAAAGATGCTAGATACTGGTGATATTCACAGCAGAATGTGAGTAAGAGCTTGATGTGCAAATTCCTGAATGTTATAAAGAACATTTTTAGCTGTGCATTGCAAGACCAGCTGTGCAAGAAGCAAGGACAGATAATTCCCTTTCAGTGTTGTGGCAGTATGCAGCATGCATATTTTTGTAGATTTAGTGGCAAGTGGTAGTCATAAATAATTACAAAAAATAATGACAATTATATGTAATGAAATAACAAGCTCTTTAACTTGGTTAATACCATTGTAATCACATTTGATCATCAACAGTGTGAGAATTAATTTGTAATTAAAAATCTATCACACTTATAGCTGTGAATATGAACAGGCATCTTGGTAATTAATTAGAATCGAACACAATTTGAAAGAAATGCTCTTTTCCTTGGTAACTGTCATACTCACTGAATGACACTGAAAATTGGATTTTCTGAATGTAGAACTTTGCCAAAAACTAATTACTTATTCTACCACTTTCTATAAATAAGAAACGTGACTCTTAGGCACACATAAATCTAGTAGGTGATGCCTTGCATGTTGTTTTGCTTTCTGTTCCTGAAATTCTCATCTGACACATTACACACTATACAAAGAAGAGATAACCCCTGCCATCATGTGCTTGGTCTGACATGTAGTGGGTAAGGCTATTTATCAGGCACATAATTGATGAGCAGGTTAGTGACATATGCTCTGTAGCTTACCTGAGGTACAGAAAATATCTCTTGCATCCAGCCTAAAAATTAAATATCAAAATGTCACCAAAATAGAATTTCCAAGATCCCTTGGAATGAAATGTTTTGAAAAACATCTGTATGGTGTCTCAGTCTCTGAATTGAATAATATAGTTAAAAGATGAAAGGTTGGAAAAATACCAAATTTCGCCCCCAGATGGGCAACTTCCCTTTGCATGAAAAAATTAGGAAAACATTTTATTTCTGCATAAATGGCTTTCTGATTTTGATTAAAATATCAGCAGTCTGATGCATTGAAATTTTGAATAAAAAACACACATGAGCTACTGAATTTTCAGTAAATTAAACCCTCTTCATTCACACTGCATTTACTAATATTCAGAAAACATGAAATGAACAAGAACCTACTGCACAAAAAACATAGATATTGTTAAGGTATACAATTTATATTAAATCAACTACTTAGTGGCCTTAACCACAATTTATTTGCAAACTCTGAAAATACCTTCATATATGCTGGTCTACATTTATATACTGAACTACCCCAATATAAAGAACATTGAATTTCAGCTAAACTTCAAAAAGGTTTTATTCAATTACTTAATGGAGTGTTGCTTTCATAGTATAGATGAATTCTTGCATCATGAAGCAATATAAATTGCACATTTGTAAATAATTTATAACTTAATTCTGTAGTCTTTTCAAGTATCTTTGTATCCTTTATATTTTAAAATTTTGTTGAATCTTATATGTCTATATTTTTAGTTATTTTTTTTTATAAATTTTCCTTGTTTTTTAACAGCGGTGTTTCCTATAACATAGGTTTTTATGGATGAAAATAAATGCAATGCAATACAACCATATCTGGTATATTTGCTACAGAACATGTGTATTTTCCCACATTAATCATGAGGGGTGTTCTAAAATCTCTTGAGTTGACCCAGAATATACAAAATTTAAGAGAATTGTGTTATTCAATCTTCAGCTTGTTTACCTTGTAAATCATTACATTTAGCCCAACTACCTTCCAATTTTTAATGCTTCTACCCCACAGTAGGAGTTTGCGCAACTGCAAAATAAGCATCTGTCTCAGCTTCAACTTCATCATTTCATTAATCTAGCTATTTCTTAAGCTTAGGAATAAAAATAATTGCTGTGAGCCAAATTTGGTGAATATGGTGCACATTATGACATCTACTTCTTCATACATGCTATATAATTAGACATTGTAATAATGTCATACAAATCCCATAAAATGTCCGAAAAATTACAACAGCATTTATGACATAAGCATCTAAGCTTTTAAAATATGCCTACTAAATCTCTTAAAAGTTTGCTGACATAGTCTGCAGATACCAGAAAGTGAAAATGGCTGTAATAAAATGAGTATTTAAATAAGGAAAGAAAAACAGCTGTGAAAATGGTAGGGAAATTAGTCTCCTTAACTCAAAACTATAAAATATTAGCATAAATTTTATCAAGAGACTAAATGCAATAACAAATCACTACTTAAAATGAACAACATGGATTCAGGAAAGGCAGATCCTGTGCTGATTGTGTCTTAATAATATGACAAATAATACAAGAAAGAAGAGAATTTAATTTGGAAATGCATATATTGTTGTCATATTACATAAAAGCTTTTGATAAAGTTATATAGCAAAAGCAATGGGATATAATGGCTGAAAATAGTTATCAACATCTAATTTTAATGATAAATAAAATGTATAAAGAGACTCTTATTAGTATGTATAATGGTTTTAAGACAAAAACTATTGGACTAGGTGTAATACAGGGCTATCCAATGTCGCCTACACTTTTTAGTGTGAGAATAGAAGAGACGAGGAGAGACAAGGAGAGAAGAGAGAACAGAGGAGAGTAGAGAGAAGGAGAGAAGAAGAGATGGAGAGAAGGAGAGAAGAAGAGAAAGGAGAAGAGAAGAGGAGAGACGACGAGAGACGAGGAGAGACGAAGAGAGAGGAGAGACGAAGAGAGAGGAGAGAAGAGACAAGAGGAGAGAGGAGGAGAGACGAAGAGAGAGGAGAGAAGAGACAAGAGGAGAGAGGAGAGCAGGAGAGAAGGAGAGGAGAGAAGAGAAGAAGAGAGAAAGGAGAAGAGAAGAGAGACAGAGAGGAGAGAGAGGAGAGAGGAGAGAGGAGAGAGGAGAGAGGAGAGAGAGAGAGAGAGAGAGAGAGAGAGAGAGAGAGAGAGAGAGAGAGAGAGAGAGAGAGAGAGAGAGAGAGAGAGAGAGAGAGAGAGAGAGAGAGAGAGAGAGAGAGAGAGAGAGAGAGAGAGAGAGAGAGAGAGAGAGAGAGAGAGAGAGAAGCTGCTGAGTGGCAAGTGCAGTTGAAAACACTTTTTAAAATTAGGATGAACCGTCATAAATATAGTATTATTTGCTGATTATCAGGTTGTTCTGGCAGGCACTGAAAGCAGACAACTAGCTTTAATAAAACAATGTTGAGGTATAACCTACTTATTTTAGCAAAGAAATCAAAGGTAGGTCAGTTGGTT
The DNA here is from genome assembly GCA_030762935.1 of Hymenopus coronatus. Taxonomy (NCBI): domain Eukaryota; kingdom Metazoa; phylum Arthropoda; class Insecta; order Mantodea; family Hymenopodidae; genus Hymenopus; species Hymenopus coronatus. Next base: position 511,165 of record JAUKNX010000044.1, on the reverse strand, counting down.
TATTGGTAATTATCCAACTCAATCAAAAATACTCCTAAAAGCAAAGCATGAGAACAAGTGAAATATTTCAACTAGCTAGGATGTGACATTTTGTTTGAATATGAAAGAGATCTAAAGCAAAAACATACATAAATTTCAAAACATATGTGGTGCTATACATCAGTGAAAACCAAAATATGAAGAGATACTATACTGAAATTTTATAAAACTATGGCATGAGTAGGAAACACAAAAGAATAATTGAAACAGCTAAAATGAAATTTTAGAGGTACCTGGCTGGCTGTAGCTTTAAGGAAGGTATTAAAAGTAAAACAAAAAGAGACAAATTAAAAATATATAGTCTAAATGTTAAAATCAATATAAAATGCAATGGAAAGACCATATCTCTCAAATGCCATAAGAAGGACTGACAAAACAGGTCTTGCAAGATAAACCAGCTGGTACCAGAGATGTTAGAAGGCCACAAAAATGCTGGGAAGATCCCTTCAGAGTAAAAACATTTTGCCTATCTGATGGATGATAATGATGAGGATGATGATTATTGTGGTTGCATGTGGGGGCACTTAGAAATAAAGGACATGCAGTAACAACAATAACAAATATGCATTAAGTTGCATTATCGTGATGAAAGAGAGCTGCTGTTTTTGCAAGGTATGGACATTTAGTTTCAGTAGCATCCATCAACTGGTCCAACAGTGAAGCGTAACACTCCACAGTAATGGTTCTGAAGGTAGTCTAAACATATCATGAGAATTCTAGAAAGCCATAGCCATGACTTTTCCTGCAAATGGAAGCGTTTTTGTTTTCTTTGGAGACTTTCATCTGTTGTGACACTGTTTGGACTACTCCATCTCTGGTATATAGGGATGAATCCATGTTTCATCTACTGTTATGAAATGTCAGAGCAGCTTACTGAAATTGTGTTTAAGCATTTCTAAACTCTTAATAAAAGTTCATTCACAAACACCTTTTGTGTTTCTGCTGGGATAAGCCCTTTAAAAAGGGTAGATTTATACAGTTCAATTTTCAGCTTTAACCATTTTGTGCAAGATGTTAACAATGGCTTGTTTATTTATCACCTGTTATACACTATATGAACCTATTTCATGCTAATTTGCATCATGAATGATAGGAAATACCCATAAAAAATGCTAAGATTAATTTATGGACTATACATGAAAATGAATCCAAAAAAATTGTGCACCTGTTATGCACAGGATACTTTTATTAAATGTGCTAATTGACAGAAATTAAAAAATAAATCAGCTTGATAATGAGGTAAACACTTTTAACATGTTCTGCCGCCACCACCATATTATCATTATTTAACATTATTATATATATACACACACAATTTCTTTGAAAAGTAACTGAAAACTGTTTTAAGCATATTTTATGCTGGACATTATTATGTTGCTTTCCCTTAAATACCTGAATCCTCCAAAGCTGGGTCCCAAGCTATACCCACGTGTTTCATGATTATATTGTGAACACAGAATTTCTGGAATGAAATATATACCATTTTGTTTCCTTAGCAAAATCATCAATAAACACTCATTAATGACAAATTAATCAAAGGCACATTTTGGGTCATGTTCAATGAAATACAAAATATAACATGCCTTCAAAATCATTTATGGCAGTACTAGTGCAATATAACATTTTGGTGATTTCAATCAGCGGACTGAGGCTTTTCTTTTTTACTTATGGCAAGTTGTATAGTATTTTCACTAATAAGTTGTTTAAGAGATTCAAAGTGGTGTACATTTTACAGCTACATTGTTTCTATGTAAATATTCTGTACAGGTTAAAAATACTATCATCTATGAAAGAACAGTATTAGATATGCAGATTTAACAAACTTACTACTTCACCGTCCACTTCAATGCTGGGTAGAAAGGTCTATCGCCATGCACAGGACCAGAATTCTCCTGGCGCAAATAAGCAATTCCATCTGAAGCTCCTGGCAAAAGAGATTATAGGTACTAACCTTTTTAATGTCAGTACATGATTAAAATACTAATGCACACTAACCTAGCAAATACATTTTAGCTTGATTAATTTTGCATCCTCATCTTCTACTGAATACATAACTATAAAACAGATTCTGGTCTGTTACATTCCTTAATTCAGGCCAAATAGATAAAAGAAAAAGAGAAAGAGCTGAACAGTCAATACAGCATTTTTCCATCAATTTGGATGCCAATGATAATACATGAAATGAAATGGTACTTTGGAAAGGAAGTTTGAGAAGGAAGGGTTCCTAGTCTAAATTTAGAGCACATCCGTAATTTGTTTGTTATTAGGAGAGAGGAAAACTTGGAAAAATTCAGTCAAGCAGATTGTCCTGTCAAGATTTGAACCTCAGACCTCCCTTTCACGAGTCTGCGCCTTAATGGCCTAGGCTACCTATAACTGCGGTTTGAACACCAAAAGGGATCACATTTTTGCATGACAAATTCGGTGCATACTGCCACAGAGTACCATTTAGCAATGGATAGTAAAACTAAATTCTTTAATTTAAAATCAATAGTAAAATGACAATACAGTTTGAGTTGCTTCCTACAAGCATCACTGTCCTAACACTTAAGATGGTACCTTGAAATGTGTTCAATGCAGTTTTGAAATGAACATATCCCATTAGAAAGGAAATATGTAATCAAACCATTTCTGCGAGCATTTGTCTTGATTAGCATTAAGTAGATAGAATAAGCTTGTAAAAATAGTTTATTGCACAAGAGTAGAGAAAGTCATGTGAATGTAATACTTCACATTATTTTTAGCACATGGTTTATGATAACTAATCATTATAGCAGTTATCAGACACCTACTTAAACTACTCCATAGGCAATTACAAATGCAGTGAGTTAATTTTAAGTTCTTTCCAAACACCATACAATTAATAAGCTATGGACTGATAGAATTTCAAACAATTTGTTGCTGTTAACTTTCAGACAGCCATGAACCTTTAAGAATGATTTTATTTATACTAATTAACCATACAAAGAATATGGCTTTCATCAGCCCAGGCTGTTATCTTGCCATATTGTAAACCCACGTTTTCTTTTGTACCAAGTAGTACAATACTAGCACTACCACCACTAACAATAATAATATTACTGGTGATAATTATTATAATAATAGTGTTAGATACTTGTTCCAATAATATTAATAAATAATAATAGTAATGAGGATTTAAGACATGTAAATGTTTGAGATAATAATATCTATTAAACATGTGTTTTAATCATCCCATAAACTTATGTTTCATTTGGCCCGTTTTTATAGACCACAACTATTTCTTTCTAACTTTGGTCAAGTATTTCCCTACCTTCTCACTAACTTTGCTAAAAAGTTTCATTAAGGCTATTTTTCTGTCTAATTTCACCCATTTTCTATTTATATACTCTTTCCTGTAAAACAATGTCCCTTTACTTTAAAAAAGATATGCTCCATATCTTCTTTTCCTCCACATATTGAACACAGATTCTGTTGAAAACCTTTTCTCATCCCTTTTAAATTCTACCCCTTCCCCCTTCAAACCCAAGTAATACTCTCTCTTCGTTCCTTATTTAATTTATCCACATATTCTGTTTCCCAAGTGTTTTTTATTTGTACATAGAATTCTAAAGGTCTTTTATCCCCTATGTTCCTAAACAATTCTTGTGTTTCTAAATTTTAAATCTCCTCCTAGCACTTTTCCAGAACCCATTTATATTGCTTTCCCTCCTTCTACAAACTTTTCCAAGTCCATTTCTCTCTAAGATAGTCTGCATATTGTAACTCCATCCCCTTTTTCCTATATTCTTTTCCTGAAATTCTAAGCACTGGTTTAACAAATTCCTTTAATCTAAATTTAGTATTCTATGCCAATATTTAAGGGCTATCTCTCCCTTATCATGCCTTTCCTTCCCACTCTTCCCAATTTGAGCATATTCCGTTACTGTTGCAATTTTTTCAGCTTAAAACTTCTCTGCAGAACATCCTATGCACCATGTCCACCGCTTCCCATCTGCCATCTAGTCACCATATTTGAGCTCCATGTAGCATTTTTACCTCAAATAATGTATTATATATTCTTTCTAGGAATTTGATATTTATATCTGGTATCCTATATTTACACCTTCTAACTGCGGCCAATGCTCCTTTACCTTTTGCCAGAGACAACTTCTTTTGTTTCTCCCATTTCCCACCCCCCTCAACCTTGACCCCTAAATATACACAATCTCTAACTACATTATATTCTTTATTTTCTGTCTTCCACCTCTCATACTTGCTCAATTTGTTCCCCCTTCTTGAAAATTATAATTTGAGTTTTCTCCTGGTTTACTCTTTACTCTCAAATTCCATTCTTCACAACATTTGTCCATTTGCAGCACGGATTGCTTTAGCCCAATTATTGAGACAGATCCTACAATAAATCATCAGCAGATATTAGTCCTGGTATTGTTATATTATTGAGTACTGGCAAATAATTATGGTTTTTTCCTATCTTTTTAGTTATATTGTCTATGAACAGTTTGAATAACACAGAACTTAATTTACTCCCTTGTCTGAACCCCTTCCTTTGCTTTATTTCTTTTGTTGCCATTACTGTTCATATAGTCTATACTCCTTGTACATAGCTTTAAGAATATTTACCATATGTTGGCCAAGTCCCTTGCTCAAAATTTTTTACCATAACAATTCTAGATTAATATGGTCTTACACTTTCTCTAAGTCCACAAATGCCATGTAAAATTTATCCCTTTTTTCTTTTAAATACTTGTCCACTAGTGTTTTAATTATAAATAGTCTTTAAGTTCTTTCACCCTGTGAAACCCAATTTGAAAATCCAAGAGAGTGTTATATTCCTCGATCCAATTTTGTAGCCCATTTGTTAGGTTAATATTTTTCCAACATTTGATAGTAGAGCTCTGTAACCGTTTGGTTTATCCAAACTCCTCTTGTTAACAATATTGAACCAATGAGGTTATGCCATTTCTTGCTGGTAGTACACACCTTTTATCAGTAATAATAAATTCATGGCACAACAGCTCATGGGGAACCTTGGCCTACCGCCCGGCCGCTGTGTCCCCCATCTCGGTCCACTACATGCGTCATGGATGGGGCACAGTACTGGAGGGTGAGACATGGTCAGTGCCTCGAGCCCCCCCCCCCCGACTGGTTAATGTGGTCCTCATGACCTGGAGCCGCTACTTCTCCATCAAGTAGCTCCTCAATTGGCCCCCCAGGGACCTTATGAGGCTGAGTGCACCCCAGACCAGGTCTCCCAGCGGGGGAAAAATCCCCACGCCGGTACTGGGGATCGAACCCAGGTCTCCCGTTTGGTAAGCAGCTGTGCTACCATCGCGCTAAAAGGACGACTGACCTTTTATCAGTGCTGCTGACAGTAAAATTTAAGAAACTGGCTAGGTATTTCACCATGCTATTGCTACATTAGAGCATGAGATTGAAATGATAATCATATCTGTCAGAAGTACAAACTAATGTGCATAACACATGATTGCATGATAACTGCTGTAGTCTGGAAATTAAACATACAAAGTAACTGTCTAAACAAATTCAACCAGAATTTAACATGTCTGTTACCTGGGCCATATACAGTGTTTTGACTTTTATTTTGATACTAGCTTTGATATGTGCATGATGACGTCAAAAATAAAAATGTAGCTCTTTCATGTGTGATGCGCTGTTGTCTTCTCACTAACACTGTATTAGAAGCATGTGCAACAGGGACATAAAGTGCATGACTGCTGAAACTCCTCATAGCCAATGCTGAAGTTGAATGTCAATATACATGCACAACAGACTTTATTAATATCAATACCATCTTTACGTCAATTACCCCCATTTGTATTTTTTTTCCCCCCCAAAATGAATTGCAATTCAATTTTTAGCTCAAAAGTTTACAATCTTTAGCTCCATTATTTTAATTGTTGCAGCAGAACATCAGCAGTTATAAATATAACCTTTCATACATCACGACCATATTTCATAAAGGTTGAGGGATAATAGACTTAACACCCAAAAGACACATTAATATCTTGAATGCTCTTAGCTCTGGTTTTTGATAAAATTAATATTACTTCTAGACCAACTGAAATACTGCCTCCCCCCAAAAGATAAGGTTGGCCTCATCTATAGTTAGCCCTGTGTGGGAGTCCAATGTAAACTCTTATATATAGATGGTAAAAAGGGTACTGATAATACATGCACTATGGCTCAGCTATTTCATCTACACAAAAACAAGCAGGAACAAAATGACCTGATTTGGATAGTTTTCACATAACACACACTACAGATTATTACTTTTTTATCTACTAATAAGCAAACACAAATATCAATCACATTTTCAGTGAGCCCAGGGGATATTCTAATACTTTATGCCAATTAAATTCCATTTTATGGTTATTAATAAAATGTAAGCAATATATGCTACTGAGACAATTTAATGAATTAATACACAAACTACATCTCCAAAAGATTATCATGAACATATCAATGATAGGGGCACCCTCGAGAGTGTATTAAAAGAGAAGCTGCATTTCAAACACATACAAACGGTACTCCAAGATTTATGGTACTTCAATGCTATACTTCAACAAACACTCCCAGGTGACAGTTTCCACTGTCTCTTATAGGCTTAGAATATGATACAGTTTATGTCTGACAATTAGTAAATATTTTAACAAAACTGCTCTTTATCACTCAAACAACAACTCTTTATTTCCTCCAACTGATTAGAATTAAAATCTGTTTTCAAACAAATGTCTTTATTTGAAGCTTTCACAACAATTCTGCCATAGCTTTCTTTCAACGCTTGCTGTATCAGCAGCAGCTATGACTGCATGCTCTTAATTTCCCATTGAAACTGACTCAACTGTTACATGCCACACATTCCCAGTTGAACCTGAACCCCGCTGGGGCTTGCACCTGCAAACCACAGCAGGTGTAACTCAGGTGCAACAATTGGAGCTTTGATGTAAAGTACTTGCTGATGGCACAAATGTCCACTTACGCAGGTGTAACAATGCACAGCAACAAACAGCTATGACTTTCAATGTAAACCATTCAAATACATGCAGCATTTACAGTCACACTATACATGCTGGCTGTTATAATTAAATCAACTTTTTCATATATATTCCACAAGTTACCAGACGTAGAGGGGTGGAGGGAATTGTTACCTTCAATAAACATTTTGATTAATTTATTTTTATGCTCTTTACATTAATATGTCTATTAATAAACCTGTGTATATATTTCACTTTTTCAGTTTTATATTTTAAGCTGTATATTTTTACATATGCTTTGCAATCAATTTTTGTAAATTATTTGAAGTTTAATAATCCAATTTTAGTGCATACAGATAATTTTGTACATATTTATAATTGCAATTTTTATACATTTCTTGATTTATCCTATATCATGGTAATTATGTACATATGTATCAACCATTTCAAAAAATACTTTGTTCCAAATAACCTTTCCAAGGTCAAGCATGTACACAAGTGTTACACATAACTGTAACCTCCAGATATTCTTGGTCCACTGTCACTTGTCCAACTCAGGTTCTTTTGTGTCAAATCACGATTCTTTGTTCCCTTTAAACAGAGTATCAGCAAACAATGCTCCCCTTCCTTCCATCATGGGTGTGCAAATTTGTAAAGTAACATTAACAAGAATATTGTGTACAGACTTGATATAACTATGTTTTGGGTTTCCCCTGAAAGCTGGGAGCTGGATATGGTATATTGATGGTTTGCACTTTGGAGCAGGACATAGGCCGGGTCCTTGGCGCATGAGACCAGAGTTACCATTCCCCCTGGAAGGTTTACTACTAAGTTCCAGCCTGATATATACAACATCCTCATCAATTCATGCACACTTTTAACATGCCACGTAGATGAGGGTATGTTTAGATATGTTCAAAAAGTCAGCCAGCTTTGAAAGCCCTTATGGTGGTTAAAGCAGCATTCACATTGGTGTCGGAGTGCCAAAGGAGGTTGAACAGATTTTGTACCTTAGATAAAGCTACCCTTGTCTAGGTCCCTAGAGATGTAGGCATCAGAAGTAATGAGATGGAGAGGCAGGCTTTAGATTTGTAGGACCCAGGTATTTTGTGGTTTGTCTACCAGAAGTGTCAAGAGTGAGAAAACCCAGCTCACTGCAAGGGCTCATCTTGAGGCTTGGAAAAAGCAAGCTACTGCCAGAGGCCATTATTTTATTCTCTGACTGGGCAGCAAAATATATATGGTTCTGTTGAATCTAACTAGAAATGGGCTCAGAGTGATTGTTGTCTACCTCATGAAACACAACAATCCGAGAAGACACTCCTGCATAATTGGACTTCTTAAGGAACTGTTATGTAGGAAATATGGAAAGGACTTTGAAATATCCCAGCATATTATCTCATGTGAATATGCAGTCCTGGGCTCTCTAATTTTGGAGTCAGGTGACATAAGAAGGGCAGATATTAGGGACATGGTCTGATGTTTTGGGACTATTGGACTTGAGTAAAGCACAACTCATGAGGAACCAAAGCCTCTAGGAGCCTACATGCAGAGCCTTGAGAGAGGCCAATCAGGCTTCTTTTTCTTCATAATCGTAGCTGTCGCCATCGTCATGGTCATCATCACCAGTATAATTATTGCTCACTTACCTCACATTAATGAAACTCATTATCGTCATCGTTATCAAAATAAGCATCTTATATCAATTTCAGGGGCATAGCATCAATGGATGCAGGTGATTTTTTTTTTTTTTAACACTGTCTAATGCCCACTTTTACTATTTATGGCACCACAGGCAATGACACTGATGATACATGGAATGAAGATAGAGCAACAGTGGAATGCAATTGGGGGGGGGGGATAAGAGAACCCAGAGAAAACCTGCCCCTACACAACTTTGTCCAACATAAATCCTGTATACGGTCGCCTGGGATCGAAACTGGGCCGCCGATGTGGGTGATGTATACAAACCCTAGCAGTTTACCTTAGTTCAAAAATTTCTACTGCATTAATTCTATTGACATAACCTTGTTGAGAAGCATGTTTTGAACAATGTTTCTTCCATGAAATGCTATTCAGTGTATCATGCCAGTCTTGGAGAAAGACAAGATAGATGCATTTCCTTCATGGTGCATGCTAGCCTCATTAAACAAAGTGCCCACACAGTGGAAGTAACAGGGCAGTATACACCTTCCTTGGTAAGGTTAAGGTGGTTTAAAGTCAAATTTCTCACTAGTTTTCTTAACATTGGAAGTTAATTTTGTACTTTAACTTCTTGTGAGCTTATTAGATTAAAATATGCAGCATTTTGGATGCTAATTGTGAGAGAATACATTTAAAAAAAATACACCAAGTAAATGTGCCTGGCTGAAGTACATCTGCATGTATCTCAATGAGGGAAACACATGTTGAATACAAAACAGTCCATTCTGTGTAAACCAAATGCACCAAATATGTAATCTGACTGACTGCATCAACAAACTGAAGGCACGAGAAGTTTTAGTTTTACATAAATTAAAATACAATTAAAACATGAGCCAAAAGATTCTCTAAATATAACATTAAAAATGTCTGACACATATTAACGGTAAAACATATTGTTTAAAGGTGAATCTCTGTGGTTGCAGCATCTTAAATATATTGTTTTGCTGGTCAAGTATTTTACTTTCTAAGAAAAGGTAGGTTTGGGCTGCAAGTGGTAATGTTGAGTAAAAATATATTTATAAACCTGTAAAAGAACAAATATTCCTGTATTTAAGCTAAGAATGTTCAGTCAAAACTGTGGGAGCTAATTCTGTGAATAAACTATCAATTAAAGTAAGCATTGAATGACATGTATGTAAGGTATAAAATAGCTACGCAATATTGCTGTATTCATATGAGCTGTTTGTTTTTTGGGAAAACAAGGGCTTGTATTTTGTGGCTACATTGAGAGTGCTGCATTAACTAAGAGTGAATTTCATGAATAGCAAAATATGATGTGCATCTCTCAAAGACCACCTGGAAAAGCCTACTTCATTTTATGCTACCTCGCCTGATATGTAAAATGACCTAATTTCCATATCAACACAGTGACAACCAACAAAGTTAGTTGATTTCAGTAACTTTAAACTCCATGACCTCCTTCAGGAACTAAATGAATGAATGGAATGAAATTAATGAAATATTTCTTGTCTGCATTGCTCTTTACAGATGCAGGAATGGTTCCAAGGATTCATATTATACACATAATTGCAATTGTAGTAATGCAACATACTCTCTGTAATCAGGAATTACCTACTTTTGGAACTGGTTAAATGATAGCATGCTGAAGTTAATGCAATATTAGGGGACTATTTTATTTTTAATTGTATAGCTGGACATACGATTATTTTGCGGAATGGTTCCATTCTCAATTATGCTATTTTTCTCCCAACTCTAGTTACATGTTTTTTTGTTTTTTTTAATAATAATCTGAGATACTGGTATAAAACCATAACCAGAATTTGTAAGCTTCTACAGTATGACCAAATTTGTAGACAGTCTGCTAGATGAGCCATGCCAATTCAAGAGTATAACCGTATACACTATTTTGAAATCCCTGTTCACTTCTTAAAGTTGCACCCAGCAACTATGCTGCACATTAATGTTGGTTGAATGCTGCAGGGGCTTCAGTGGTGGTACAAATTTGGCCAACCAGCCAGCTTGCCTGCCTAATTAAACCAATATAATAATGAGTACCATACAATATTATATGGTACTCATGGTCTTTCTCTCTTATGCTCTTCCTTTGCCAACTAGCAGAACTTCAGACTCCCAATTCCTGCTCAAAAGTGCATTGACATCATCTCTCACTGCCATTGCAGCATCATGTCCAATTAGTCGGATGACAGAACACAAGAGTAAATATAGTGTGTCACTTATCTGTGAAAGAAAGCATATTTATTTGCAAAGTTTACTTTAAACACTAGTCTGCTCATTGTGTGCATGAGAAGTAAGTTTAAAGGTTTCCAAACTAAGCATCACCTGCAAGAAAAGATGTATGTATGTATATATATATATATATATATATATATATATATATATATATATATATATATATATACACACACTTGTCAATAAATTTTAAGCTTTAGGTTTGGTGTTACACAAGAAACATTCCAGGAAATGTTTTAACCTAGTTTTAACAGATATTAAACTAGACGGAATTGATGCCCTTTAGAGTGATTGCTCCAGGAATCATATTAGCTCAAAAACAGGTGTTGCTCCATCCTCTACAGGAAATGCTTCAAGTCTATTAAAATTTAAATTCTACCACTATGCACAAGTGCAAGTATTTAAACAAAATGATCCCGAGTGAGTGAATTACTGGAAATATTTTTTCTGATCTGTAGACAGTAGTTACACTGACCCAGAGCTTTTAGTTTTCTCCAATGAATCTTGGATTTACCTAAGTGGCAAGATGAAGCGAGTCAAGTGACTCTTCACCTAAATTTTTAATCAAAATACAGAATTACATATTTGTATCTTGTACCAATAATTCATACAATACCCTATCCAAAATCTCTTGTGAAGTGATAGGAATGCGCTCTGCTTCTGTTGCTGACTGTTCAGGTTGTCCCTTCTCTCCCTCTCTTTCTCTCACTCCCTCAGGGAAAAAGAGAAAATATCTCTGGCTAAAATGCTCGTATTTCCACCCTTTTTCAAACATGCTTGTATATGGCTATTCTACCCAGTAACACAATGTTTTCATTTCCTGTTGGAAGATCATTCAGGGTTGTTATTCTTATACCTGCTATGCTATAGAACCTTTCCTTCAGGTTTAGGAACTCAGTTTTAGCTCTACCTTGGTGAGAACAACGTAAGTCGTTATACTGTGTGTTTAGTTGTGTGGAGTGAATTAAATTTCAAAAAGTTTTTGTCTGAGAATGCCATTAATTGAAGTCATTCCTAATATTTAGTTAAATTAATTTCAGTTCAAATGTTTGGTGGTTTTTAAGAGTATTAATGAATCCAGAAAACAAATTCAGTGTGTTAGAAATGTCATTCTCACAATGGCAGGAACAAGATAAAAATTATCTGTTAACATTTAATTGACCCACAACCTATTTAACAGTTTCAGTTAAAAAACAAAGATAATCAGGGCATTCTTATCAGCTACATTTTAAAAATACATAGTATGGAGAATACACATATTTATGTAGTAGCATTTTTCTAAAAAAGACGTTTCTGTTGGACCTGTGTGTTACTAGGGGTAAAGAAAAATGTTTGGAATATTACAGGGTTTGAAATTTTGGGAACTCGACACAAGCTTTTCATAAACATGCAGATTCAAGAGAACATTTAAAATGTGTCTTTCAACTGAAGTATGTCAAGAGCTTGAACTCAATTTGCAATTTGTTACAGGAATCAGATATGCTAAGCATTAAAATATTTAATGAAAATGTGCATTTAAATAGCTCTCTTTATGACACTTATTATGGCTAATCTATTTTTAGGAAAATAAGAGTTAGCATTTTGAGGACATAGTGAATATGTTTCATCAAATAATTGCAGTAATTTCAAAGAAAAACTTAACATGCTGCTGTCTGTATGTTCTGATGAAATTAACAATCATTATGACAAAATCAAATTGGTGTTCAGTGGCGACTCAAAGATGATTTAAAATGACATAATTGAATGTATTTCAGCTTACATATATGAAATAAAATGGAAAGAGCTAAATAAAACAGATGTTTTTCACGTACAAGTTGATGATACAACCGATATCTCTCAAAACTGCCACTGGTCTATTGTTGAGAGGTTTGTAAACTTCAAATGTGAAATTATTGGAGTGATTTTTAGGCTTTTATGATATGAGTGCTGATCGTACTGCACATGCAGTTTGAATTATCAGCTAATACTTTACAGCAACTCCATTATCATAATCAAATAATTGGTTAGAGTTATGATGGTGCTACTGTGATGTCCAGTCACTTAAACGGCTTACAGGTGAAACTGAAAGACAAAATTTCTCAGGTTACTTTCATTCATTGTTTAGCACATTGTTTGAATTTAGTTTTGTCAAAAGTTATAAGAATATTTCCAACTGCCGAATATTTTTTGCAAACAAAACCGACATTCCATCTTTCTTTCACAATTCAGGTAAACGTAACTATGTTCTAATTGATAATTAGAAGATGAATTCCTATAATTGTGGAAACAAGATGGACTCAAACTCCAAAATTGTCAGAATAGTTGTAGAAAATTGGAACGGTTTTAAAGAGGTTTTGAGGAAATAGTCAACAATCCTGCATCCAACAGCACATCTATCCATAAATGTAGAGGTTCCTTGAGTGAATTTAATGATTCTGAATTTAGTTATTTGGCTCTTGTTTTTATGATATATTCAGTTTAACTGAAAAGAAGTCTTTGGACATAAATTATTGTGCAACTAAAATTCAACAAACTTGTGATTTGATAACCAGAAAAAGAAATGAAGAGTACTGTACTAATATATTTCATGATGAAAAAGTGAAGGGTAATTCAGACCATAAAAGACAGAATGCCAAATTATCTGACAAAGATTTTTTTCTGAAATACAAGTATCTGTTTTATGATTTGATCATTGTATCGCAAATAAATACTAGATTTCAAGATTTGCAAAAACGTAACATTTTTAACTCTGGTAGACAGTATCAATTTTAAGGAGTATTCACAGGGCTTTCCTTCATCTGCTCTAAACAGTTTTATTCAGTGTTATCTAGCTACATTTAAGAAACATAAACATCTACAAAATGAGCTAGAACTATTTTAAGCAGATACCGATTATAGTGATATTAATCTTTTAAAGGCTTTAGAAATTTGGGGCAAAATGGTAGCTCAGTGGTTAGAGAAACTGGCTAGGGACTGGGAGATCCATGTTTCAAATCCCAGGTATGACATTGAATTTTTCAGTCTATCTATCCAACTTGTCCCACGCACAGCTCGTGTGAAAAAATTAATTAACACGAATTATAAATGTTGATTTGTGGCACCTTCTTCCCCTGAGCAAGTGAGTTGTCATTTTTATTTATGGGTTTCTTTAAAAGATATTGTATCATTCTAATCCTTGCATTCTAAACAAACTAAGAGATAACACTGAAGAAATCACAGGAATTCCTGCTGCTTGGCTTAGGTGAGTGAGCAAAATCATTTTTATGAAATGTGCTGCTATTTGAGAGCAGAAGGTCACATTTCCAACATTGCAAGCCTAAATTTAGGGTACCTCCTTTGCATTTGTCCTTTAGCAGGCTGTTAGAACACCTGGAAAAATGTTAAGGAAGATGTTCCTTCTGGGATTTGAACTGCTATCCAAGAGTCCATGTCTTAAAGACTGCAGCCACTCAATTAGCTTATAATATACTCATTACATAATTAATTTGAGTCAAATATGGACACCATAGTTTCCCTTACTTAGTTTTTTGCCAGATGCATTTCAAAGATCTTCATCTTCATCGCTGGCAGGTGTTTGATTAGCTTTAGAAGGGGAGATTCCTACTGTAATTTCCTCTGGGCTGCCACCTGGTTTTCTTGGAGGTATGTACTTTCCTTTTCAGTGTTTTTATCTTTTTCCATCTCTGCCAATAATTTGCTGCATTTACTTTTGATTATAGTTTTTTTAGATTAGATTGCTTATAATCAAAGGTAAATGCAGCAAATTATTGGCAGAGATGGAAAAAGACAAAAACACTGAAAAGGAAAGTACATAATCACACAAATTAATAAAAGATCTCAAAGAGAAACTTGTATATTTAAAATCAGACAAACATAACTACATTGTAGTAATGCACAAGGACGATTACAAAAACAGGGTAACAGACTTATCCAATAATGGGAGTATGAAATGGTTCCACACAATCTGCTAAACTCATGCATAAAGGAAGTAAAAAAAAAAAAAAAAAAAAAAACATCACAAAGTTGGCAATAATTCCAGAAACCCACAAACAAAACCTGACACCAAGCAGCCCCATACTACCTAGAATATATTGCCTTCCGAAAATACACAAATAAGACAACAACATGAGACCAATAATAAATAACATTGATGCACCAACCTATCCATTAGTCAGATGGTTAGTAAATAAATTAACCTCCATCAAAAAGTTTGACAGCCTTAACATAAAAAATTCAGCTCAATTAGTTGAAAACATTAAAGATTACAAGATAAAACCAGAGGAAGCACTGTCTCTTTTGCTGTATCTTTCTTATTCATTAGCATCCCAACAGAGGAAATACTAAAATTACTAAAAAACTGGCTAAAATCTCCAGAAACACTAGAAACACAAATAGAAGAATTGACATCATATGTATAAAACAAGCCTACTTCACTTCAACAACAAATCCTACACACAAACTGAAGGACTTGCTATGGTAAATCTGTTATCACCAGTATTGGCTGATCTAATCATGAGCAACATAGAAATAAGAGTAACAGAGCTTTCCACATATATTTAAAACTTGGGTGAGATAAGAGGACAACATATTTGCTATTATCCCTACAAAACTTGCAGATGACACTTTAGAACTATTAAACCTACAGAACAATGCAATAAAATTCACTGTAGAAATAGAAAAAGAAGGTTGGCTACCATTTTTGGGCCTAAAAATCATAAGATGGAAAAACAAAATAGAATTTGGTATTTACAGAAAACCTTCACACATAGACGTTACATCAAGAAAAACAACTTCAATCCAAAAACACACCAACATGCAATTTTTCACAGCGTAACACATACAGTGATGGAAATAATTATTGCATCACCTTCTATATTTCAGTATTTTTGTTCTAATCATTGAATAACTAAGCTAAACTTGCTTGGTTTCTCTCTATTTCTATCCATCTTTTTTTTCTTCTTCTTCTGAAATATTAATACAAATGATGGGCAAACACTAAAAATTAATGCTATGATTTAAAACTCTTTTTTTTATAGTATTTGTAAACATATAATTGCCTCATATGAATGCACTGTTGCCATTTAATACTTAATAGTTCCACCACATGCTTTTATCACCGCTTAGCATCATGAAGGCATGGAAAGAATTAAACTCTTTAAGTATTCCTGATCGAGTTCACGAAACCACACATGCACAAGAGTCTCCAAGAATTCCTGTTTATTTTGTGGCTTCTTTTTGGCAACAGCATTCCCCATAATCTTCCAGCAATTCTTTATAGGGCTCAAATCAGGACTATTTCCAGGCCACTCTAACACTTGAACCCCAATTTGCCTAAGGAAGTTTTTTTTACCTGAAATATAGAAACACATGATTATTATACTGGAACATGATCTGCTTCATGCTTGGTACAAATATTTATCACAGGGCTCACCTTCAAAGCTCTGTGTCAAGGACCAGAATCATCCTGAAAAATGCAATTGGAAACATCTCCAAAGTGGTCTCTTATTGTGGGCATAAGTCTTCTTTCAAGGATGCTCATGTAGACATATGCATTGACAGTACCGTTTATGAAGTCAAGACGGCCCACTCCATGGCTGGAAATGCATCCCCAGACCATTGCCCTTGTGGATGTTTGACTGTTTGTGTTATACATGAAGGTAATTCTTCACCTTTCCTTCATCGTATGAACACTTTTCCATCGGAGTCATGCAGATTAGATTTAAATTCATCTGAAAAGATTATTCTGTCCCACATCTCCCTGTCCATATAACATGTGCTTTTGCCCATTTTAGTCTGTGTTGTCTCATGGTTTTAGTCAATAATAATTTCTTTCTAGGATGACGAGCAGGGAGTCCAGCTTCCAGTAGTCTGTTTCTGACAGTTCTACTGGTTCCTGAGATGTCACATGTTTCTGTTGTCGTATGGTTTTAGTCAATAATGGCTTTTTTCTAGGAAGACGAGCAGGGAGTCTAGCTTCCAGTAGTCTGTTTCTGACAGTTCTACTGGTTCCTAAGATGTCACACGTTTCTTCCTAGTCTTGCTTTAGTTCAGCAACGATCACTTAGAGAAAGTCTTTTCAATACCCTATCCTGTTTCACAGTAGATGCCCTTTTTCGACCTCTTCCTTTCTTCCGATCAACATTCCTTTCCTCCCTGTAATTTTTTGAGTAATCTTGAAGTAGTACTCTGATTAAAACCTGTTTTAGAGGCTATTTCTGCTGTGCTGAGGCCAACTGATGAATAAGCAAGTATAGCAGCTTTCTTGTCTGATGTTAATTCCACTGACCTGCCCATCTTTTCACTGTCGTGTCTCAACATAAAATGACTGTATACACACAGCTTCATTGCAAATCAAAACAATGACAACAAAGAGCTGTGTATTGTTGGAAAAATGTGATAGGAAATCTTAACTATAAAGTCAAGAATACTCCACCAAAAATTTAACAGCAATTGACTGCCATAACCTGAAGCAAACAGCTGCCAAAAATAAAAATACTGATATATAGAAGGTGATGCAATAATTATTTCCACTACTGTAGATTAGTAAACATACCACTGGAAAAAAGAAAATATGAACAGGAACACCAGCACATAAAGAAAGTTGCTACAGAAAATGGTTTTGAAACAGAATTAGTGGACACAAGCTAGCACAAACAGTACAAGAAACAATTAAAGATATCACCACAATAAGCACAGGAGCCAACCGAAACCTGAAATATAGTAAATTCATATTCCACCCACAGATGCATAACAAATTCAAAAAACTGTTCCAAGATCATAACATGGAGCTAGCACCTCAAAACAAATACAACCTCAGGAACCTATTAAACCACCCATTAAGACACAGTATCAAACAAATCAAAATCTGACATTTACCAAATAAACTGTGAAGATTGCACCAACATTTACATTGAGAAACCTTCAAACAAGTTTGAAAGAACACCTCAGGAACATGAAACTCAAGCAAACAGATATATCTGCAGAATCATACCACTTCTGGACGTCACAACACA
Organism: Hymenopus coronatus; assembly: GCA_030762935.1. NCBI lineage: Eukaryota > Metazoa > Arthropoda > Insecta > Mantodea > Hymenopodidae > Hymenopus > Hymenopus coronatus. Next base: position 493,242 of record JAUKNX010000044.1, on the reverse strand, counting down.
ACATCAAACAGAATATATAACTTAAACATGTAAAAAGCACAACTGAACTAGCAATTTGCGAAAGAATTCACATTAGGAAAAATGTGCACAGAGTTATGAATTTTGAAATACCACCAGCAGACGATTACCTCCAAGAAAACCAAATGGCAACACAGGAAATTACGGTAGGAATTTTCAGCAGCACAGAGGAAATTACAGTAGGAATCTCCACTTCTGAAGCTAGTCAAACACCCGCCAACGATGAAGATGAACATCTCTGAAATGCATCTGGCATAAAACTAAGTAAGTGAAACTATACTGTCCATATTTGACTCAAATTAGTTATGTAATAGTTTAAAAGTTTCACTGCATAAATCACTTCACATTCATACCTTGTTGATTATAAAATACTGCATAAGAAGCAGCTGAAAATGGGGACTAAAGTACAAGACATTCTCTCAAAAGTTTAATTAATGAATCCTGGCAATTGAAATATTCATCTCTAATTCTCTTGCTTCATAGCAAAAGTTCTTTTGTTATATACTTCTTTACTTTCACTTCCAAAACAATTAGTTCATCTGTACTTTTATCCTTTTCTAGTTTCAAAACTTTATAACTAATCATGCCATCCAGACAAGGGTAATTCAGGTCAAAATATTAAAGCACATATAAATAAAGAATGAATGTTTCTTACTGCTCCTTCCAAGACGTGTGTTCATTTTTGACTCCATAGGCTTATTTTGAAATAAAACATCTTCCTCATCCTCTAAGGATGAAATGCTCTCTGAATCATCTGACACATCTGAACAAACTTCATTTGGATGCTCTTTTTGAACATGATTAATCATATCAGTCTCTTCTACTGCATGGAATGAACATTTTCGACAACCATAACCCTGTAAATAAAAAGTAGAATAAAAGAAACAATAAGACAGCCTGCACTTTTTACTCTCCCTGTATAAAACACAACAAAACTAGTGAAAGAAAAGTTAGAAACAAACACACTTTTACTTACTGAAATTGTGCATTTATGGTGAAATCAGCAAAATTTGTTTTTTCCAGTGCTAGTAAACATATTATATATAGAGCTGATCAAAAAAACCAAATACTAGAAATGGTGCACAGTGAAGTGCAAATTATTAAAAAATTGTAAATGATCAAATTTACACTCAAGTTGTTTCACTAAGGATTAAATTACCTGAACATGTTTTGCAGGCATCAACATCATCAGCATAGCTCATCTCAATTAGTGAAGCAACTCAAGTGTAAATTCAGCTCATTTACAATATATTTTTATTTATTTTACTAAACTGCTAAGTACAGACAGTTAGGACTGACCTTAACTCTAGTTAGTTGGCCAGGCTGTTAACTATTTCATTACACAAACTTTTACAGTGTGTGCATGGCTAATGCTCAGGATTTAGCAACAAAGCCATTCTCCTTCTTGCCTCCCAATATTTTGGGGTCAAGTCTGGATATGGTTTAAGTTGTTTACATTTTGATATATATTCCATATTCATTCCTTCATCCTTGTTGCATAACAGACAATTTGGCAATCCAATTTTATGCAGGTGTTTGCTGAGACAGTCATGTCCAGTGGTAAGTCTGAACATGGTGACAGCTGTTTTTTTTTTGAGGTAGTTCAGGAGTAGTTTCAAATATTTTAAGAATTTTTCTCCTTTGGAATTTAATATATTTGTAGACAGTTTAGCTTTATAATCATTATTAATTTTCTTCTTAATGTAACATTTAATTGATTCCAGTAGTGCTTTTGGTTGTACCTTATTTTGAACTTTGGTTCCCTTTTTGCTAGGATGTCTACATTCTCTTCTTCTTAGCGCGGTGGTAGCGCGGCTGCTTACCAAGCAGGAGACCTGGGTTCGATTGCCGGTACCGGCATGGGGATTTTTTACCCCACTGGGAGACCTAGACCGGGGTGCACTCAGCCTCGCTAGGTCCCTGGGGGGCCAATTGAGGAGCTACTTGATGGAGTAGTGGCTCCAGATCATGATGACCGCATTAACCAGCTGGGGGAGTTCGAAGTGCTGACCACGTCTCACCCTCCGATACATCACCCCATCCATGACGTCTGTTATGGAACAAGATGGGGGATGCAGCAGCCAGGCGGTATGCCAAAGTTCCTTGTGAGCTGTCATGCAATGAAGTTATTACTGTCTGCATTCTCACTGTTACTCAATCCACTCAAACGCTATGTTCTTACTTAAATGTTGTATCTGTTTAACAAAACAGTGAATCTTTTATTTTTTTTCTGTCTTTGGATCCTAAGTTAATGCTATTTATTGGACTGCTGTTCTAGAATCTGAAAAAAAACAAAAAAAAAAAAACAAGGTTTTTACGCTTTTGTAGCCAAATAGAAAAATGGTTGCAAAAGATAATTGCTTTCAACAGAGGGGAGAGCCTTTAAGTCCTCTATAATAGAGGCTTATAGGAAACAATCTGATCAATTACCTTCTCACCTTCCAATGGTGCAGCGGTTAGTATGCATGCTTATGCATGTTGAATTAAAGGGAGAGGCTGTAAATGGAACTGGTCAACCTGACGAGTTTAATTGACAGAATCCTTTTCCTTACCAGATTCCCTCTTTCTCTATTCCTATCCAGTCTCCCTTGACTGACCTGTTATTATCTTTGACCCCAATGGTATTAAAGTACTCGCCTAGGGGATCAATACACCCCTTCTACTTTCTATATCTCTTTAACTGTTTTGGATCTGCCACGGAATAATTGAGCCACAATTGGCAAATGTGGGAAATAGCCGGTGGTTAAGAAATTGAACATCCCGACTATGTCTGAAGGACCCAATGATGAATGGCAGGAGCACTCCTTTATGCTTAGTAAAGGATGGAAAAGGATGAAGCAATCACACCATAAAAAAAATTGTCTCCTTAATAAAAACAATTGCTACTAGCTCAAATGAAAACGTTATAATATTACATAGCTATCCTTAGTCATCTTAAGTCTGATATAGGTACCATGTTTTGCAACTGACCATTTCCTTTTCCTTTCTAGCTTCCAAAAAAACTCCCCTAATTTAGGTATTTGCTTCTGATCTTCAAAAATCTTCCTGAGTACAATTTCTTTGTTCCTCAATAACCACTTCTTATTTATTAGACTTTCTCTCCAATCCTTTGTGGCCTTACATTGAAGTAAAATGTGAATTTTATCTTTCTCATCCCCACAAATGGGGCCCATTCCTCGGATAACCTCCCCCCTCATTCCCTAAAGTTTACAAACACGCAATCTGAACCAAACTAACCCTTCTCTTTCATGTTTTTACAAATTAAAATGTACTTCTCCTTCGCTGGGTAATCTTTTAGTTTCTCGTTAAGTTCCTCCTATCTATATCTTCCATTCTTGATCTCATTTCCCTCCAAAAACCTCTTCCAAAGTATTCAATGTTAACCCAAATATCTTCTAACCCATTTTTAATGATATGTTCCCCGATTTTCCTCAGCCACCCATTAGATATAGTATTCAAACTTTGCTCTTGATATATCAGACATGTTTTCACTTAATCTGCATCAGGCAACCTTTGCACTCCAGATAGATATTTCAGGATTTTCTCAATCATTAACCCTCTCACACTTACCTTTCCTAACTTTAATAAAGCTGCTGCATTTGCAGCATTAATGGAAATTCCTAGCATTAATTTACAGAAACTTCTTAACACTAAACCTACATTACAACAAATATCATCTATTTCCCAAATTTATCCTCCATAACTCCATCAACATTCAACCAAAGTCGAATAAAGCCTTCCAAACCACTTAATATTAATTACTGGTATTATATATATATATATATATATAAACACTTTTTTTATTGCTTTCATGGTCGTTCTCCCCTTAACCATTGCTTTTCTTTTTCTGATTCTCCCAACCTCCATTACTGCTCAGTTTGATACCCAGATATGAGGACTCAACTTGGATTTCTTTGTCTGCCATGAGCCACTTTTCATCTTTACATAGTTTATTCCCCCTTAACACCATTTTACATATGTACACCAATCTTAGAAGACTGAGATTCCACTTACAAGGGGAAGGTCTCAGTTCAAAGATGAATTCTATATTAAACATGTGCACTTGAATTACCTTAGAACAATGATGCAGACTTCATTTATGTAATAAATTCTTTGGTAGATATCGGCCATTATTTTGTCTTCAGATATGTTTATTTTCCACAAACAATGAAAACAGAAAGTTGTAATGCAATAGCCAGGGCAAAAGGAGCTTCTAACGAAAATTCCATGAGCGATAACCTAAGTGCCACTTCAATTACACTCTTGAAATTTGACACATATAAATGGAACTATATACCCACATGACTACCACACATACTGCAACACTTGTGAGACAAGAACTGATTCTGGATCAAAGAATGCATATTTCTGATAAAATCACAAATTTCAAGCTTAGATTCTGGATTTCTGATCAGGGTTTGCACATAATCCATCAACCTCATAAATTTGCACATAATCCACTATAATACAAATGCCTAGGGATTGAATGTAATTTTTTTATTTTGCTTGAATGATTACACTGGGTGAATCACCTGCCCTTATTTTTTCCAATTTATGCAACCCAATAAGAAATAATGTGCTTCGAGTCTATCTTGAGCATTCACTTTCTACATAGAAGACAACTCTGTGAATATTTGACTTAAGGGACAAAAGGTATTCACAATTAAATCCATTTAAAATATATTTTACTTTTATGCCGAGAACTTCAGCAGATTTCAACACAATTTATAAAACAACTTTTTACAGTATATATTCTTGCATAACCCTCCAAAAGCTCCTGTAGAATAATCATTAATAATGAATCCACCTTCAAAATAGTTAAAACTAAATGGCGGATCTATGCAAAGGGAAACTGATAGGATATGAGGAATTAAAGACACGCCTATATTCTTGTACAGTCACATCAATAAATGTTAAATGGGATAATAATTCAATTGTGGATAAGCCACAGCACTTATTAATTTATATAGCAAGCATAATAGCTTGAGCCATGTTGTTAGTGAAGATAAGGCACCAAATGAAACTTGGTTATAACATACTAATAGTCACAAAGCAAGCGCTAGTTCTTGTATGTCTCCGCTTGCATTGGAGTTAACAAGACTAATATCTATAATGCAGTGATGGTCGAGCAGGATTATATTTCAGTCAGAGAGGTGTTCTGAGATATTTTTTTTTACCCTCCATTTTACTTGTTTCAACCCATAATTGAGCTTTAGAACTCCTTTGTTCATTACTATATTAACTGAGCTTTACAGTATATCACTTCCAGTTTAATACTAATAAAAATGAGTTGATTTTTAGTTACCTTCTGTCACAACAAAGTGCTCAATATAGATATTAAATATGGAATTAAAACACTTTTAAAAGGATTTTAAAAACAAAGAAATGATATTGTACATATGTGATGATTATTGGCTTTTAGGATGCTAGACTGCTTGGTTATTAGTGCACATGTAAATTAAATAGTGCCATAAGGCAAGAGATAAAAAGCGATATAAAATTACTCAAAAGTAAAATAAGAGCTAAAATTAGATGTAAATTGAGTATAAAAGCTATCCAGTGCTAAAACCGGATCTGGATAAATCTACAAAACATTTTGCCAATGGAGTGAAAAAGGGATAAAAACAGCTAAAACTAAATGCTCATTCCAAAAGTCACATTAAAATAAAAAAATAAATAAACCTTCCACTCCACTATCATCCATTATGATGAATAAAGCAAACTAAATCCTTAATGTAAAAGACACTTGGAATAAAAGTTTAAAAACCTTATGTATCACTCCGATATCATCTGCTACAATCTCTGTAAGACTGGCCGGGAGTTTCAGAGTTGCTTGCATATGTGCTAGAGGAGCACACTCTAGCAACATGTGATGGACCAATAATGGCATAAAATAGACTTATAGGAGCAGGATTCCTCTTGAAAAGGTACTGTGCATAAAATTGAAGAGGCCAATTTGAAAATTGAGACAATATCACACATTCATGACAAGATATACGAGAGAAAATTACCCAGTTTACAAGAAGGTCCTTCACTTTTCTAAGCTTGTTTCCATAGAGAACTGACCATTCTTCATGCCAGCACAAAAGCACTGCTCTCTGCACAACACAAGCCTAAAGTCTTCAGCGGTTACACAAATAATAGCAACATTGAGTTCTGTGGTTACCAAATTTGCTACCAAACCTGCCAATTCATTTCCTGGCAAGCCAACGTGACCAGGAACCCATGCACACTATATTTTAACTGGAAGCATGCAAAACATGGAGGGCATCCTGAATGCACTGCATGATAGGAAGGCAGCTGTACAGCTCACAAACACTCTGAAGTGCACTAAGGGAATCACTCATAATAAGGGAGCTGCCAAAATTTAACGATGAACCATCGGTGCACTTGCTTTCATCAGTATATATACAAATGTGGTCATAGTAATGTGGTAAAAATTCTAAAAAAACAGGTACAGATAATAGATACAGGCATTGTAAACTTCTTGCATACTGTCATTCCAAAGTTTATATGGGATGTAGCACATAGCCAAGGTAGGTGCACCCCCTATGCCTTGGGAAAGATGCTAGGCATTTCAATATCTTGCCAGCTGAAGAAGCTCTTGGAAATGAACACCTGCAGGTCTTGAACTGTGTGAGAGGTTTCTGTAATGTTCATCCAGCTTGGTATGGAAAAAAGGAGTAAATGTTGGATGCACAGTCATACAGTTAAGCCCACAGCCATAATTTTTCACAGGACATCATGCCGACATGGTATGGGGGTTCTACCAATTAGGCATAAAGGCTCACATGTGGACTGGTTGGAAAAGCTCCAACAGCCACATGGATACCCTAATTATGGACTGTGTCTAATCTTCTCAGCATAGAGGGTTGTGCTGAAGAATAAACAATGCATCCATAATCTAACTTGGATCAGATCAGTGAGTGATAAAGATGCAGCGCAACACTGTTCGATCCAGCCCCAAGATTTGCCACTTAGTACCAGTAATATATTTAGGGAACAGTCAAACTGCACTTTCAGCTGTGTTACATTTTTGATCAAAAGTCAACACAAGGAATCTCATCTCATCTGCAAATGGTAGTAAATCTGAATCAAGACAGAGCGAAGGTAGCAATTGCCTCCTACGGCAACAGAAATTAACACAAAATGACTTCTTGGTTGAGAAATGAAAGCCATTTTTAGACCTCCAATCTGAAAGATTGTCTAAACATTGCTGCAGGGGGGATTCCAAAACCTGAATGCTGAGAAGTACAAAAGATGGCAAAGTTGTTTACAAATAAGCAGGAAGATACATCAAGGGAAACAGATTACAATATAGAATTAATTGCTATAGCAACAGCATGATGCTTAGTACTGAGCTGTGGCATTCAGTTCTCTTGAACAAAAGGTTTAGAAAAATGCGAGCTGATCCTTACCTGGAAAATGTGGTCCCTCATAAACTCCTGAATGAACAGCAGTAGGCATCCATGACTATTTCAATTGTGCAGGGAACATAATAACTCTCTCACCAAAACATATTATAAGCCTTCTTGAGGTCAAAAAATATTCCAACTGACAGTTCTTAATGAAGCCCTTCATGATCTGCGTCAATAGTGATTTAAAGTGGCATCAACCTTAACATGATTATAGAATTGAGCAGGAGAGACATGATTTGCAAAATCTGAACATGGATTCCACGTGGACGTGGTGCAGCGTTTTGCAAAAATGAAACTGCATGATCTAACTCTGCCATGGTGATGGTCCTGCCACTTACTCACTTTCCATCTAACAGTGAGGGCAGAATCCTCCTGTTCCATCTCCCCCACTGTAGAGGAACCCCTTTTCAATAGAATATTTTGGTTTGAGAATATCAAACTGATGAGAGGTACTGGAAAATGATGGTCGCTGATCTGTGCTCCTTGTGGAAGATTCCTGAGAAGAGCATATGCATGGAGAGTGGTGTAAACTTTTCCTTCCTTTAGATGTTTTGGGAACAGACTTTACAGTTTCTTTCAGAAAGTTACGTTTAACTTAACTGGTCTTGAAATTAAGCTCTGGTGCAGAATATGCTATGGGTTTGCTGGTCTTAATGCCCAAGACCATAGTTGGTGTGACAGTTTTACCGAACAGCTTTTTATGGTGGCAGATTGATACCAATGCCAATGCAGACATAGATGTTGAGGGTTTTGGTAGTGGTTTGGCTACAAGAATCTTTTCTGTAATAGTGGCACTATTGATATCGCCAGTGAGAGTTGCAATTTTCCACCTGGGTATTGGTTTAGCTGTAACTGAGCTATAGGTACCTGACTGCGGAAAAGTGTGTTGGCAGATTTGCAGGAGCTTCCAAGAAGGACACTTTCTCTCTCACCCATATCCACTGGATTGTTCTCTCCTTTGCAAAACGGTGGCAATCCCAGGAAATAGATGGATGTTCATTGCTGCAGTTAACAAAAGATGGAGTTGATATACAACCTCAATTATGCATGATGTCTCCGCAGTTAACACATGTACAACCACCATTGTAAAACTTGCAGTGTGCCCACAGCACTGACATTTATAGCATCTGAGTGGGCTCGGAATGACCTATTCTCGAAGGCTTCATACCCCACCTAAATTCTTTGAAGGATATCCACCCAATCCAAGGTAAGAAACAGAGGTATGGATAAGCATGAATTCACCATTTACTTTCTGTAGAATCCTATACACAGATGTAATGCCTTCTTACTCAATATGCCCTTGAACCTCACTGGACATACCATCCAATGTGCACATGTCAATAACGCATGAGGAATTCCAAGGTCTTGTGCATCTTGACCTTAACTGGGTAACTGCCTAACATATCTGCCCTTAGTATCCTAATTACCTAGGATGCTGAATTTACTTACTCCAGGAGTATGTCATTTTGGGATCTAATACACAACTTCACTGGACCAGTTATCTTATCTAAATTCTTCTATTTGATAAATGAACTAACTGATTAATTTCCTTCCTTCTGCTGTTCTATTTAATGCATTTATCCTAACAAAAGACAACATCGTATGCAAGATATTCCCCATTTTTCAGAACTTAATTTTGGAATTTAGCGTATCATTTTCATATAAAAGTAAGACATGATAACTTAATTTTTAAATGAAATTTAAAGATTTGCCACATAGTTTAAACAAAATGATGGATACTTGTGCTGATTAAGACCTTTTTTTTTTTTAAACTTAATTCAAATTTGCATGGAAATTCACATTTTGAGAGGTGGATGGAGAGGGGAGTATTGAAGTGTACAGTATGGGTACAATGGTACAACATGATAGTAGGGGTGGTGGCAACATAACTATAATGATGATGATGGATATAATTGTCTGTTGAGACAACAGAAGGGAGAATGGAAATATATGGAATGTGTGCGATGATATAAGGTGAAGGCAGCAGCATAGCTGTAACAGCGATGATGGATATGATTTTCTATTTAGATAACACTTTTACTGTAAGACATTGTACACTTATTTACCTAATTTGAATTTGTGCAGAAATTCACATTGCGAGCAGCAGAGAGATGGAGAAGAGAGAACAGAAATATACCAGTATGTCTGTGTTTGGTGGTGATGGCGGCAGCTTAGCTGTAATGATGATTATGGATACAATTTGCAATTAGGACAACATAATATATCATAAAATGCTACCTAATTTGTATTTGCATGTAAATTTATATTTTAAGCGGGAGAGATGGAGAGGGGAGTACAGAAATGCACAGAATGTGTGCAATAATAGAACATGATGATAGTGGTAGTGGCAGGAGCAGAGCAGTACAACTATTACGAATGCTATTTTCCATTTAGTCAACATATTTAATACAATCATAAAACGTTTTACCTAATTCAAATTTACATGTAAATTCATGTTTTGAGCATGAGAGATGGAAAATTGAGTACAGAGATGTGTAGAATGTGTGTGATGCTAAGCTATGGATGGCAGGCAGCAGTGGCGGTGGTGGTGGTAGGAGTGTAGCTGTAATGATTAAGGAGGCTATTTTTTTTATTAAGACAACATACTTATGTTGTAAAACATTTTATATAACTCAAATGTGAAAATAAAGTGAACAATTCACTTTACGGTATATGTGCAGCCCAAGGAGGGGAAATGCACAACTAACCTGTCTCTTTCTGCTTAACCGTTGACTTCCAATACAACATTATGTTCAGTCATTGATATGAAAGGAAGTCCTCTAATTTTATTTGAATCTTGGACAGTAATCTATTTCAATGAGAGTGTTCATAGGCCCATTAATGGCAAAATTTTGGTGCAAAATGAAATGCACAAAGTCTGTCACATATGTTGTGACCTTGGCAGTAAAACCATTCCCCCCTAGCTTCACCGCTTCCATAATTGCGCAGTTTGAAACTTACTCTTCTCCAGCATGGTATTCAGACAACATATTGCAAATGCAAGACACCCACAGTTCTGAACAGTAATATTTTGAAAAAAAGAAACATTGTCTTGATTTTGGATAAATACAATATTACTAAGTAGCGAGGACCATTAGACTCGGCTACTTCTCTTTCAACCACAAGATATTTTTGGTTCCAGTCTTTGCCTTAAGTAATGAAAATAATTCATCCCCCAGTGCTCCCCACCCACCACAGAGCCTAGTGAAGGGTCACCCAACTGGGGTGATAGGGCACATAGGGGATATGACAGGCTTGCCGCCCCACTCAACCTGGAGTTCAGTATAATACCTAATCCTGGCTGGTTAGCTAGGTTCCTAACCGCCTGTTTAAGTGAAGCAGGAACCAAAGCAGTATATTAGGTTGCACACCCTCCCTGGTCACTGAAAAACAGGGAGACTCACATAATCAACCCTCAACCAGGATAATCCTTTCCACCAACAGGGGTCTCCACACATGGCCTACAGTGGGTGGGCATTTCAACTGTTTTCCTCACCACTACGAGAAACCCACACTGAGGAGTCAGGGATGGCTCGGGGCCCCAGTGTGCCAACCTGTACCTACTGTAGTAGGTCCCTGGGGGGTCATTCAGATGTAAAGAGAACTTAAAGTACATATTGAGATAAAAAAGTTGAAGCAGTAAGGAGTGAAAAGAAGACTTTTCCCTAAATTTCTTAAAATTGAATCCTAAAAATGAGGACCACACTATATTATGTAACATTACACTACATGTCCTTAAGAGCTTCAGCTTTTATGGTTTTAGACTGTATGGAAATAAATCAATTGAGATATAGCAGTGAATGAGTAACATTACATGTTATGCTGTAAGCTGGCACGTTTCTGCTTTTGTATTTTGCTAGACCTTAGCAAATTGAATACATGACCTCAATAAATGGTGCCATCAGATACAGCAGCAGCAGTCGCACCCCACTTATCTCTCGAGACTCCAGCCCCCATTATTGTGCTTCTCCAAGATTCAGTGACAAGGCCTGGTTTAAAATAAATACCACTGGGAAATTCGAAATTCAAAACTAACACACCCAAGTCCTGCATCCACTCAGCCGATAACATTCTGTCTTCAGCAAAGGGAATGGCAATTATGGTCAAACTGACCAAGTATTCCACAACATTGACACTAAACATACACGACTTATCTGACAACAACCAAGATGTATTCCCCTAGCAAAACATGCTAGAGGACATGAAATCTAGGGGAATCATTGAAGAGTCCAACAGCCCTTATTACTCTGCTGTAGTCTTGGTGAAGAAGAACAGTGATCTATGCTTCTGCATGGACCAAAGGAAATTGAATGCCATCACCAAAAAAGGACTATTTCCCTTTATTGACAACACCCTGGACACACTTGTTGGTGCCAGTGATTCTTGTGTTTGGACTTGAAATCAGGATAATGGCAAGTGACCCTAGGTCCTAAAGACAAGGAGAAGACTGCCTTCTTGACTGGCCAAGGGTTTTGGCAATTTACAGTTATGTTCTTTGGACTCTGGTTTGTGCCATCCACCTTCCAGCATCTCATGGAATCAGTGATGAAAAGGTTGACCTACAATGTCTGCCTACTCTATTTGGATGAGTGTTGTGGGAGTAACTTCGAAGAACATCTCAAGAACCTGACCAGAATACTGCAAAGCTGGCAAGTAGCTAACTTGAAGTTGAAGAAGTGCCTTCTCTTCTGCAAGGAAATGAACTACATATCTCGCCATCTGGAGTGGCCATAGACATGGAGAAGACTAGAGTGGTGCGAGTTTGGCCTAGCCCAAAAGACAAATGAGAGCTGCTAAGTTTCCTGGGCCTATGCAGCTACTACTGCCAGTTTATCAGAAATGTCTCCAACATCACAAAACTCCATTCCTATCTGAAGGAAGAACATTGGTTTTACATGTGGTCAGAAGAGGCAGAGTGCACGGTCCAGGACAGCACTCTACTGTACTCCTATTTTAGGATTTCCACAACCTGGAGGCAACTATATAGTGGACAATGTTGCCAGCAACACCGACATTGGTGGTGTTCTATCCCAGCTCCAGGATGGCCAGGAGCAGGTAATTGCCTATTACAGTAAGATGCAGAAAAGAACTACTGTGTTACCTAACAAGCTACTGGCAGTAGTGAAGGTGCTAGAGCACTTCAACAAGTGCCTCTATGATCAGCCATACCACTTGAGGACCGACCACTCCCGTCCTTACCTGGCTGTCAAGTTTCAAGAACCTGGAGGGCCAGACAGCCCATTAGATCTCAAATTATTTTGAAATGAAATACCCCAATGGCGACTTACACTGTTGTGGCGACTTACACTGTTGTAATTTTTAAGTCCTGGGCTTTATAGTTTAGCCAACTATTAGGTAAATTAGTATTAATTTGACTGTTTTTTTAGATCACCTTGTGGTTTACCAAGAAACAAGCGAGTCAGTTCAGAACAGCATTGCAATTTAATTTGATCACCCTGTACATAGGTATAGATTGTCCTGTTATTGTATATAGCATTGTCATATTGAGATCAAAACAGTGCAGTCAGTGCTACTACTTTGGGAAACCATCTCATCTTAATGTGGTTTATGCTTTCTCATGTTGTGAGAGCGAGCAGGTTTATACCATTTTTGACTTTTATCTAGTACACATATGGAACATTTTATAAAATAATTAGGAGTTGAATTTGGAATGATGCCTCAGAAAGATTGTGACAAGAAAAACAATTTGCTATAGGTTCTTAAATGCACTGTACATGAACCTTGCCTTGTTTATCAGACACACATTCCATCATTTTTGTACATATTATTGAGTTAAGAAGGGCAACACCAAAGACAAGAGCTTTGAGTGTGTTTTTAAGTGTGCTGTTGAATCCACACCATATTTATTAATGTTTTGTAGGTAACATTAAAGTAATACATTTAGAAGCATAGGCATCAACTATATTTATTAGAACACTAAAATTATAATGAACATAATTTATTTTATTTAAAATCATTGTTTATCTGGGGAATGGATCCCTGTGGAAATTTTTGCACACTTTTTCCAACCTAATATAACACATAGATTTGAAATAGACATTGTCGATTGCACAATTTGGAAATTCACCTGAAGAATAGTTCTACATTCCATGAACTGCACATAATATTTTTTCATATTGTTTCCATGATTTTTGCGGAAATAAACTGCTGCAAACATTCAAAGTATGACAATTTCCAGTAGTGTTGAAATTTTTAAATCACTGTTGCTTTCAAAACTCATGCTTGCCATTTCTGCTAACTTTGACTGCTGCATTGACTGCAGTCCAATTACATCACGATTATATCAGTACATTATGGTTTAGTCAAAACAAAAAAATTAATAACCAAGGGGGAAAAAGGTAATTAGAATCATAAATTCCCGCCTAAAAATGCATGAAAATGAGAAGCTTATGCTGATGAATTGAATAATGAACAAAAGAGACCATTGCTTAGGGACTAGCAGGTGTAAGAAGACTATGGGACGAGAAAAGGCCTACCAAAGAACCATGTCCAATATGTAGAGGAAATAAAAATATGAAACATACAATTTCTTTATGTTAATAAATGGGAAATGTTTAAAATTATACAGAAAGGTATCTTTAAACCTTAACTAGTGATGTGATAAACTTGTCACGCAACTGGTGACATAATGTCTCAGACATATATGGTGTGTATGCCCTTTAAAAATGCAGCACATATTTTTTATTTGAATTCATGCTACTTTATTTGAAAAGGAAATCTTTAAGTAACAACTCATAAATTTATAAAACTTAAGTAGCACACAACATTTTAATGCACCTACAATAAAAAAGTACATTACCTCATTTGTTTGTTTATCCTCACACTATACATTGTCTTATATGTAAAAATGTTCTGTTTGGTTATTTAGTAACAAACACTAATTGCTAAAATATAAATCCATGCATGCTTGTTGTCTTAAGTTTTTGCAAAGGGTTAAATATAGATTTTTTTTCTTCCTCGCATGAGGTGCACATTACATGAAGACAGTCTTCTAAAATAAGTTTACCATGTGTTTCTGGTGCACACTGATATGCTGCACTTCCTACACCATAAGAAGTTATTCTCTTCGATGCTGGACATAATAAAAAATGTTGTGTGTTTCAAAAGCAAGTTGAATAACATCCTACATTTCAGAAGGATCCTTACTGTGCTGTTTCTCTTGCACTTTACCCAATTTCACATTCTTCCACTGTATGATTAACTGAGCCATTTCATGAGAAAGTATGTAATTATAAGAGTCTTAGAGTTTATTTTGTCCTTATTTCCTCCAAGAATGCACAAAACTGGTAAGCGATATAATGGCTTTGTCTGCTAATGTTTTACAAGATTCTGTAATGTCCATTTTATAGCAGTTTTTATCATATATATATCAGATTTTTTCTGGTACCTCAGATTTCTACTCATCTATGTCAGTTTCTTCTATGCTGTTGTTATTTTTATTTTCTCTCTCTTCATTAGATGCATAGGTTTCTGTGGCTATATCATGTTCATGGTTGATTATTACAAACCCCTGTCCATGTGATTTTCATTATCATTGATATCTTTATTTGGCCATTCACAAGGTTGAAAATGAAATCAGGGTAGCTTAGTCTTAGGTAGTGTAAAGATCCAGCACCATGCATCATTGTAAACAGTGATAACTGTTAAAATGGGGATTGATGAATAATCACACAACCAGTGATGCCTTGAAAACTTTGGCTTCTCCTAGCACTAATGGGCAAAATGGAAGTTGATGCAACTGATGGCAAAATGTTTGCTAAACTAACACAGGAAGTTACCATAAACATCACCAGATAGCTATACTTACTGATCGATAAGACTCTAATTCATAACATCAGCTACGCCTGAGAGATGTCACGTCACCAGTTAAGGGTTAATTAGAACTTTTATTAAATACAGTAAGATGGTAGGCGAGTACTTGACTAAAAGAAAAAAGAAATGGAAAAGATCAATAAAAAATGAAGTAAATGAAACATAGGTTATTAGTAAGAATTATGCTCATCCAAAACAAAAAACCCAACTGGGTAAAATCCAGAGAGGAAGAGAAGGTAAAACAAGTTCAAGGGTTGTAAAAATAAAATATTTGTAGTTATTAAGAAAAGACAAGGTAAGAATATGGTATGACAAATATCTGGGATGATGTATATCCAAAATTTTTGTATGGTTGCTTGGTATTAATAAATAAACAAATAGCTTAAGTCAAGCTTTTGAGATTTCATGATTAATTTGACATAACTTTGCTTAATAAACTTGAAATACTTTCCTGAATTTACTGCTTTCATCTTCTTTATTGCATGAAATAAAAAGCTGGTGAAATTTATTAGCACGTCTGTAAGGAATCTACTTTAAGTAGACCTTTCGAAGAGCATTCCTGATAAAAGAAATATTTAGCTTAAAAAATTCAGAGACTGGATTATAAGACAAGTAATTCACTTCTGGTATCAGCTACTATTCTTATTTCTGAGGAAACCTTACCTCTTCAGGCTTTTTAATGCATTGTTTCTTATGATCCACTATCTGTTCAAGTACAGATGAAGTAAAGTCACAGCCAGGATAACGGCAAGATGCTACACCCTTCTTGGACAGCATCCTTTTGATGGCTCCTATGTATCGATTGGTCATTCCTACTGTTGTTATCCTTTTGTAGAGTTCTTCCTATGAAAATTTAAAACAAAATTGTACAATTTACTAAGAGTAATCTAGGTTAAAAATTATTGAAAAACTTACCATTATTGTTGTTGTTTTGCTTCTCTAAATTATGTTGCTACTTGATTGATGTTTGGAGGAATTTAGTAACAGCGAAGGTCAAATTATATGTTATATTAATTTGTTGAGTTGGTTTTTTAACACTATGTCACTTACATTCTTATTATGAGGGACTAGTTTTGGAATCCTGTGCTTCCATTTTCAACCTCATGGGTCCAACTGCCGTTGCTGGTTGCATTTGCTTGTGTTTTCTTCTCTGGTGGTGAAATGATGAACTTCTTAACTAAGCTGTCTACTGGCGGGATTTCAAAGTGATCTTTGTTTATTCATATGAGGATGTTTTCCCAGGTTGTGAGTTCTGTGTGTCCTGACATGGTTTTTAGCAATTTTGGATTTGGATCTAGGTTATGGTTTTCTTTCCAGAAGTGAAATGCTGCTGCCAATTTATCTTCTTGTTTCAATTTTAGGTTTCTAAAGTGTTCTTTGGATTTGATTTTTAAACTTCTTTTTGTTTAAAATAAGAACTGAAGCTTTCCTGGCGACGTATTAATTCAAAGTCTTCTCGGGCTTCTAGCCAGGTAAAAACTTGGCTTGACACCAACGTTTCGAAGAAGTGCATCTTCCTCGTCTTCAGGGTGAACTGAACTTTTTGTTTGTCCTATGTGGAACTTTTCACAATTTGTGCATTTAATATGATATATTCCTGATCTATTTTCTGGTGGAATTTCATCCTTTTAATGGGACATTAAGACTTAAAACTTATAAACTTCAGTGTTTTTTTTTTTTTTTTGTTTTTTTTTTTTTTTCGAAAATCTTCATTTTCTTAAAAATGTCTCTAACGATTTTGATTAAAATATCGTATATCATCTTGTTATGTTGAAAGATCTTTTTCTGCCCATAGGAATATATTAAAAAACAACAGAAAATTTGCAAATATGGCTAGTGTACAGCAAAACTACTGAAACATAAAATGTGTTTTAAGTGAGTGCTATATATTAAAGATACATGCCAAATGTTTTAGTTAAAATGTTTGAGTACTGTGTAAAAATTGCCATAAAGTACAGTACATATTAATAAAATGCTTCCGTGAAGTAAAATAGTTTTTATATTTTTATCTAAAAGGAAATTATTTAAAACCCTTAAAAGAGGAGGCTAGGAACATTTTTAGAAAGCTGGGAAAATTGTTTAAAAAACCTAAAGAGGTTAATAAAAGACTAAAACCGCATTTATAAAAAACTAAAAATCTGGGCCCTGTAATAACACAAGATGACTCGTCATTTAACAGTACATATATCCCAAATGTATTCACTGTAAACAGTTTGAATCAGCAAAATTAATCATTAATGACACAACTGTACTTTGTGTTACTATGTATAAACATGTTCAGATTACAACCGAAAATAGAATTACTTCTTGCAACATAAACGTATTAGGAGTAATAAAATATATACACACATATGTGATAAAAGTGGAGTCCACATATATGTGTATATATCACAGAATCTGCCGCTCAAAAGTTTTTGAACACACCTAATTTTTAGTATTTATTGGAATGGAATAAAAAAGACATAGTTTGTAGTCACAAAAATATATTTAATGAAAATCAACAATACATGTTGCATTTTGCTTTCTTCAAAGTAACCTCCCCTTGCTTTAATTACAGCTGCACAAACTCTGGGAATTCTTTCTATTAAATGCACCAGTGTATCTTCAGAAATATCCCTCCGTAAGTAGTGCACATGACTCCACAATACATTTACATTAGAGGGTTGTTTCTTTCTTACCTCTTTGGCCACATGATCCCAAAGTAGTTCAATAGGATTGCAGTCAGGACTTCGCGGGGGCCAAACCATGTTCTTCAAGACCTGTGCTCTTCCAATCGTTCAACGCATCTTCTACTGAGTATAGATGTATGCCTGGGATCATTGTCCTCCTGCAGAATGAACCCTTTGCCAATTAACCGCACCCCAGTTGGTTTGGCACGGAGTTGGAGAATATTGTAATAATACTCCTTCTTCATCATTCCTTCTATTTTCACAATATCGCCTGTCCTATTTCCACCAAAACAACCCCATACCAGCACCGAACCACCTCCATGCTTCATGCTTGACTGTAGGGGATATGCCCTGAAGTGCCATGCATTCATCTTTTGCACGTCGAACAAACCGGCAACATTTTGAGCCAAATAGTTCAAACTTAGATTCATCATAAATAATATCTTTTTTCACTGATCAATAGTCCAGCTTACATATTGCTTGGCCCATTGTCATCTTTTCCGTTTATTGACAGCTCTCAATAGAGGTTTCTTTGCCGCAATGCAACCGTTGAGATGTGCATCCTGAAGTCGTCTCTTCACTGTAGAAACACTCGCAAATTCATCCCTCAACTGGTTCAGTTCTGCTGTCAGCATGGGTGCTGTTTTGACACAATCACATTTGCTGGTTACTATTAAATGTTTATCCTCATTTTTCAAGGTCACCCTAGGCCTCCCCTTTCAATAACAATCCTTATTGCTATTTGTAGTTACATACCTCTTTATAGTTAAAGGGACACTTTCCAAGGAAACATGTTTGTGCGTGGCAATTTGACGCATGGCGTGGCCTGCTTTATGTAAGCTGACTATTGCAGCACGTTTTTCTGCTGAAAGCTCCCTTCTTTTACCCATTTCAGACTTTTCAACTGCACAATAACAATGAGCACCATTCACCAGCTTATGAAGCACTGAAGTGCTGTTCGCAGTCAATACCTATGTACAGATGTCTGTAAACGACATCTAGGGAATCACAGACATACTATGACATCCAAAACAAAATTAGGGTAATTGTTCCTATAAGGGCCAACAAATGCTACATTTTCAAAATACACATAATTGACAAACAAAAGGTAGCATAATAAATTTCAATTGTGTTTCCAGGGATTTTTACCATTTATAATATGACATTGGCTTTATTTGGCGTTATACACTTGTTAATTGCAGCAAAACAGGCTGTTCAAAAACTTTTGAGCGGTAGTGTATATATATTTCTGTGATACTACATTTTGTATTTAACCCTTTCCTAGTGTTCTGGTAGGCTATTTAAATGTTGTTTGTTCTGTAGGCTATTTAAATCCTAAATCATTTTAACAGATGAAATAATGTAACTCGAAGGACTGCTTATACGAGTCTCCGCGCATTATACCACAGTCTTGCTATTAACGAGACTTGTGAGTCTTGTGAGAATCGAGACTCCCACATGCTTTTTGGCCAAGCTCTCTAGAACCAGCTATGCGTTCAGCTGCATCTACTGGCTGCGAGAGGCATGCTTAGCGGCAGTGAGAAACAAGCGAGCTGGAAGCTGACTTGACCACCTACTACTCTTCAACCCATGAAACCCCTCGGTTGACAGTAGCGAGTTTGGTATTCAACAGGGAACTATGTCTACAATGAGACTTGACGTTTGGGAGACTTGCTGGAGTGGAACAGCCAGCATCGACTCTCTGGAGCACCTCATAGATACTCCATGACATGCATGACTTCAACACATCCAGGTAACAAATGACCGGCTGAAGACCCATTACAACCAGCAGGCCAATAGCCGAGGTTTCTAGCATGGTGATTTGGTGTGGCTATATCGCCCCTACCCAGTCAAAAGGATGCTACCCCAAGCTTCCACAACTATGGCAAGGGCCATACCTCATAGTGAAGAAGCTTAACAATGTCATCTACTGGATCCAAGGCTTACTCGTGGGAAGAGTCTGGTGGTACAATTGGATCATCTAGCCAGCTATGAAGGTGTTCGTCAGAATGACCAGCCCTGAAGAGAGAGCAGTGTGACTATGTACCAAATACATGCACTTGTGCCTTCCCAGCCTGTAATCGCCACATGTGTATGCATGACTTGCTTTTGATCATAATGTAATTGTTGCATGTGGTTTCGATCATATAGTAATTGTTGCACTGTTGATTGATGTGGCAAGAAATTTCCAGAAGAAGAGATCCTTCTAGCAGGTGTCCATTACACCCAGATATGGCATTCCAAGACCTTGAGGTACCATAGTTGCTCTTCACATGTTAAATCCTCAACTTGTGTAACAACAGCAGTGGAACTATGAAAGGAAGCAGATCACACAACAGCAACAATTGCTATATGACTGAAAGCAAGCTGCTCACATACATGCAGCAATTATGGGCCAGGAATGTGCGGTGCATGCACTCAACACACTGTCACACCATTG
Source organism: Hymenopus coronatus (assembly GCA_030762935.1). Classification (NCBI taxonomy): domain Eukaryota; kingdom Metazoa; phylum Arthropoda; class Insecta; order Mantodea; family Hymenopodidae; genus Hymenopus; species Hymenopus coronatus. Next base: position 472,864 of record JAUKNX010000044.1, on the reverse strand, counting down.
ACAGAGTATCTTGTGTTGAAACTAATGAAGTCTGTCATCCTGAAGAACCTGTTTCTGTTTGTAAGTTTTCCATATTGTATAATCCTAATGTAAAAATAGAGAAAAATTACAATGAACCTTAAATTTTATTAACAATAACTTAAATGTTTTCATTTGCCAGATTCACTTAAATATACAGTTTAGGCCTTATTATGAAATTCTGTTGGATGGTTTCCTAAAAAGATGCTAAAAATGATTGGACAATAGTGGTGAGTTTCAGCATCTCCTTTCATAAAGTTGGTAAGTATAGTCTTTAAAAGTAGTTTTAAAAATGTTGTATGGTCTCATCCGTGCCTTTCTACGATAGCAGCAGATAGCAACAAGCACCAAGGATGCAAACAGGCAAAATTCCATGCAGGTGCTTCATACTTTTTTGGCTCACTCACTTCATCCAATAGATACATTTGTGGGTTACTAAAACTTCACAAGACTCTTTCAAAGAGTGGAACATATGATTGATGCCAATTGAAAATACAATACTACATAGGTCCTACCACTGAACAGGTTTATATTTTTTCTACATGCAGTGCCCACATGATTAAAAAAAAAAAAAAAAAAAAAAAAAAAAAAAAAAAAAAAAAAAAAAAAAAAAAAAAAAAAAAAAAAACCAAACAAACAAACAAAAATCCTTAATGCAAAACCTATCCTCTGTTGCCTAAAAATAGAATTTGCAGTCCTTTTGGGGGGGGGGGGAGAGAGTTGCTCGTTTCAAAATTAAAACTAGCTGATGAAAGAATTTGCAGTCATTTCTAGATAAAAATTACCACTTTCATAATTAAAGCTACCTGGTGAAAGCATTTGGAGTATTGAAAAATGACCAGTATGGGAAGAAATATACTAACATATTAATAAATGTTGATCTTCTTCACCAAACACATGAAAATAAAAAGCAGTCTCGAATTATGATTAGACTGTAATGCTTCATAACTGATATTGGAGGCAAGTGCTTTTGATGCATGTCACTTTAGATTTAATACTATGCTATGAAGGCTGAGGGGTATTTAAATTTTAATTGGTAGTTTTTTTCCAAACCTGCTGTGTTTAGAAATGGTCTAATTTTTGTTTAAATATGTCTATGCATTTGCACCTTGTAAATTCAATAGTGAAAACATCTTGTCGCCAATTCATGATGTTGAAACTACTCTCTAAATCTCATTAGTTTTTTCCAATAGCTGCTATTTTTAATAGTCTGAAATAGTCTGTTACTTTGTTTCTGCATCATTCTATAAGATGTGTTTTTTTTAAGTACTGTTTTGAAATTTCGCCTCTGCAGTACTGCGGTTAGTGTCCCGTCCATGTGTATTGTGCACCTACATCTGTTGGCAAGCCACAGATACCACTGTGGCAACAAGCGATTGTGTTTACATTTGCTTTTGCATGTTTAAATCCCTCCACCGACTGAAAATCCTGCCGACTGTGAAGTATGCAGTGTTATTCATTTTCTTAGTACTAAAGGTGTGAAAGCAGTTGACATTCACTGTCAGCTTTGTGAAGCGTACGGACAAAACATTAGGAGTGCTGGAATGGTACAGAAATGGACAAGAGCTTTCGAAGATGGCTAAACAAATGTTTCTTATGAGGCACAGAATGGGCAACCCTGAGTGATCACTGATGATTTAGTGCAGAAAGTCAATGAAAAAGTGAAAGAGAACAGATGCTCCATGATTTTTTTGTTATCAGAGGCATTTCCTCAAGTTTCAAGAAGTGTTATCTACAAAATTGTTACCAGATGCTTATACTATCGAAAATTGTGCTCACAATGGTTAACAAAAATATTGACTGAGGAGCACAAAATCAAACTTTTCTTGAGTGTTATAATGCTGAAGGTAACAATTTTTACGCCAAATTGTCACAAGCAATGAAACATGGATGGCCTATGTTATACCAGAAACAAAACAATCTATGGAGTGGTGACATTCAACATCGCCCATGAAAATTAAGTTTAAGCAGGCAATTTCAGACCGGAAAATCATGTGTACCATGTTCTGGGATGGGAAGGGGACCATGTTCTGGGATGGGAAGGGGGTGTTGCTTGTTGTCTTTTTTCCTTGTGGTGCCACAATAAATTCCAAAACATATTGTGAGGTGTTAAAAAACTACACAGTGCAATTCAAAACAAAGGAGCAGAATGCTGAGTAAAGGGATCATTTTGCTGCATTACAATGCCCGTCCACATGGGGCTAATCAAACTCGCAATCTCATTGCATCATTTGGCTAGGAAACAGGTGATACTCCTCCATACAGCCCCGATCTAGCGCCTAGTGACTACCATGTGTTTCTGCAACTGAAGAAGCATCTCGGAGGTCAGCACCACGATGACAGCAATAGCCTCAAAATGGTCATGCGCGAGCATGCATGCATGCATGCATGCATGCATATGCACATGCACACACACACACACACACACACACACAAAGCATTGCAATCTGTAGATCCTATTATGAGATTAGACTCAAAGCCTAAACTCCAGGATGTAGACCATGTCAACAATTACATTTATTCATACTTATTAATTCATTTATTTACAAATAATAACTCTGACAATGAATTTTCAGAGGTGTCAGTTTTGCATTACTTTCAATTACATGTCTGTTTTCAAAAGCCTACCCATACATTTGCATTCTTAGAATATTTATGTTTATTATATTTACAATGTTACATTATTACCAGTGTTTTTTGATTGAATGAAATCCTACTCTGTATAGAAGGTGAGAGTAATAAGGCATCTTTTTAATTCTGATCTAAACTTGTTTTTCTTCATTTGCAATTCTTTCATAGAAGAGGGAAGTGAATTAAACAAAACTATTCCTTTGTAGTAAACCCCCTTTTGGAATAACTGCAAATTATTTGTTGGTCTATGTAAGTCCTGCCTATGTCTGGTCCCTTTGTTATGAATATCTGTATTTTTGGTAAACTTTTCTGGGTTATTTATTACAAATGACAATATGGCCAGAATATATTCACAGGTTAATGGTAAAATTCCAAACATTTTGAAGAGTGGTTTGCAGTGATTTGATCGTCTTTCCCCTGCCATTATTCTTATTAGCTTTTCTTGCATAATGAATACTTTTTTAGTATTTACTGAGTTTCCCCAAAATATTATTCCATAGGTCATCAATAAATGAAAATATGCATAATAAGCTGTTTTTAGTATGTCCTTATTTATAAGCTGAATTAAAGATTGGATTGCAAAGCATGCAGTGCTCACTTTGGGTAAGATATAAATCAATGGTGTTTGCAATTCATGTTATGATCAATCATAAGACCTAGGAATTTTGTATTAAAGGCTTCTGCTGTCTGGTTATTTTCACATTCTATCCTTAGGTCTGCCATGTTTTTATGCTTTGTGCAAAAATTATGTAGTTAGTTTTTTTCAAAGTTTATGTGAATTTTGTTTCTTTCAAACCAATCATTTGGTGTTTTGAAGATTTTATTAGATAAACCTAGGAGCTGACTGACTTTTTGTTCTGTAGTTATAATACTTGTGTCATTCGCAAGAAGAACTGGATAGGAGTAGTTTATTACCGAAGGTAGATTATTTACATACACTAAAAATAATAAGGGACCCAGAATAGAACCTTGTGGGACACCATGGTTTATTTCATATCATTCAGAATAAGCATTGCTATTATTTGAAGTATTTCTTATAACCTTTTGCTTTCTTTTTGATAAGTAAGATGTATCCATTGATACCCTTTGCCCATAATTCCATAGTGTAATAATTTTGATAGAAGTATTTCATGATTAACACAGTCAAATGCCTTTGATAGATCGCAGAATATTCCTCGTGTGTTAAATTTGCCATCCTACGACTTGAGAATCTCATTTGTTAACTTGAAAATGACATCACCAGTTGATATGCACGTCCTAAATCCAAACTGCTCTTTTGCTAAATTATTACACTTCAATTTTTCTAAACATAATTTTTTCAAAGATTTTCGAAAAAGCTGTAAGTAAAGATACTGCTCTATAGTTTGACATTTCTGAGATTTGCCCTTTCTTGTATAATGGCTTAACGACTGAATAATTTAATCTGTCTGGAAATGTTCCTGTTAACATGGATATGTTATACGAGGGCCGTTCAGAAAGTAACCTCCGATCGGTCACAGTGCGGGTAGTGGGGGGAGTAGCGATGCCATCTGTGCATTCACGCACTCAGCAGGTCAGTCGGCATCAAGCCGTGGTCGAGTGAAAGTCGTACCTGCGCTAGTTTAGTGTTTGTGGCTGTTTGAAATGTGTACTGCAATAGAAAACCCCGCCAAATGTGAAGTGCGTGCTGTTATAAGGTTTTTTACAGCCAAAGGATATTCTGCAGCAGCTATTCATCGTGAGCTTTGTGCCGTGTACGGACCAAGAGTTATGAGTGAAGGAGTGGTCCGTGAATGGGTACGTTTATTTAAAAGTGGACGAGAAAACGTTCATGATGAAGAGAGGAGTGGTAGACCATCATTGGTCACGGACGAACTCGTTCAGACAGTTGATGCAAAAGTTCGTGAAAACCGACGTTTCACAATGTCGGAGTTGTCTACTGATTTTCCACAGATTTCTAAGACTCTCTTGTACGAGATAGTGGCAGCAAGATTGGGTTACCGTAAGTTCTGTGCACGATGGGTGCCCAAAATTCTTACCGACCACCACAAAACTCAAAGAATGGACTCTGCATTAGACTTTCTGTTACGTTATGAGGCCGAAGGTGAACCATTGTTAAACAGAATCGTGACCGGGGACGAAACCTGGATTAAGTACGTGAACCCTGAGGCAAAAGAACAATCAAAGATGTGGGCACATTCAAATTCGCCTACCAAACCAATAAAAGCCCGGCAAGATTTTTCTGCCCGAAAATTGATGGCAACGGTGTTTTGGGATGCAAAAGGGATGTTGTTGGTTGAATTCATGGAACGTGGGACGACCATTAATCAAGACGTGTACTGTGAAACACTAAAACAATTACGACGGGCTATACAGAACAAATGCCGTGGTATGCTGACTTCCGGTATCGTTTTTTGGCACGATAACGCCCGTCCTCACTCTGCTCGCAGAACAACAGCCCTTCTTGAGTCCTTCAAGTGGGACGTTGTCAACCATCCACCTTACAGCCCAGATCTGGCGCCAAGCGATTATCACCTCTTCATGCATATGAAGAAATGGCTCGGGTCCCAGCGGTTTGATGACGACGAAGAGCTCAAAGATGCGGTCACAGGCTGGCTCCAGGCACAAGCGGGTGATTTTTATGCAGAAGGAATTTCAAAGCTTGTGAACAGATACGATAAGTGCCTCAATCGTTATGGAAACTATGTAGAAAAATAGTGCAAAGATGTAGTTGTAAGATGTATACATTAAAATATTTTTATTTAACTTGGTGAATTTCTTGCAATCAACCGGAGGCTACTTTCTGAACGGCCCTCGTATATATGACTTAATGGTTTGCAAATAATGTCAGCACATATCTTTAATGTTTTTGTGCTTATTTCATTGTATCCTGATGACTTCTTGCTTTTCAGGGATTGTATTACTTTTTTTTATTTTGGTTGCAGTGGCTGTCATGTCAAGGGGCAAACTTCTATGATGACAGAATATAAAAGCTTGTTTTCAATATGATAAGTGCCTTATCACTGGGGGCAATTATGTGGTAAAGTGTGGTATTTCATGTAAAAGTAAATTGTTACAAAAAATTTACTTCTTTTCTTTACATATCAAAATGCTAATTACTTAAAAACATGTCTCATATTTAATTTTTGTGCCAAAGATTTCTACATCTAATGTAGGACAATACAACATTAATTTACAAACCAGCTATTTAAGCTTTGAGAGAAATTGTTACTATCATATGCATATCTTTGTGATTTAAAGTAATACAAAGTTATGGTGGGCTTTGGTAAACTTGTGTTCAGCGTGTAACAGCCGTCACATTGTCGGCACAGGCTGCATGCACTGTAAAACTGCTTTTACTTCACTTCCAGCTTTAACATTGTGTAAAACCACCCCAAGATTACCAATGTATTATTGTAAAGTCAGATATGTAATATTTTCTGGAGTGAGCAATACAGTTATGAAACTTATGACCAAAGGATGTCCCCAAAGGTTGATATTGGGGCCTACCTTTTGGGACATAATTTTGGAAACACTATTAGGCAATTAGAAAAAGGCAAGAACATTACAAGGATGGTGGCTTATGTAGATTGTGTAATATTAGTAATTGCAGGAAAAAATTTGCAAGAGCTAGAGTTAAAGCAAAAAACTTAACTCAAACTTTACAACTGTGGTGCAAGAAGTGTAAACGAACCTGTCACCAGCCAAATCCAATTTTATGGTATTAAATGGGAATCTAAAAGTGGCATAGTAATTAAATTTGATAGCAAGGTAACAAGAGGAACAAACAAACAAAATATTTAGGGGGTGTCATGGTACTTAAATTTTATAGAAAAGTAATACAAGAAACAAACAAAATATTTAGGTGAGAGAGAGGGAGAGAGATTCTGCATTGTATTTTTAAGCGATTTGTTAAGCACGTTCTTCAGGCTGAATTTGTTTTGTGGGGCTGGTCTCGTCTTTAATTAGTTGAAAATTTGTTCAAATTTTCTGAAAACCCAAGGATGATAGGTGAACTCTCTGTACATCCAGTTTGTGTTTGAGAGTGATGTTAATAAGGTAGTTTGTGAAATTTCCTCGAGTTTTTTCTTTCTTCTTAGCATGTTCTAAATGACTTCAAGGTTGAAACCATATGTCACAACTACAATGAAGTAGTTTCCAGTATGAATCACTTCCTCAGCAGTATAGTATGTGAGAAACTAAACAATTCTGGTGTGGAGGAGAACAAAACTTACAATGTGTTAACTTTCCTGGTTTGATTCAGCCAGCAGAAGAAACTGTAATTTTAATGGATCTATAGATGGACACTCATATGCCTAGAGATCAGTATTTGGTTTGAGGGAAGAAACTAATTTAGTAACACTGATTCGAATTATACATTCTTATGCTTCACAAACTTTGTTTACCTTTAGGACACATGTTTCACCCTCCTTGAAGGCATCATCAGTTGTGGTCAAATATATTCTACATCCATTTCGGTATGAAAATATGTTTTCAGATGAGGGAATTCTGTTTATCAAGTTCTAACAACAGTTTGTAGATTGAAAGGGCATATGTGAAAAATTAGAGAAGGGCTTCAAAATAACTGATGTAAAGTTTTGGGACTTCATGGCCCTTCATCTAACAGAATAATATTTAGAAGTGTGTACTGCTCTACAGTTAGCATCACCCATAACATTTCTAGCCAGAAGTTTCCTTTGATTAACAGGGTTTTCCTTCAAAAGACTATACAACTGTTTGAACCGAACCAGTTCAGCTAAGGTGTCAATAAGCTGCTCCTTGCAATGGGGCATCAATGCAACCAACAGAATTTCTACAAAGAGGCTTTGGGAAACCCAGCCTATAGGCCATCATGATGATGATGATGATGATGATGATGATGATGATGATGATGATGATGATGATGATGATGATGATGATGGCATTCAGGACCACAGTCAATTTGTGAATAAACATTTATTATAGACTTATTAACAACCATTTGAACTGTTATAATTATTTCATATACATTCATTATTACATATAATTAATGTCTGAAGAGCACGGCACATCCAAAAACATTTCTTCCCCCTTTTCCCCTAATTGCTACTAAAGTTTGCTAAAAAAAAATTCTGATGTGTTCCATTCCTATGACTTTCTCTACATCTCTGTATTAAATTATTGTTAAAAAGCTTATTCTTATATTTCATGATAATCGAGATAAACATAGGCAGAAATTGTCCACATTACATGGTTCCTTGTAACCAGAAGAGAAAGAATCTAATGTGTATCATTCACATGATGTCTTCTAGCTGTTCGGTAAACAAACCTTTTATTCCAAACATTAATCTGTTATCTACAGCATGCTAATCAAGATAAACATAAGCAGAATTAGTCTTTATTACTAGTTTCCTTGCAAGTAGAAGGGAAATAAGAAAATGTACAGGCTAAAGCAACAGTCTCGTCCTTTAAAAGCCAGTTGCTATGTGAAACAATTGAAATTCCAATCTCTTTACTTCCCAGGAGTAAACAAACAAGAAAAAAGATGTCTTCCTGTTTGAGAAAAGTTTAAGTGGCTTAAAACTGAAACCAGAATATCTCGAAAATGGTTAACTCTATTACAAAACAGATTACGACAAACTGTGTTTTAATGAGGTCTACATTTTATGTGTAGTAACTTTTTGTATATCTCTTATGGTTTGCAAGCTATCTAAAAGTCGTCCAGAATGAAGAGGTCTTCAAACACTATTCCATGAAAATTCAAGATACACATTTCTTTTGTCATAAATATCTTATATATAAGGTATTTTAATTGAAATCGTATAAGCCACTTTTGAGAGAATCAACATTTTCGAAAAATATTTCATGTAAAAGGTAGTTTGGTATGGGGAGATTTTCTTGAAAAATCTTTGTCACACACGCATGCATGCAGGCACGCGCGCACACAGACTTTTTTCTAAAAATGCTTTTTTTGGATTCAAGGGTCCCAAAACATGTATTTCTGGGGTGAAATCTTGCTGTCAAATTATTTGGGTGCACTACGATACCTTCTCTATACACTATGAATGTAGTATATGCAGAGAAATTAAAAAAATCTGATGTGCTCCACTCACATGACTTTCTCTGTTTTGCAAACAAACTATTCTAATAAAATTTAATTTTTTTTTTTCTCTCACACAAGTCTTGTGTAAGCCAGGAGTTGGATAGGTAGAGTCAGACTGAAAAATTCAATGCCATAGCCGGGATTTGAACCACGGATCTCCCAGTATCTAGGCTGTTGCTCTGCCACTGAGCACTTCTTTTTTTTTTTTTTTTTACACACGGCTTGTGTAAAAAAAAAAAAAAAATTAATAGCAATTGAAAAAAAAAATTAATACCAATGACCGTAATAGTTGGCTATACTATGAAACCTGGGATCTTAACAAGATCTACACTTTCTGTATGGTAAGTTTCTCTCTCTTATGGTTTACCAGTTATGCAAAAGTCATACAGAATGAAAAGGACTTCAGGGGCTATTTGCAAGAAATTCAGGACATACATTTTATCTGTCATGTAAACATGTTCATTATATAGTATTTTAGTCAAAATCGTTTGACATTATTTTTAGAAAATCAAAATTTTTGTAAATGTTCCATATAAAGGGTAGTTTAGAGTGGAGGGATTTTCCTAAAATTGTTTAGTGTCACATCCTTGGAAGATATTGATTTTGAATACCAAGTTTGGTATTTAACTAACCTTTCAGTTTTGAGTTATGCTGTCTACAGACACACATACAGACCTTTTCCTTTTCTTTTTTTTTTGCATTCAGGGTCCTCAAAACAAGAATTTCTGGGGAAGTATATGTATAAACTTTTTGGATATAATACAATACCTTCTCTATCTATGTATGTTGTACATATCTGCTAGAGAAAGTAAAAAGTAATAGATTTTTGCCCCTGCTATAAAATAGTCGTAAAGTAAAACAATAGTTCTACCATTCACCATTGTTATGTCACCACTCACTGCGAAACATTAAATTATTATGGTAGACGGTTGAATACCTATACATTAGTGTAGTATGCAACATGACTCAGTGGTTGAATCCCAAACTCTGTGATTTGATGTAGTTAACAAGGGGAGCTGCTTTCCATCCCTTTCCTGAGCCATATTATTTTAACCTAAAAAGGAAGCTTTCTATTCTTTTTCTTTTAAATAGCTATAACATTAAAAATCTGATTATGCTCCATTGAAATGGCTTTCTCTGCATCTCTTTCAAAATATTGTTAATAAGCTTATTCTTCTACCTACTTCATGCTAATCAAGATAAACATTAGCAGAAACAGTCTAATTATTAGTTCCTTATAAGTAGAAGGGAAATACGGGAATACACTAGGCTAAACCAATAGTCAAATGTGAGTGCTATGGGATTGAAACCCATTTCTTTGTATGGCCAGGAGTTCACAAGTTCCCGTACGAGAAACGCATAAGCATTTTACATTGAAACAAATAACAAAGAATATCTTGAAAATGGTCAACTCTACGATAAAAATATATGATATAAAATATGTGTTTTAATGACGTCTACATTTTTTGTGTAGTAAGTAATTGTCTATCCCTTACAGTTTACTAGCTATGCAAAATTCAGAAAAAAGAGGTCAAGATATACATATACATTTTATTTGTCATGTAAATATCTTAAATATAAGAGATTTTAATAAAAATTGTTTGCCATTTTTGAGAAAATAAAAAATTTCGAAAATTTCTCCATGTAAAGTGTAGTTGGAGGTAGGGGGATTTTCTTGAAAATCTTCATGTCACATCCCTGGAAGATACTGAACTTAAATACCAAGTTTGGTATTTAATGGACTTCAGTTTTGAGCTATGCTGTGCACCCATGCACACACCTACACCCACACATTTTTCTAATAATGCTATTTTTAGTTTCAGGGGTCTCAAAACATATTTCTGGTGAAAACTCGGTATCAAATTTTTGGGTGTAATACAATACCTTGTTTATACAATATGTACTTAGTACTTGTAGAGAAAGCAAAAATATTATACATTTAATAAAATTACAACAAATATCTGTAATTACTAACAAAACAAGAGATATTTATGCACAATAAAAAATACATATTGTATAATTTACATAGAGGTATAAAACAAGAATTGTGTAACAAATAATGTACAAAGAAAACTGAAATCATACCTACATTTTCTCAAAATACTTCATATGAAAACCGATGATATAGAAAAAAATGATTATGCATACATTGTACTTACATGTGATGGAGAGTTACTTCTTTTCTGGCCATCTACCTCCTGTCCCTCCTCTGTACCTATAAACTGTCGTATGCGTGTAACTGCCCTGTAATACACACACATACAAATATATATAATTTTTTTATAGATACATATATAAACTGTGATTAGCCAAAAAAATGACATACTTATTAACAAACAAATACTCATTAGGTGCATAGAACATAACTGTTAACAATGTTCAAAGATTTGATAGATGCAGTCACACAAGATTGGCCCAGAATAAAAGTTATAATAGATAAATGTGATTTGAACAATTCTGTGTCATGAGAGTGACTCATGTTCAAAAATTACATGAACAATGACATATTAGTGTCCCAGGAGACATCTTGAAAAGCTTCATTTTACACTTTTAATTTAACAGAAATTATATATATATATATATATATATATATATATATGTAAATTTCTTGACAATATTCTTTAATGCTGGATACAGGCAATGTTGATTTTCTAGAAAAATTTGAAGTGGTGGGTAATTTTTAATGATGTGTCACTTATGTAAAGCGACTATGTATAACAAAAATTAGACAAAGATTATACTTTACATCTTCCATAATTAAAATTAAGAAAGGATTACTACAATTAGTTAGGTTATTTAAAGAAGTTTCAAAATATGATATTGTGTACAATAATAGTTCATCAATATCCAGCTAGCAACAGTTTCCATATGCATGAACCTCTTAATATTAAATGTAGGCCTTTAATTGTATTTAGTAAAGACAGTGGACAATTTCCTTTTTCTTAATCCTTTAGTGCCAAAATTATTTTTCTACTTATGCAGCTCTTTCTCTAATTCCTAAACTGGTTTTCAAGTCCCTTCCCACAACCAAAGTGGTTCAAATGGCCATGAGCATTTAAGTGAGGTGTAATGGACTGGCCATCCATTCTAAGCCACATGTTACCAGCTTGAATCCCTGCAATTGCATTCAAAGGATGAGTAGGTCCCAAATAAAATAACCAGTTTAAAGGCAGCCTTGGATGCTGACATGGTTACATATGACTGCAATTAAATAGATTGTGCTTCTTAAAAAAACTTTATTGAAAAAATTAACATTTTTATAATGTAAAGTAGATATAAATACTTGTATTTTATGGTTTAATATTATAATATGAAATATAAATGCAATTAAGAGACCCAAAGCAAAACATTATTGCCTCAAATACACTATACCTGGTTATAAGGGATCAAGAATTCCTGAAAAAATTCTTCTGTTCTAGAACACTGAAGTTTGTCCAATATAGAAAACTCAAAATGTATTAAATATGCAAAAAAAGTCATCTCTCACACTTTACCACCAAAATTATTTTTAATATTAAGTTATACCTAATTGGTTTCATAGGAGGTGCTGTGCTCATATAATTATGCTAGACATGAGCATAATCATTTAAATCTTCAATAGAAATTAGTATTCATAATGTAATTAAACTTCTAATTTTGCTTATATTTGTACACATTTCTTTGTTATGCATTTAATTAATGTTGAATCATAAGGAATTGCACCATTGGAGTGCACACTTTCCAAAGCATTCCTTATATTGATTTCCACATGGAGTTTTTCCTTGATAGACTTCAAATTCTATAGGATAGCTTGAAGTATATTCAAGTACCAGACTTTACAACCAAAACAAATAGACCAACTGCATTAAACTGTACACAGCTATGTCTTCCTTAATACTCCACAATGCATTTGTCTAAATCAACATTCTGCTAAGTGTGAGATGAATCTTCTCTTCAGGTTATGCACGACATTGCAATTTCCACATCTTGTCATTCATATCCAGTTTACTATTATCACTGTCGCCCTCCGTAGCTTAATAGTTAACATGTTAACTTCATATACCCAAGGTCATGGGTTCAAACACGGTGGAGGACTGGATTTTTTCGGGCGTAAAAATCCTTGGCATGGCTTCCTTCAGAAGGGAAGTAAAGCCATTGGTCCCGTGTTGTAGATCTACAGCACATAAAAGAACCTCAAGCCTGATAGAGAGGCCTCTGAGCAAAATTAAGCGGTCCTTCACCCCCAGTATAGAATGGGATGCCGAGAACCACAGCAGTTAAAGATGTCCATAAATAAAACACCATTTCATTTCGTTTCATTTAGTATTATCTGCACAGTGAAGAAATTACACATTTCCAAAAAGGGGCCTCTTCTCACAGCCTTTACCCCAGGAAAATTATGTACTTCTTCTTGGACTTCCCAACATGGCCTTTTATGAGGAACATGCTTGTAACCAGAAAGAATAAGTATAGCTAGGAACATTTTGAATTCTTCTGTTAATATTTTAGGGTCATCACAAATTTTGAACGCTGCATATTTCCTAGATTTTGAAACTGAATCACTTCATCAAACATAAGCTCAAAGCACTCAGTAGGAAATTTACCGGAATATACAAACCAAGTCTCTGTATTCATCCTTACTCTACATTACTGTTTTCTTCATAATTTCCCCCTTCTTTTGAGGTGGCAAATGTTCATTGTCTTCTGGAACAGGATCATCACTCGTAACTCCTACATATTCCATTATTTGATAGAACAATTTCTGCCTTGTTGGAAGGTTGGTATCCAGGAAGATCCTCTTTTACTGAGTTCTGATCAGAGTAGATATTAGCTTCTGGAGACTCAATAAAAATGCTTTTAATACCTGTGATAAGTTTATCAGATTCAAGGAAGGCCAGGTTTGTCATGAATGTTGTAAACAAAAAGGAACAATAAAATAGTTTGTATACATATTGTGATGTTCTATATTATGAATAAATATTTAATACCACTAATATGAATCATTCTTTAGCTTAATCTAAGATAACATATTCAAGAAAATGTTGGAACATTCAGTGTACATTTGCACCTAGTACAACCACACTGTGTTTTATATAAGTATAGGCACAGCAAACCACCAAGTTCTATATGTTTATTTCATAGAACATTGGATAACAATTCTTTATGAATGTATTTAACCCACATATTATGTAACTGTTAAATAACATAAACAGAACAGGGTACTTATTTGAAGTGCATCATCATTTTTCAGCTGTTATGTGACTAGCAGGAAACAAATCCATCTTTTTACAGTACACAACATGCAGCAATGCAGTTATCAGTCTTCAGGATGACCACAACACTCAGTGAAATAAATCTTAATGGTCAACAGTAAAAGCCAGAACTTTGAAACAGCAAGAAAGTCAGTTGTATGGAAGATGGGGAGGCATGTTCATATAGACATGCATGACAATAAAGGCTTAACATTAAAAATTTTCTAAAAAATAGAGTTAGAACCAACTAAACAATTGTAAGGTTACACACACACACAATACATATTGTAATAAAATTGCTTTATTGCATTTCAGTTGATTACAATAAATGTCTTTAAATCAATGCTGCAGCACAGTTCTTTGTTTTGTCGCTTCAATGCTCTGCACAACTAATGAGTGCTCTATCTAATTCAACAGCACTCTTAATGGTTCTCCAACCAAACTAAACTCTGTGGGCCTGGCAATTCTCTTTCTATACTTCTGATTACATAGCAAGAAACTTTGAGAAGCAGGGGTCATTATTACACACGCACAGTGTCTCTTAAAAGTTTAAGGACAGACCTACATATCAGAATTTTCATATCAGTCCTAAACATTTGTGAAACAAGTATTTTATACATGTATCAAATGCCTGTCAAACATGAAGTTTTCTGCTGAAATTAGAACTCATCATCTTTGAAACTGTGGATACTATAATAATTTTTTGTATCTTGTGCCTGGTTGATCAGGTCTAGCAAATTTGATACACTTCTGCTATGGAATTTTGGGAATGAGTCAAAATACTGCCACCTCATACCAAGAAAAACTTCTATTGTTGAGGTCACCTACTTATTCCCCTATATACCCATAGACAAATTCAAGAAACATCTGAAAACCTGGCTACAAAATATAAACATACCAACAAAAGCAGCAGTAGACCATGTCTGGCTAACCAATCCTTGCATTCGACAGAACTTCTTTACGTGGAACAATAAATGCTACCAGCAAGCAGCAGGCCTAGCGATGGAAAACCTTTGTCCGCAATTCTAGCTGATCTATTAATGAGCAATTTTGAAATGCTTATCATTAAAGCATTCCCACACCTCTACAAAACACATCACAAGTATGTATTTGACATCATTGCCATAGTTCCCAAAAAATACATAAATGACACACTTAAACCAGCATAAAGAGCAAAGCTATTCATAGAAATCAAAGGGGAAGGATGCCTACCATTTCTAGATATCAAAATAATAAGGACATTAAAACAAAATCTAACATTTCAAATACTTAAAAATCCACAAACAGAAAGAACTACATAAAGTACAATGGTTACAATCCCATGGAGTACAAATATGCTGTTTGAATAGCCCAACATATAAATGAATCCACATTCCCATAGAAATTACTGAACACCAATCAAAAGATACCAACAATGGCTTCCACAAGAAGCAGTGGACAAGAGCATCCACTAATACAAAATACTGCTATACATAAAAACAAACCACCCTACAGGTCCACCACAATCAACCCCAGCTCAGAACGTTCACATATCATTCTTGTCTATGCAAAACAAAAAAATTATGATCTTCAGGAATCACATCACCTTAGCTCCAAAGAATATACAAAAACTAGGTAAAAACATCTGATGTGTTACACTTACATGACTTTCTCTAGCTGCTCTACAAACTTCTTATAAAAGATTATTATTGTTTCTACACAATGCTAATTGAGATAAACATTAGCAGAATGTTCTTATTACTTAGTTCCTTACAAGTAGAAAGAAACTATGGGAATGCACTAGAATAAAATGATAGTCAAATGTTTTAAAAGTTATCATTATGCCATTGTCATTGCAAATCACTTCTTTGCATGGTCAGGAGTAGAACAAAAGGAAAATGGACACTTCCTGTCTGAGAAAAGTATAAGTACTTCACAGAAACAAACAAGAAATATCTCCAAAACGGTTACCTCCACAACAAAAACATAAAGGATATAAATTGTGTGTTTTGATGATATCTACATTTTTTGTGCAGTAAGTTTTTGTCTCTCTCTTATGGTTCAGTAGTTAAGCAAAATTAGGCAAAATTCATCCAGAATAAAGAAGTCTTCAGAGGCCATTCCCAGAAAATTCAAGATACAATTTTTTATTTACTTTTTTTTTAATGTAAATAGCTTTAATATATGGGATTTTAATCAAAATCGTTAGTGCCATTTTTTAGAAAATCAAAATTTTTGAAATTTTTCCATGTAAAGGGTTAATTGTGGTGGGGGGGGGGGATTTTCTTGACACTCGTGTCGCATCCTTGGAAGATACTAAACCTAAATACTAAGTTTGGTATTTAACAGTCTTTTCATTTTTGAGCTATGCTGTGCACACCCAGACCTTTTTCTAAAAATGCTTTTTTGGACTCAGGGGACCCCAAACATATATTTCCCGTGAAATCCTGACATCAAATTTTTGGGTGGAATACAATACCTTCTCTACCCACTATGTATAATGTAGGTACATACAAGCTAGACAAAGTAAAAATAAAAGTTCCTATTCCACAGAAAAAACAAATTTGTGAAATAAAATGCTCATATTGCAATCTAGTATACATAAAAAGAACAAAAGGATACAACATTCATCACTTAAAATATAAACAAAGAGAAAAATCAGCAGTTAACTACTACTTTTGGTCATCTGGACATGAAATTACATTAAATATTAACTGTTAAAACCAGCTTATCAGCATTCAGAATTAGATTGGGAGAAAATAAATATATAATGAAGAACCATATTGCTATTTTTGATTTACTGCTATATAGCAATCTTTGGAAGTTCATAAATCAAACATCGGACACCTCCACAAGTGCTGCAGCCTCACAACCACCATTCTCATCTTTGACATCAATGAAGAGAGATTCAGTCGGAATTAAGGTTTGAAAATCGAAGCAACACGTGTTCCCAAAACCAGTCACAGTAAGTAATGGTTAAAGTGATGTTTTCTGTTACAAAACAAACTCAACTCTTACCATCAAATATTAATGTATTTGTTCTTTTGTTTATTCTTGAGGGTGGTAGACAGTTTGTATGATTTTATTGACAGCCAATAAAGTGAAACTGAAATTCCAAATCAGTAAGCAAGATTGTTTTTCTGTACAAAACCTTTATTTTAATAACTTTTATATATCCTATTGTGGAAAAATTAATTTACTGTGGCTTACTTGGTTGCTGCTATCCTCTTTAGCTTCTTGTCATTCTCTAGTAACAGAAGACTTTCAACAGCTTTCTCAGGTGAACCAGGCTCCTTTTTATGTGCAGTGTACATGTGCACTTTAAGACTTGCTGGTAGCATCAGTCTTCCACAGAGTACACAGGGCATTCTCATCTGAATGCGTTCCTTGGGAATAATAAGAATAATAACAATAATAATTCATATTTAAATGAATATTTTCATTGATTGCTACTACAATCGAGTTAAGTGCAATATTATGATTAATAGGTGCATACAAAATAGTGGGGGTCTTTTGATTGTTCCTAACCAGTTTTTATTTTTTAATATGTTTTCCTATGCCAAACTCTATTTTGTGCTTTTTTCCTTGTTGTACACATTATAACAAAAATTTGAATTTTGGTAATAGTTCACTGTTGACAAAGTGAGTATTTTCTGGAAATGTGTAAGTTGAATATGCTCTGTTGCACAAAAGGAAGTAAAATTGCAGTTAAAAGAGGTTGATTTTCATTCTTTCTTAGAAAATATGAATAAGTTATGTTACACAATTTTTCAGAGGAAGAAACATTAAGCATTAAGATATATACATATAATATCAATATGAAGGGAATGGAAACTATATCACAACTGAGCATGCGTTTATCTGACAGAACTAATTACAGGATCCTCCTTCACCTCCACCTCCTCCTCCTCCTCCTCCTCCTCCTCCTCCTCTATCATGGTCTG